>CM016724.1:0-383931 GCA_005771605.1 Scutellaria baicalensis
CAAACCAGCCCTATTTTAATGTTTGTTGAATCCCTAAGTTGTATGTGTTGGTCCCAAGTGGTGTGGTAGTAGGCTTAGAGGGGGGGTGAATAAGTCTACTGTAATTTCAAAAACTTTTCTTTCTTCTATCGGCTTAGTTCTAGAATCAGTAACCTTTTGGGAGGTTACTGATCAGAGTGGTTGCGGAAGCTTTTCTCTCATTGAAGTGACAAGTATAGAAGATGTGCAACTTAACATAGAGTATGCAAGTAAAATAGTAAGCACATATAGACGCATAGATATATAAAGGTTCGAAGGTGGAGTAATCCTTCTACATCCTCTCTGCCTCTTCTCAAGAGGAACCTTTGTTAAATCTTGTTGGTTTATATAGCCCTATTTATTACAACACAGATTTAACAAGTAAGTAGCAAGTTTTCACACAGCTGCTTGTCGACTCTCCTAACTGACCCACACAGGATCCTACTCTACCCACCCAGGGTCCTCACTTTCTTCTTCAGAAAGTGGACAACCCAGCAGGACTCTATTCCTCGCACTGAGCACTGCAAGACAGTCAAGGTTTGTCTTCTTCTTCAACTGGATGCAGCAAGCTTGGACTTCTTTTGCAGGTTGAAATGATGTAGTTTGCTGCCTCGACTGTGAGACTGAGTATGCGTCTTTGGGGTGTCGGGTGTTTGAGCTTCTCTTTTCTCTCTTCTTCTTTTGCTCCCCATTTTGCTCTCTTTTCTTTTGTGTAGCCTTCCCCCTCTTTTCTACGCTCTCTTCTCGCGCTCTCTTCTGTTTTTGCGTTCTCTCTTATCTTCTTCTCTTGTGCGCTCTTTTTTTTTTCAGTCTTCAGTCTTCTTCTATTTATAGATTAGGAAATCTGCTCGTTGAATGTAGATAGATTTCCATCATTGATAGCACCGTACTTCTTCTGACACTCGCAAGCCTTTTGCTTTCCACGTGGCTTCTTCTGATTGGCTCCTCTTCTCTTCTCTCTACCGGTAACCTTGTGTCTACCGGTAACTTTTGACTTTCTTCCCATGTCTGCTTTGTAGCTTCCTCCTCGCGCTCACTCTGGTGCTTTCTTCTCTGGTTTGCTCCGTCAGGTGGCTTGAGGCTTCTGTAGTGTTCTCCTTTTTCTTTAGGCTACTACCGCAAGTGTACGGTGTAGATTGCAGAACACGGTAAGCAAGGTCGATCCCACAGAGACTATTATCTAGGAATAATCGATTACCCAAATTCAACCCCTAATTTTATCTAGGCTATCAGATATCAAAGACTTCAATTACTTATACTAAAACAAAAACAAATAAATACAAGGAGACAAACAGGCTTGTTAGTAGTTTGATTCGAATCTGATGGATCTTTGATTTCAATTCAATTTCTTGATTATTTATCCTATTGATGTGTTTATGGTTTGATTGCTTGTTTGATTATGTGGCCACTAATTGAGCATGTTTAAGTAATTAAGTCAAAATTCGAGAGAGGAGATTTAATTACAGAAGAGTAAACACATGACATATATGCAGCATGAGATCGAGAGATAAATGACATATGTGATGAGATTTTCAATCCTAGGTGCTTTTGGGAGTTGTTGTGTTATATCAGATCGAGTAGAGATACCTCTGGTAGCATAATAATCAACCGGTTAAATTGACTCGAGAGAGCTTTTAATTTGATATTCGTGATTGCTCATATAGGATAGTTAATCATTGAAATGGATTGGTTAAGTGATATCGTGATGAGAATTAGATGAAAGCATGTTCTGGAACCTGTCTCAGCCAGACATGAATATCAACAAACTCATAGATAAGATTGAAAATATCATATCAAACTAAAATAATCCAACAATAAAGGAAAGATAAAGAAAAACTCTATATGAACGATGATCTCTCGATTCTTCGATCTTTGAAGTCTTCTTCTCCTCTCCGGATGCTCTCAGAATATATGTTCTCTCTATCAATGTTATTCCTACCCCTAATGATTGTCCTCCTATCTGAATGCTCCTTTTTGGGACGAATTTGGGTATATATAGCATATTGGAGGTCTTCTAGATGGTTTAGAAGTGTGAGATACGTCAAAAATTGAGTTTGGGATCAAATAGGAGTCTCTCAGGCACGACAGTGCCCCAGGACACGGTCACCTGTGCGCCAGTGCTAGTGTTTTTGTGCAGTGGGACACGACCGTGTCCCAAGACACGGTCGTACGCTGATGCAAAGTTCCGAATTTGACTTCGACGTCTTCATCAAAGTTGTAGGTCTTGAAGTTAGCTTTCAAATGCCACAAATTTCACCTCAATAGCAGTCTTCTAGAAAAAGTTATGATCAAAATACTAGAACCCTGTCACGACGAAGAACCGAACGCAACACTTCCGTTTTTCCTTAATATTCTGCTTTCTTCGGGAACGAATTGGGAAAAGTGTTCAACATTAAAGTTGTAGATCTCTTCCTTAGCTTTCCAAAAAAATTAAGATCTTCCAATTCGAACTTCTAGATCGTGAGATATGTCATTTCTTCGACAACTGCACATGTGTGCTGAAACTTGCGATTTTTGCACTAAATACACAAAACTAAACACAAAACCATTTAATGCAACTAATAAATCAAAAGTATCTAAATCACTATAGAAACGTACATAAACATGCTCAAATGAACACATAAACATACGTAAAAATATAGTAAAAACGACACTTATCATGTAGCATGCTGCTTCTGCAGTATGCTTAGGCATGGTCTCTCAGGTAGCTTCATGTCTGGTAGCATGCTCCTCTGTTGTCCGCTTCAGCAAGTTCTCCTTTAGTAGCTTCCTGCAGTCATCAATATCCTAATTAGTTCACCCGATTCCTTTCCACCATTCTCTTCAGTATCCTTCCTTTGACACTTTCTCTAATCTTTATCTTTCTGCAGTAATTCTGTTGTAGTAACCTATTCTAAGATTGATTATGCTTTAGAGTTACTTTCTTAAGATTTTGTCTCATCAAAACATACTTAAATGTTCCAACAATTTTCCCCTTTTTGATGATGACAAAACCTTTGCAGAAGATCGAAAGATCATATAATCATTTAAGCACATAAAGCAGTTTGTATGATAAACAAAGTTATAGCATACTGTTTTCATCAAATCACATGTAAGTCAAAACGAAAGGGCACAAGGAATAAGCTTTTAAAGAACAAAAGAAATTTTATTTAGATTAGACATTTACAATACAACGCAGTAAGCAAAGTACAATAAACATCCTATCTAGACTCATTCTTCTTTATTCTTGCTATTTCCTTTCTTTCTTTTCCCTTCCTGCTTGTTGTTGGCTCCTTTCTTTCTGCCTTCCTTCTCCCTTACTTGGTGCAGGAACATACTTCGAGTAGATTCTTCTCTTCGGCTAGAGAGGAGAGCTGAAAAAGGTGTGAGAGGCGATGCGAGAGAGAGAAGGAATTCGTTCAGAGGGGAACGTGAAGAAGCAGAGAAGTTTAGACGCAGTAGCTTGCTCCCGCCTTTCCTTCTCCTTCGATCTCCACTGACTCCTCCAACTGTCCTTCCTTTTGATTCTCTCGTATACAAAAGAGAATCCACCTCATAAAAGAGTTGGAGTCTCCTCTTCTCCACCTCTGGAAGTCTTTTGATCTTCAGTATCCTTATTAGTTCACCCGATTCCTTTCCACCATTCTCTTCAGTATCCTTCCTTTGACACTTTCTCTGATCTTTATCTTTCTGCAGTAATTTTGTTGCAGTAGCCTTTCCTAAGATTGATTATGCTTTAGAGTTACTTTCTTAAGGTTTTGTCTCATCAAAACATACTCAAATGTTTGCAAAAGTATGTGTGACTATGTTTATGCTTTCTTGTAAATTTTGAAATGCAGGCCAAAATTATTGTTAACAAGCTTTCAAACTCGAGCTCGAACTCTATTATTTTCGAGCCGAACTCGAACTTGAACTATCAAGCTTGTGTTCAAGATCATATTGAACTTTCAATGAACTTTTGTTGAGGCATACTCAAGCTTGAACTATCGAGCTAGTATTCGAGTCCATTTTGAACTTTTGACGAATTTTAATCGAGCCGAACTGGAGTTGGGTTCGTTGACCTTGTTATCGAACTTTGTCTGAACCGAACTTGAATGAATATCGAACACTAGATTTTTTTATTGAGCCAATCTCGAACTCTATTTCTAAAGTTTATAATGAACTCGAGCCTGAAAAAAAAAAAAAGAAACGAGCCGAACTCAAACCTAGTGATATTCGACTTAGTTCAGCTTGTTTACGTCCCTAAACAATGTTGATTCGCATGACATAAAAAAGCGAAAGGGACACTTGCATATGTTCATATATGGTTCACACGACACAAACCAAACATGCAAACACAGCAACGCATTCATGAATTATGAGGATTGTGTGACACTAACATCATGTCATTTTTTTAACTTGTTGTTTAATGGACCACCTGCACTTTAATGAACGAGTTGAACTTGATCGAGCTTGTTGATATTTGATTCAATTCGGTTCGGTTCATTTACATCTCTATCGGAGAGTATTGGAACCAGGAACATTTTTCCCCTTAATATTTTCATCATTATACAATAAACAAATTAATCAAGAGTGACCATATGTTCATATATATATGTAAAACAAATACTTTAATTGATAAAGAAAATCACTCAACGTACAGTTATTACTGAGATTACTTTACATGCAAATTAAAGTGATGGATCAATTAATAGAATTCTGTTATCGTAACAATATAATCCCACACTTCATTAGCTCTTTCCTTGATCTCAGTTTCATTGGTTTTGTTGCAACAACTTTGCTTTTGGAGATCTGGAATCAAATCTTCTAAAAAACAGTTTATATAATAATTCTCAACAACGTTTGTGGGGCAATCACCGACGACTGTTTCGTTTACTAGATCTCCGGTTTGCTGACAGAATACCGCATTAGCAACTTGAGCCCGGCATTCTGTTCTCAAATTCTCAGCGCAATCATCTTTGCTATGGACGTAGTCTTCATCATCAACAAGACTACTTGAAGCTGAAAGGTTTTCTGGACTCGATTTCTTAATTGCTTCTGATCCATCCACCATTGCTCCACAAATTATGACAAATATTATTATCAACATTGTCTTTACTTTTATATAGCCTTCAATTCTTCTCTTTTGAGCAATATAAGTCATAAACTTGCGTAAGCTTTATATAAGAGTTCAATGAAGTAGAAAAATTCATAACTACTCATCAATTTAATCACATGAATCGAAACATATGCACACATTTAAAACTATCTTATAAACCCGCATAACTTATTAAATGAGTCCTAGAGCTAAAAATATACTTTATTATAATAATTTACCGTTACATTTAGATCATAAATTTACAATACAAAGATCATCATCATTCAAATATTATTTCATAAGAACTTTATTTCACAAAAAATATCATCATTTAATGATTTTGAGCTTCAAAACGTCCTTACTTTGATCTATTTGGTCAACTCTTTGATCTCCTTTGATCTTCGGGTACAGCTTAATGTGCGTCTGCAGTTTGTATGCAATGTCGTTTTCTCCATGTTGCAGATTCGTTAATGCGGTTGTCCTCCTGTTGCAGCTTTTGCAGTCAGTTCAGGCATAGGTGGCTGCTCCGCATTGGTCCTCCGTACCTTTGATTTTGTCACTATGCATAGTAGCCTGATGTGAACTGCAGTGACAACTGAAGTTGTTCTTCCTCGTATCATTGACATGCAATGACCTTTTGTTGATCCCTTGATTGATCTTCTGCATGTCCCTTCAGTTGCTGCAACTTATTGTACTTGCTGCATTTCAACTGTCTGTTGCATCAGAGTTCCTTGTAGCATGCAGCGTAGTTCTATAGCAAATTCTTCAAAGTGTTGCCCCGCTATATTTATATATCTTATGTTTTGCTTCTTGCAGCATGCAGCAATGTAGTTCAATTGAAGAATCCTAAAAATATTCTAAGTACGATACTTATTACAAAATTGGAGTACTCTAAAATCCTAACCATTACAGTTTGTTTAACAATGGATTTTTTTCAAACACAAAATTATTTAAGGACACCTTAAAATGTGTCGCTAACATTAAATAGTAACACTATTTTGCATCACTATTTTAAAAGATGTGTAGTGTTTGTGGCACACGGTTGACAACACTATCATTTATTATGTAAGTTGCTCTTTTAAATATTTGGTTCCAGATCTCCAAAAGTGTTTTTGCAACCAAACCATTGATACTGTGATTAAGAAAAGAGCCAGCCAAATATGAGATTATATTATTATGGTACTATAGCCTACACTTTCATTTAAACTGATCATTAATAACTAGTGATCAGTGATTTTGTTTTTTAATCAAATAAAGTGTATATATGTCACTTTTTGGTTTGTCTTATGTTTATGGATATGAGAATATTAAGGGGAAAAGTATATATGTGGTCACTTCCAAACAGGAATGTACACGAATCAAATTGAGTTGAATATCAACAAGCTTGATTCAGTTCTGCTATAAAATAGTTGTTGACACAAACACTCTTATCATGAATGATGGTTAGTGCTATAAAAAAATTATCATCTCTCAAACAAATATATACAAATATATATATATATAGAGAGAGTTAGTCTCCTGTGCAACTGGTGCACATACAATTCGGGTCGGGTCCGGGTCGACCCAAATCCGAGCACTTTTTTTTTATAATTTTTTTAAATTTTATTTTTTCGCTTCAGACTGTTACCTTTATGTTGAATGAGTGTGACTTTTATATTATATAAATGTGACATTTATGTATAAATGTAATAACCTTTATATACTCTAACTTAGAAAAAAAGGAAGAATTTTACACTCTTAAGGTCATAATATTTGTACATAAAGGTTACAAGAATTGTACATAAAGGTCACAACAATACAGCATAAAGGTCTCAATCTGAAGTTAAAAAAACTGGAAATCTTAATTTTTTCCTAAGTTAGTGAAGATAAAGGTCATAACATTTATATATAGAGCTCACACTTATATAACATAAAGGTCACATCCTTACAACATAAAGGTAACAGGCTGAAGCAAAAAAAAGAAAAAAATTCCAGGTGACCGAGTTGCGCGGATCCGGGTCGGGTCGCCCTAGTTGCACCAATCCAGATCCGTGCACCTAGTGCACAGGAACATTTGTGATATATATATATATATATATATATACACACACACACACTAGTATAACACACTAGCGTTGCACATGGGAGACTACAACTACATGATTTATTATTTAAATACCTTTTTTTTGAAGATATTAAGTACTAATTTTTTAGGATATAAGAATTCCATTAATACAATAATTTCTTCAAAGTTTATTCAATTATTAGTTAAAAATTATCTGTTGAATTGTTTACTCACGTTTTAGAATCACATTATTCCTATTTTATCATAAAACTAAGAAACATTATTTCTATTTTATTTGTTAAATAACTCATAATATTTACAGTTAAGTCATCTGCAACTCAATTGATTGATGCTCATTTAAAAAAAAAAAAGAAAAAAAAAGAGGTCTTATAAAAACATTTTAGATATATCATTCAATTTTTCCACGTTATTCAATTGTTTTACTAATCAGCATAATTCATGTACTGTATGAATTCACCATCTCAAAATTCTTATTTCTATGTCATGTTAATATTTACTATCAAATATTCTATTATACTATAAACCATGTTTTATGATTATTTAAATTTTCTTTTTAATTTATATATATTATGTTCATAAAGTATAAGAGACACATTTCTCTTTCTATCAATACATTTAAATATAGGTGCGAAATCTTAAATAATTTCCACATAATCATGGATTATAGATCATTAATATTTATAAATACTTGATACAATATTAACATTTCTCTTGTTAATTTTCTTTCTATCAATATATTAAATATAGATGCAAAATTTCAGATAATTTCCACATAATCAATTATAGATCATTAATATTTATAAATATTTGAAACAATATTAACTTTTGATCTCTTGTTAACTTTATGATAACTAAAGTGACATATCATATATTATATTCATGTGCAACAATGTTTACAGAAATAATAATTTTATTTTAATTATTATTTTTCTCTAAACTTCTAATTTGATATTTATATATTATCATTGTTCAACCTTTCTGCACAAATGTATCCGAAGTTTGAAACTTTACTATACAACAACTAACCTTAGCGAATGACTTATAGCATGATATAGTGAAATATTGTCTCGAAGATGCTTATTTTTTTTGGGTATTTTTGTCTTTTGATTAATTAAATAAACTTTCATTTATTTTTTGTTGCATCTTCCTTCTCCAACCATTAGCTTGCTGATAGCTGCTACATCAACTCTACCGAAAAATTCTCAAAACTCTAATTTTCGCCTCAATTAAATTCAACTAAACACCATGTTTCATTAAATTTTTATAACAATATGACAAAAAATAGATCAATACCATCAAATAACCGCCACCATAGTCGATGAGAAACTTCATGATCGTCTCTCAAATTGAAAACCAGATTTCCTTCAAATCTTAACCATAATGCACAAATTTCACATCAAATTGATTCTCTCGGCAAGCCCAACAGAAGCTCCAAATCAATTTTTTAAATTTTTAATGAATTTTCGAATCGAGCAAAAAATGAATGAAAATTCAAATTTAACCATTTTTCTTGAACTCTTTTCGTACATGTGAATTTATAATTTGTTATTATGAAAAAATAAGGTAAATAACAAAAATCAAGCCAAACTATAACCCTTTTCACACAAAATTATTAGAACTTTGAAACTTTACAACTGCCAACATTTGCGAATGATACTTATATACCGATACATTGAAATATTGTCCCGAAGATGCTTATTTTTTAGGGTATTTTTATCTTTTGATTGATTAATTTCTCAATTATATTTGGTTCTCGCTGATAAAATGGAAGTTTTCTTACATATAAAACCAAAAATGAAATTATCCCTAACTTCCAATAGTACAATACTCTAATAAAAATATTAAATTTATAATATAACTTTTTATTAAAGCTTTTAATATATCATTGAAAACTTCTTTAAATATATATTAATATGAAACTAATTTTTAGTCTCAAATTTAGAATGCTATTGAAGAATAATTTTAGTTTGATAGATTATTTGAACCAAAGTCTAACCTCCATGGTTATTTAATTTTATTTCCTTTCGATTTTGGTAATTCAAACTTACTGATTCTTATATAAAAGATAATTATATTTTGCCTCCAATTTTGGTAGCTACGTCAGCAGTGTTGCAAATTTAGACAAATAAATGACTGAAATTGAAAAAAAATTAAAACGTAGAGGACCAAAATTGAAAAACGAATACTTAATTGTCAAAAAAAATGGAAATTGTCTTACATATAAAACCAAAATTGAAATTATCCCTAACTTCTAATACTACAATACTTTAATAAAAATATTAAATTTATAGTATAACTTTTTTTTTCATAAGCTTTTAATATATTATTGAAAAGCTCTTTAAATATATATCGTCAAAAAACTTCATGACTGTCCCTCAAGTTGAAAACCAAATTTCCTCTAAATCGTAACCAAATGGCTCAATTTCTCTCGTTTATTCTCGAATGGAAGACATGATTTTTAGAATTTAAAATATAATAGAACTAATATGATTTCTATAAAAAATTTAAACTTACAGGATCACCCCAATACTTTTTAGAAGATAAAAATACCCTTCGGAATTTTCCACCGTCAACAGCATTTGGTTGTTTATTAGTATCATTCGCTTGTTGGTGATGGTATTATAAAATTCTAAAGTTTAGGTACCTATATTACTTAATTTTAGTTTGATAGATTATTTGAACCAAATTCTCTATGTCTTCCAAATAAATCTCCATGGTTATTTATTTTATTTCCTTTTGATATTGGTAATTCAAACTTACTGATTCTTATATAAAGATAATTATATTTTGTTTTCAATTTTGGTAGCTACGTTAGCAGTTTTTTTTAAAATTTAGACAAAAAAATGACTGAAACTGAAAAAAATTAAAACATAGAGGACCAAAATTGAAAAACGAATACTTAATTGTCAAAAAAAAAAAAAAAGGAAATTGTCTTACATATAAATACTTTAATAAAAATATTAAATTTTTAGTATAACTTTTTTTTTCAGAAGCTTTTAATATATCATTGATAAGCTCTTTAAATATATATTAATAGAGGGGTTAAATGCACGAAACCCCCTTGTGTTTACGAAATGTTGCGCCGGACCCCCCTGTGATAAGGAAATTGCATGGGAAACACGTGGAAGTTCATAAACTCGGTACACGCACCCTGCCGCCTGAAATGAGTCCAACTCCGTTAAATTTTGTTTTGAATTTCCCGTTATACCCATAATTCAATTTTTAAAATAAACCCAACTGCCGCCGTCTCTGCTGCTGCCGAACCAGATCTGCCGAAGACACAAATCTTTTTCCTAACACGAAGACCCAGATCTGCCGTCGTCACCGAACCGATTATCGTTAGAGTCAACACCATCGAGGAACCATAGGTGAAGGGCGGTGCCGACGACCATGACTCCTCCAACGAGAAGCCTTCCCACGCCGCCACTGCCGGCCGCCGATCCGAAGACGGGGCTGCGTTGGAACGCCTCCTTCCACACCCTGGAGGAGCTGGAGGCCAAGATTAACTCTCCCAAGTCTGTTGAAACGAAGCCAATCGAGCCGGCGAGGGAGGGCGACTGGTGTTTGACGAGCGTGACGTGGCGCTGGACGCGGCATCCTGACGGAGCTGTGGGAGCTGCTCGGAGAGGGGGCGGCGGTGTCGAGATCTGTCACCGGTGGATCTGTCGCACAAAGGGCAGCTCCTCCCCCTCCACCCCTCTCGCCACCTCTCCATAGTCCAAACTCCCCTCTCGCCACCTCTCCATAGCTTGGCGGCAGATTTCTTTTCTGCAGAAGACGGTGGGATCGATGGAGATGATGAATAGCAGATGGGATCTATTCTGCAGATGATGAATAATCCATTTCATTTCTGCAGAAGACCTCTCCATTGCTTCTTTTTTGTTTTCTGTTTTATTTTTTAATTTTTATTTTTTTAAAAAAGTTGAATAGAATGGATTTGAAATATAATTATAATTGTAATTGTAGAAAAAATAAAATTGAATAGAAAATATAGATTTTGAAAAACATAGAGGTGGAGGAATGGCAGCTGGGGTAGGAGGGTGGGGATGGGGTAAGTTTTTGAAAATTCGATTAAATGGAGGGGCTTTCCTGCAATTCTGGCAAAGTAATTTATTAACAAAGTTAGGGTCAAAAAAGTCAATTTACAACAAAAAAGTAGCTAAAAATCAATTCATTTCACTCAGGCGCGTGCAATACAGTCTCGTGAAGTCTAGCAGTTTTGGGGCTTTCGCGTCGAGTTTATGAACTTCCACGTGTTTCCCATGCAATTTCCTTATCACAGGGGGGTCCGGCGCAACATTTCGTAAACACAAGGGGGTTTCGTGCATTTAACCCATTAATAGAGTAAGTCTCTTGTGCATCAGGTGCATGAATCTAAGATCCATGCAACCGGATAGGATCCGGGTTACCCGACCCACTTCTCTTTTTTTTTTTTTTTCTTTTTCGCTCTAACTTTTTTTAAATTTTGGTCATGACTTTTATTATGTTAAGGATACCTTTATGTAATGTGCAAAAATACTTTTAGGTTATGTTAAGGATACCTTTATGCCCAGATTTCATACGTTTACGTTAAGTTAGACATACCTTTAGGTTATGTTAAGGATACCTTTAGGTAATGTTTAGGGATACCTTTAGATTATGTTAAGGATACCTTTATGCCCAAATTTCATACATTTACTTTACATCAGACATACCTTTAGGTTATGTTAAGGATACATTTATGTTATGTTAGAGATACTTTATCCATAACATAATTGTGTTACACATTTTGTACACAAAGGTATCTCTAACATAACATAAATGTATCCTTAACATAACCTAAATGTATCCTTAATATAACATAAAGGTATGTGACCTGGAGCGAATTCTAAGGGTATCAAATTAGTATTTCAAAGGTACCTGGAATCACGATTTCAAAGGTATCTTTAACATCACCTAAAAGTATTTTTAACATAACCTAAAGGTATGCTTAATATAACCAAAAGGTATTCTTAACATAACTAAAGGTATCCTTAACATAACCTAAATGTATGCTTAATATAACTAAAAGATATTCTTAACATAACATGGTATGTAACCTGGAATCAGGATTCCAAAGGTATCCTTAACATAACTAAAAGGTATCCTTAACGAGCGAATTTGAGTGCATCCACCCAGGCGCGTGGGAACGCGTGAGGGTGCGTGGGACGCGTATGGAAGCGCATACACACGTGGGTCGGGTCAAGTGCATGGATCTAGGATCCATGCACCTGATGCACAAAAGTTTTTGTGATACTAATACGAAACTAATCTTAGTCTCAAATTTAAAATGTTATTGAAGAAAAATAATCAATTCATGTAAAAAAAAAAATTGTAGAAGAGTTGTAAATGTAAAGTTATCCTTAACATAACCTAAATGTATGTTTAATATAACTAAAAGGTATTCTTAACATAACGTGGTATGTAACCTGGAATCAGGATTTCAAAGGTATCCTTAACATAATTAAAAGGTATCCTTAACGAGCGAATTTGAGTGCATCCACCCAGGTGCGTGGGAGCGCGTGAGGACGAGTGGGATGCGTATGGAAGCGCATACACACGTGGGTCGGGTCAGGTGCATGGATCTAGGATCCATGCACTAGATGCATAAAAGTTTTTGTGATACTAATACGAAACTAATCTTAGTCTCAAATTTAAAATGTTATAGAAGAAAAATAATCAATTCATGTAAAAAAAAAATTGTAGAAGAGTTGTAAATGTAAAGGACCTATAAAAATAAATAAACATTAATTAAATTTAATTAGGACTCTATTTCACATCAATTAAATTTAATCACGAGGATTAAATTTGGCATTACAAAAAATGGACGAAACATTCATACTTATATAGTGTTATAGATATAGATATAGATATATGAGTTAGTCTCCAGTACAACTGGTGCACATACAATTTGGGTCGGGTCCGGGTCGACCCAGATCCACGCACTTTTAGTTTTTATTTTTGTTTTTAAATTTTATTTTTTCGCTTCAGGTTGTTACCTTTATATTATATGCATGTGACCTCTATGTTATATAAGTGTGACCTTTATGTATAAATGTAATGACCTTTATATACTCTAACTAAGAAAAAAAAGGAAGAATTTTAGCAAAATTTGTACATATTTATGATTATGTAATATTAGCTGTACATATACCCATCCTTAAAATGCACTGAATTTTGAAAATTTCCATTTTTTTTCAAAGTTATGGATTATAAAGGTCATAATATTTGTACATAAAGGTCAAAAGAATTGTACATAAAGGTTACAACAATACAACATAAAGGTCTTAATCTGAAGCCAAAAAACCTGAAAATCTTCATTTTTTCCAAAGTTACTGAACATAAAGGTCATAACATTTATATATAAATGTCACACTTATATAACATAAAGGTCACATCCTTACAACATAAAGGTAACAGCCTGAAGCGAATTAAAAAAAGAAAAAAAAAATGCAGGTGCGCGGATCCGGGTCGGGTCGCTCTAGTTGCACCAATCCAGATCCGTGCACCTGGTGCACAACAACATTTGCGTAGATATATATATATATATATATATATATATATGTAGTTGTTTATAACATTTTTTTATATAATCATTCCATAAAGATAATAATATATTTTATAAGAATATTTGAAGATAATTGGACAATACACCCAAAATATGCATTGTTCATTGACACAGTTTGACAAAATTCCAGTACATAATTACTTACGCTCATTTCATACATAGCTCTAATTAATTGTATGAAAATCTGTAAATGAATTAATCGATCTGATGTGATAATCATTAGTGAGTTTTGAATATTAACATTAAGAGTTACTCTCCTGTGCACCAGTTGCACGGATCGGGCCTTGCGCGGGCTGGGCGGGCCCGCCCAGCCTGTGCCTCTTTAATTTTTTCGCGTGTTTTGGTCATTACCCTCACGTTATGTTAGGATTACCTTCGCGTTATGTTAGGGTTACCTTCGCGTTATGTTAATGTGACCCCATCTCCAGATTTCATACCCTTATAAGTTTAAAACCACTGAACTAAAATGTTAATCATACCCTCATGTTATGTTAGGGTTACCTTCATGTTATGTTAGTGTTACCCTCGTGAGGGTAACACGGGTAACACTAATATAACATGAGGGTAACTCTAACATAACGTGAGGGTATGACTGCCTAAAGCGTATTTTGGTGGGTTTGAGCGCACCCACCAGGCGCGTGGTGGCGCGTGAGAGCGTGTTAGGGCGCGTGAAAACGCGCGGCAGAGGCGAGTGGGGCCGGTTGACCCGGGAATCCATGCACCAGTTGCATAAAATATTTTGCCTAACATTAAAATTTTGGGATTAATTTTAATATTGGTTATTTAAAATAAAGGAAAATATCAATTTTCGTCCGCTAAGTAAGGTCCTTTCCAGTTTTCATCCGCTAAGTATGGTGTTTCCAATTTTACTGTCGTAATATCACTTTTTTTCCAATTTCAATCCGATTTTTGCCGAAGGCTGACGTGGCCTCCGGAATCTGCTTACAAAGACCGGAACCCTAATCCCCAAATTTTTGGAGTGACGTGAACGAGCCACGTGGCTGCCACGTCATTAATAAAATTAATCAAAAACAAATAATAACCTGCCGCCCATCAACTCCACCCCGCCCTTGGATTGGTCGTCACAAACTTCGCCAGAAAATAGTATTAACACCACTTCAAAGCTCAAAAAATTGATTTATTCCAATTTCCCACCAAAATGGCCGAATGATATACCAAAATGATCCTTTCCTAAAGTCCAAACATATTCTCATATTAATTTCATGTTTCTTGCTCAAATCAAAGCTCAATTTACCGAAATCGTTCCAAAATGAACTTCACAAACCAATTTCATTGTTCTCCAAATTCACACATGCATTGATGACATTGAATGAGGGGTTTTGTTCCCCGCATATTGAGGAGTGTTTCAGATGTAGGGTGGTGGTCACCCGCAACGAGCCTGTCGTCGGCAGGGTGCTGGAGTTGCAGATTGGGGGGAGGGGGCGGGGGGAGGGGGAGGAGACCTTTTTTCTTTAATTGTTTTTTTATTTTCGAATAATTTATTAATGACATGGCAACCACATGGCTCGTCCACGTCACTCAAAATAATTGGGGATTAGGCTTCTGGTCCACGTAATTAGATTCCGGAGACCACGTCAGCCTCCAGTCATACTTATATATAAAGGTCATACTTATATAACATAAAGGTCACATCCTTACAACATAAAGGTAACAACTTGAAGCGAAAAAAAAGAAAAAAAAATGAAAATGCAGGTGCGTGGATCCGGGTCGGGTCGCCCCAGTTGCACCAATCCAGATTCGTGCACCTGATGCACAGCAACATTTGCATAGATATATATATATATATATAGTTATTTATAATTTTTTTTATATAATCATTCCATAAAGATAATAATATATTTTATAAGAATATTTGTAGATAATTGGACAATACACCCAAAATATGCATTGTTCATTGATACGGTTTGACAAAATTCCAGTACATAATTAGTTACGCCCATTTCATAGATAGCTCTAATTAATTGTATGAAATCTTTAAGGGTCCATTTGGATTGGTGGATTTGAGGAGGGATTTGAAATCCATGGTAGCAAATCCACCGGTAGTGTTTGGATGGATATGGATTTGAAATCCATGGTTTTCATTTTGAGCTAATTTTGGAGTCATTTTGGTGGATTTCAAATCCACTCAAACTTGAGTGGATTTGAAATCCACTCATTTCAAATCCTGAATTTCAAATCACTCTATCCAAATGGAGCCTTAGGCTCCATTTCATCGATCTGATGTGATAATCATTAGTGAGTTTTGAATATTAACATTAAATTTCAGGGATTAATTTTAATATTGGTTATTTAAAATAAAGGAAAATATCAATTTTCGTCCGCTAAGTAAGGTCCTTTCCAGTTTTCATCCGCTAAGTATGGTGTTTCCAATTTTACTGTCGTAACTTCACTTTTTTTCCAATTTCAATCCGATTTTTACCGGAGGCTGACGTGGCCTCCGGAATCTGCTTACAAAGACCGGAACCCTAATCCCCAAATTTTTGGAGTGACGTGGACGAGCCATGTGGCTGCGACGTCATTAATAAAATTAATCAAAAATAAATAATAACCCGCCGCCCATCAACTCCACCCCGCCCCCTCCCCATCCCCAACTCCACCCCCGTCCTCGGATTGGTCATCGGAAACTTCGCCAGAAAACAGTATTAACACCACTTCAATGCTCAAAAAATTGATTTATTCCAATTTCCCACCAAAATGGCCGAATGATATACCAAAATGATCCTCTCCTAAAGTCCAAACATATTCTCATATTAATTTCATGTTTCTTGCTCAAATCAAAGCTCAATTTACCGAAATCGTTCCAAAATGAACTTCACAAACCAATTTTTTCTTTAATTGTTTTTTTATTTTCGAATAATTTATTAATGACATGGCAGCCACGTGACTCGCCCACGTCACTCCAAATAATTGGGGATTAGGGTTCTGGTCCACGTAAGTAGATTCCGGAGACCACGTCAGCCTCCGGTGAAAATCGGACTAAAATAGGAAAAAAACAAAAGTGAAGTTACGACACTAAAATTTGAAACACTATACTTAGTTAGCGGACGAAAACTGTAAAGGGCCTTACTTAGCGGACGAAAATTGATATTTTCCCTTAAAATAAAAACAAATTAACTTTCACATTTTTTAATAATTAACCGCCAATTAAGGGGGGAAAAAGGGAATATTTTTAATATTGGCCTCTAATTAATAATACCTTATTTGATATATCTTCATATTTATTCTACACAAAAACTCATTTCATTTACGAACTTTAAATTAAAAACATTTTAATGATAAGATCTGTTCGATCAAAACACTTGTTAATCAATCTTTTATTACATAAGGAAGAACAATAAACAGATATAGATGAAATTTATAATACTGTTTTATCGCCTTACTAGATACACTTAATCAACGTTTATAACTGATGAAATTGATTAATGGTCATAATAAATGATTGCAGGTAGGAGCAAGATGTAGAGATATAAAGTGGAGCTCATGAATTCCAATGATCATTTAATGATATATACACATATATAGAACCCCCAAAGTTGATTAATTATACTGAAATTAAGATTAAAATTAAAGCATGAACAGGAAATTAGTAATAGGTAGTGGAAACAAGTAGATGGATGGAGTTGATGATGAAGATCAAAAGCATCCAGGCCGTCGGAGAAAAGCGTCGGCCATGATCTGACCGAGCCGGACCTGAGCTGCAGAGGTTAGATGCAGCCTTACTTGTGAGAGCTCAAGCTCCAGCCCTTTAGCATCCACACACTTGACCTTTGGAACCTCACTTGGAACTTCCAACTGCCCTTTTCTCAATATCTCTCTAAGCTCTGGCTTTCCACCTGAAGTAATTGCTACCTCAATCACTGGTAGCATAGGCAAGAGCAAGTCCGATCGAACATCTGCTATAAACTGCTCGAATCGAGACTTGTATTGCTCAGCATCATAAGCATCAGTGCAATCACTCTCTCCCTGGTACCAGAGAATGGCCTCAATCACTCCGCCTCCTTCAACCAAGGAAGCTTGAGCCCGAGCCAAGAGAGTATTGTAGAGATCGTTTCCACGACTCCACCGAGTTATGTTTGATCCCCAGACAGCACAAGGGACCAGACCAATCTCCCTAATATAGGGGTCCCTCTTGAGCACTGAATTGGCAAATGCCATCCCAGGCCCTATCCCATTAGCACCCTTATTGCCAGCTATATCTCGGTGAAGAGGCTCTCGTGCCTCCTCCCACGACAGATTTCCATTTAGTCGGAATATCTGTCGTGGGTTGGGTTGACATTCCGGGGGGACTATTCCATCCCACGTATTGTTCACTACGCCTCCTTGGCCAGCCATGTTGCTCTGCCCGGCAAGAAGGAAAATGCTCCGAGAGCTCACAACACTTTCGATGCAGGCCAAGAGAGTTAAACAAAACATAGCAGCTTCCATGTTAATATGTTTTGCTATTGAAGAATGGATAAGGAAAGATTAGAATGGCAGAGAGGTATTGAATTGAGAGGAATTGTAAGATTAGAAGAAAAGCTATAAGATAGAGAATGTCTGAGTTTCGTTGAGAAAAGAAGGCTACAACCATCTATATATATACAGAGGCACAGCTATAAAATATATCTTCTTTAAATCAGCGAACAACTTAAATGCATGCATGAAAACTGCATGATATAATAAGATTTTTTATTTTTTATGTATAGATTTATTTGTTTCTTAATTCATTATAAATTATTCCCCTTAAGTGTATATATATACATCGACTATTCACATGATGTGAATTATTTATCTCATGATTCCGGAAACCATACACATGGGATGGGAACAATAATATTAATAGCAATGAATAATCATGTAATAAGGGAAGCTTATTTCATATCCACATCATGTCATTGATATAATAATCATGTAGGGGAAGTTTATTTCGTATCCACAAGCTAGCGAGGTGAATTTATTTCGTGAATGTGGATATATATTTATATTTTCGTATCCAAAATTGAAAAGTGCAATTTTACAGGAACGGACAGTGACTCTTAAGAAGGACGAAAAATGAGTTTTTCCCGTATTAATGATGAAAATACTTTAAGTTAAGATTGCATGTAATTCAAATCTTGTGTTACATTTTGTGTGGGAAAAACTCCTTTTTGGTCCCGTTAAAAGGTTACTGTCCGATTTTGGTCCCGTTAAAAATCAAAAATCAAAACTAGTCCACTTAAGTCAAATTCTATCCAATTTCAGTTCTTTCACCACCGGAAAACCGATTTTCCGAGTACTTTCTGGCGAGTGTGCTTCAAACAATTAAATTAGTTCTGGAAAAATATTGGTTTCAAACTCACGAAGTGTATCCTTAATGTGGAATCTGTTCCCTGTAGCCCATTCGTTGTACGTCTCGCGTTCCTCTCCAGTTGGCTTTCTCCACCCGTCTTCGCTCCGACTTCGAACAGGAAGCCACCAGAGATTGGGCCCTTTCTCGATCTCGAATTTGAGCTGAGGGCTCTTTGATTTATGTTTTAGAAATTGAGATTTTAGGGATTGTTGTTATGATTTAGTGTTTTTATGATTGTTTGATTTTCATTTTCATTTCAAACTTTTCTCTTTATTTAAATTGTATGAATAATGATGTGGCATTAGTTGGAATACATTCATTTTAATGTAAAAGAAATGCCACATGGCTCCATAATTCAACATCAACGTTAGTTCATCGAAAAATTCGGATTGGGGGCGAGTGCGATAAAATCGATTTTTCGGTGGCGAAATGACTGAAATTGGACAGAATTTGACTTAAGTGGACTAATTTTGATTTTGGGTTTTTAATAGGGCCAAAATAGGACAATAGCCTCTTACGGGATGAAAAAAGAGTTTTTTCCCATTTTGTGTTTCATACTAAACAACAATCAGTAAGATACTGTAAGCCGTGAAAATTAAACAAACATATGAAACATATACCTAATTGTTCCATTGAAAATATGTTTGCGTTAATTATTCTTGCATACACTGATTTATGTAAAACGATCGAACAATGAAATCAGAATGGTAGACTTATATGAAAATAGGCCGGATTCGAATAAATGGGTTAATATGAATTAGATATTCATCATTTTCATAAAATGATAAAACAGAAAAATCCGGTAGCTAAGTAGACAAAATTGTAGTGGAAAATAATATTTAAAAATCTCAATGACAAAGAAATGGTTTCCTTAAGAAAACAAACCTTTGAATGTTTGGTAAAACCTAATTAAAGTACCCAAATTTGGATTGAGATTTATTGTGCCTAATCACTACAAGAAAAAAGCTCATAGACAAGGGTTAAAAACCCTTGTCGTAGCCTAAAAAAACCCTTGTCGTAGGTGGTGTTGTTGTAGGGTCTGAAATTTTTCGCTCATAGACAAGGGTTTTTAACCGTTGTCGTAGACCTCTACGACAACGGCGTGACAACGGTTAAAAACCGTTGTCGTAGGTTGGCAGTTTCCAAATATGCGCTCATAGACAACGGTTTTTAACCGTTGTCGTAGACTCTTACGACAACGGTGTAAAACCGTTGTCTGGCCGTTGTCTTTAACCCTACAACAACGGTTTTTAACCGTTGTCATAGATACTTACCACAACGATTAAAAACCGTTGTCTTGCCGTTGTGTTTGACCCTACAACAACGGTTTTTAACTGTTGTCTTTTTAGTGTTGTCTTTTACTTTTGCATTTTACAATTATTATATATTGGTTGATATTCTAATATACAAAAAATAAAATTCAACAAAATATATAAAATCAAAATATAGTTATATCAAATTAAAATATTCATCTAATAGTTTATACAACAAATATTCATTGTAAATTCATTAATCACATGGTAAAGCCAAAAGTAAATCCAAAGCATCCTAATTTCACTAGCAAATACGACAACGCTGCATCCAAGAAGTCATTGGTACAAATCTGAGCTCGAAATATGAGCCATTGGTACAAATATGAGCTCCAAGAATCACCGGAGATCCCGAACGAATCAAATTCTACAATGTTTTTCTCTCCATCGTTATCTGTACATCATATTCATGAAAAAGTGAAAACCAACAATTTAGTCACAAAATAGAATCATTTGAAACAAAGCAAATCATCAAAGGCCAAATCATGAAATCTTCAGATAATAATCAAGCGAAAACCAATAAAGATCACAACTTATTTCAAGCATTGATCATATAAATATAAAAAAAAAAATGAAATCAAAATGGCAATGATCACTGCAATTACAATAACAAAGAATCCAAAAAAAAAAAAACTAAATTACCTTAGAAACACTAAGGTAAAGGGAAAGAATATTCCTCAAGTGTATATCTTTCTCCCTCTGAACATTAGCAACCATTTTTTACAGCTACTTAACTACACTTAACAACAAAGCAAAATATCTTTTTCCAATTTTATAAGACATAGCCTTCCAGCATATCCAAAAACGTGAGGTTGTAGGAATGGGTTTTAATCCTTATTTTCATGATTAACTTTTCTATATTTGTAAGTAGATATTATCAAAATTAAAAATTAAAAATTACAATTTAGGTATACAGAATGTGTAATAGATGATTGTTGACTATTATTATGTGAAATAGATGATTGTTGACTATTATTATGCATGTAAGTACTTTATATAGACATATATATATATATATATATATATATATATGGTCACTGTTTGATTTGTCTAATGTCTAAGGCTGAGAATGTGACGCCCCGTTTTTAAAATACTGTTTTGGCACTACTTACATTAGAAATTGACTCTTTAAATAATAATAGAGATAAACAAATTCAGGAATAACCGTGAAATATTATTCCATAAAATATTGTTACGAAACACGAATTTTGAAAAAAAATGCAGCGGAAATGATTTTATTGAAATTCCTTTCTTTACAGACACATTTTTGATACATTGAAAAGAGCGATAGAATAATCATTTACATAAATAAACATGTTTGAAGTTTATAAAAATAAAACTCTTTATTAAAATCTTCTACGACCTTGATAGTATCGGCTACCTGCATTCACCGCTCGCGCACCATGTCCTGAATACTTTAAGCTGAAAACATTTTTACACATAGGGGTGAGTGCCAAAGGAACACTCAGTGGGTCGACCTGTACTGTGAAAGGGGAAACACATTTTATCGTAATCTTATTATATACATATACATAGTACACATTGCGGACTCCCGAGTAGTCCCCTGTAAACCGTCTGGGATAGATATCCGAAGAAAATCTATCCGGGCCCCGAGCTGACCCTATGGGTTTTTACACCCTTCATGTTGGGTTTCCGAAAAATACCCAATATACTTGGCGTGAAAGCGCATGCGCAGTTACATTTCACATAATGGTTCTTACATAACACATAGTACACATTAATCACATTCAAATAGGTTCATATAACTCACGACTGCAAATTGGCAAATAAATCCCTTGACATGTATTGGTTTCTAAAGAAACCCCTCTTGTACGGGTATTATCCCGACTTTTCATCATGTGAAACCAATCGCATTTGTATCCCTCGAAAAACATTAATCCTTGAAAACATATAATTTACTCGAAAATCAATCATAAAATAATGACATTCAACCTGAAATAGACTTCACACGAATATCGAATTTAAAGTCACATAATGCATATAAATCATATAATAAATTGTATAATTAAAAAGCATTTATTTGATAAGATTTTACCCCACCTTGGATAATAGCGTTCGTCGGTGCTCTATTTCTTATATCCTCTTTAATCCCAGTCCTCATTCGTACTCCCTATAAAAAATAAAAGTTCGCATTAACGATTGTCTATTCTAGGATTAAGGTTTATTTGAAAACTAGGGTTTTCCTTGCTTAACGGTAGTTCGTCACACTTTTCATATCATTTTGGAAGTCATTCTAGCATTTACTAGCGTTGTAGGATATAATACACACAAAATATAAGTGTTTAGGGTCATAATATAATATTCAGTAAGGTCTAGGGTTCATTTCGTAATTTCTGCAAAGTTATGGGGACAAATTATAATTTTTGTAGAATCTGGAGGTCAATACATAATTTCTATAAAAACTGAGGGTCAATCTGCAATTAAAATTAAACTCAGGGGCTGAAATTGAATCCCTAATTAATGCAGGGTCTGAGGAGCAATAACTTAATAGATCAAGGGTTGAAAATCAATTAACCAAGAATTGGGAAATTGCAAGAAGGTCCCTGGACAAAATCAAATTTCCAAACTAAATCCTTAGCCCCAAACCCCCCCCTTTCTTCCCCCTGCCCCGTCGCCCCCAGCCCCTTCCCACACCGTCGAGACCCTGCCGGCGACAAGCTCGTCGCCGTCGACCACTCCCTTACCACCCCTGTACCCGATACAGCGTCGCCCGACACGGCGGCGTCTCCCCCGTTTCATCCGACAACCAACAGCAGCACACACATACAACACACACACCCATCACACACATCACACACGCGCACACACACACCCTGCGCCGCTGCTCACGACGGTGCAGCAACTCACGCACACACGGCTGGCGCCGTCCGTCGCGGCAGCACCCAAACACGGCGACGATCGACAGGGAAACTGAGAGAGAGAGAGAGAGATAGAGAGAGAGAGAGAGAGAAAGGAAGATTCATCTATATACATACATGTATGTATAACATTAGAAAAGATGGAAAAGGAAATTGGGAAGAAATATTTTCTGTAATTGCAGAGGGATTGAAGGTGGGAGATGAGAGCAGAGAGGAAAAGAAGGCGCCGACGATGGCGCTGGCAGCCGGAATGGCTAGATATAGCAAGCAAGAAATTTAATTAAAGCAATAATTTTTACCCTTTGTTCAATAGAGCTTTCTCTGCAAAATCCCATTTCGGCCTGGGATGAGAAAGAGTTGAGATGAGCAGAGAGAATGGAGTGTAATTTCTTGAGAGAAAGAGAAACGAGATTGCGAGAGAGAGATGAGATAAGGAGAGAGTATTGGGGGTGAGTTGTCACCGCTAAGAATGGATGGGTGGCAGTGGGTGATGACTCACCATTTTTCCACGCTAACAAGCGAATCGGATTTTGGACTACGAATTGTATCAAAAATTGTATATTTTCTTGGATTGAGATTTAATTATACATTATATTAAATTATTTGGGGTATTCTTATTTGAGTCGAGATTTTATTTTGTGTACGTGTTACCGATATTTGGGTTCTCGTATAAAAATTATCTATCGAATTCAACCTCATTGAATCAAACAGTTTGATAGTATATATATAATTTACGAATTAATCGATATCTTGGATTATTATTAACGGTTTATGTTATCTCCTTCGTCAATTTAAGATAGTCGTAATTAATAATTAACTTTAGGGTATATTGAAATCTCGCAAAGACCAAACTTAAATTTTAGGGATTAATTTATTAAGATTCCGATGAGAAGTTAATTTTATTCGGGGTGTTACAAAGAATATTTTAGGGAAAGCTGTAAAATTCAATGTACCCAAAATATGCATTGTTCACTGAAAATAAGAGCTGAAATTGAAGGATTGGTTTGACACAATTCAAGAAAGAATTAATTAAGCCCAAAACATATAGATGGCTCTAATTAAATGTATCTAATTTATGAATATATAGTAACTAGTGCATTTGAATATTAACAATATCGCTTTTGTCTTGTATACCTAATTGGTGTTAATTATTGATTGAAGTGCTTATTTGTGCACACATATATGAGTTCACTTCAACTTTAACACATGCAGTTACCACACCAATTATGCAATAAGGACACAATTTCAGGGATTAATTATGCACAAAAACTTTTATGCATCAGGTGCATGGATTCTAGATCCATGCACCGGACCCGACCCGCGCGTGTACGCGCTTCCATGCCCGTCTGACGCGCCCTCACGCGCTCCCACGCGCCTGGGCGGATGCGCACCTTTAGGTTACGTTAAGGATACCTTTCAGTTATGTTAAGGATACCTTTAAGTTATGGAAAGGATACCTTTCAGGGATACATTTCAGTTATGTTATGGATACCTTTAAGTTATGGTAATGATACCTTTCAGTTATGTTAAGAATACCTTTGAAATCCTGATTCCAGGTTACATGTCATGTTATGTTAAGAATACTTTTTAGTTATGTTAAGCATACCTTTAGGTTATATTAATGATACCTTTAGTTATGTTAAGAATACATTTTGGTTATATTAAGCATACCTTTAGATTATGTTAAGAATACCTTTAAGTGATGTTAAGGATACCTTTGAAATCGTGATTCCAGGTTACATACCATGTTATGTTAAGAATACCTTTTAGTTATGTTAAGCATACCTTTAGGTTATGTTAAGGATACCTTTAATTATTTTAAGAATACCTTTTGATTATATTAAACATACTTTTAGGTATATTAAGGATACCTTTAGGTTATGTTAAGAATACTTTTATGTTATGTTAGAGATACCTTTGTGTACAAAATGTGTAACACAACTATCTTATGGATAAGGCATCTCTAACATAACATAAAAGTATACTTAACATAACATAAATGTATGTCTGACCTAAATTAAATGTATGAAATTTGGGCACAAATGTATCCTTAACATAACCTAAAGGTATCTCTATACATTACCTAAAGGTATTCTTAACATAACCTAAAAGTATGTCTAACTTAACGTAAAGGTATGAAATCTGGGCATAATGGTATCATTAAGGTAATCTAAAGGTATTCTTATGCATTACATAAAGGTATTCTTACGCATAACTAAAAGTCATGACTAAAATTGAAAAAAAACAAGCGCGAAAAAAAAAAAAAAAGAAGCTGGTCGGATTACCCGGATCCGACCCGGGTGCATGGATCTAAGATCCATGCACCTGATGCACAAGAGACTTACTCATAATTATGATATTAATAATTTCATCCAAAAACAATCATTTAATTTATTTGGGGTTAAAAATATTGTCTTATCCAAACTATATATGATTTGACATTTTTTGTATAAATTTTGAAATGTACAATTATGTATGAACTTTAAATTTAGTACATTTTACAGTACTATTCAAAAGACCATAGCGGACACTTCTACGGTTAGGATTTTTTCGACACTCTAAAATGCAGCAAATATTCATAAAATAAATTGAAGCATTTCAAAGCTAATTTTTACCAAAAAAAAATGAGTGATTTGAAATCCAGGATTTGAAATCCACCAAAATGACTCCAAAATTAGCTCAAAATGAAAATAATGGATTTCAAATCCACATCCATCCAACCACTACCGGTGGATTTGCTACATAGATTTCAAATCTCTTCTTAAATCCACCTATCCAAACGGACCCTAAATGAAAACGTAAAGTGCCCAAAATTATATTGAGATTTACTGCACCTAATCATTAACCATGAACATGGGATCACATGTATAATGTGTGATTGTAGGAATGAGTTTTAATCTTTCCTTATTTGATCGTATTTGTAAGTAGATACATCAAAAAAAAAAAGAAAAATTAATGATTACAATTTAGGCATAAAGATGGGTGGCTAGGGATGAATATATATATATATATATATATATATATATATTCGATTTGGTGGCCAAATTTGGAATGTATAGCTATATTAATTTGAGCCATTATAGACATAAATGAGATGATTAGGTCTTCAATTTGTTGTTTCCATAAATTGCATGGCCAAAATTGGTGAAATGATTTTTAAGACACATTGAAAAATCCTGAGAAAGCAAAATAAAATGCTATTAATTTGCTTCTTAATTTTTCAGTGAGAAAAAAACACAACAATTGAATTTTTAATTTGCATTACATTGAGCAAACTTCATCATTAATACGGGAAAATGATCCTCTCGGACTCAAGCCCAAACATATCCTCACATCAATTTTAAATTTATTGCTGAAATCAAACCTCAATCAACCCAAACACGTCAGAAATTGCTTTATAAACCCATTTCTTTGTTCTTCAATTCATGCATGTTTTCTTAAAATTGAATGGGGGGTTTTACTTCCCATATAATGAGAAATAAATCCACGTGAATGATGGTTAGATTAATGGAGAAATTTAATGTTATTTGATGCTTCCCCCGCCCCTGATCTACTCGTCCCCTCGATCTACTCCGCAGCTGCAGAACACCGCTGCTTCTCTCTCGATCTTCCTCTGCAGGTAGTGCAGTCTAGATCTTTACTTTTTTGCTTCTCCCTCGATATCTCTCTCCGGGTGGTGCAGTCGTCGGCCATGGCGGAGCTGGGAGGGAAGGGAAGTGGGTTAGGATTAGAAGGGGGGCTGACGAGGAAACCCCATTTGATGTGGAACAAAAAACAATTGAAACTTATATTCCACACGTGAAAAAACCGGCCATATCATCAAGTTACCTCCTACAACAGATAATGGGCTATTTTTGGCAAAACTGTGTAATTTGTGGGGTAGTTTTAGGAAGTGGTAAAATTAAAGGATAATATCGTAAATGTGGTATATGTATGAGGTATTTTTACTACTTTTCCTTTAAATAAGATCATTCTCCAGATTCATTTACTAATCCTAGTCTTTCAATTCATCTCTGCCATTGTAATCTTTCCCTCTCCATTCTTCAATAGATTCACTTTAGGTTTTCACCAAACATATATTAACATGGAAGCTATAAATGTACCGTTTGCTCAATGTAATGCAAATTAAAAATTCAATTGTTGTGTTTTTAATTTTCTCACTGAAAAATTAAGAAGCAAATAATTAATAGCATTTTTATTTTGCTTTCCCAGGATTTTTCAATGTGTCTTAAAACTCATTTCACCAATTTTAGCCATGCAGTTTATGGAAACAACAAATTGAAGACCTAATCATATCATTTATGTCTATAATGGCTCAAATATAGCTATACATTTCAAATTTGGCCACCAAATTGAATATATATATATATATATATATATATATATATGTATATATATATATATTTCATGCCTAGCTACCCTAGTGTGTGTATATATATATATATATATATATATATATTCATCCCTAGCCACCCATCCTTATGCCTAAATCGTAATAATAAGTTTATAATTTTGATGTATGTACTTAGAATTAATACGTAAAATTTAATCACGATCAAATAAGGAAAGATTAAAACTCATTCCTACAATTACACATTATATATGTGATCCCATGTTCATGGTTAATGATTAGGTGCAGTAAATCTCAATACAATTTTGGGCACTTTAGGTTTTCATTTAAAGGTTTGTTTCGTTAAGGAAACAATTTCTTTTTTTACCATTGAATTTTTTAAATATTATTTTCCACTTTACATCTTTGTCTACCACATTTCTGTTTTATCATTTTCTGAAACAATTTGGTATATGTTTTCGTTTGCTTCTTAGGTCCTCATGACTTACACCCATATCGCTTAAACCAATATCATAGTTTTGTAACAAACATATAACATGATTCGATTTCTAACAAATATGTTCTTTTTTTCATTGTTTTTTTATGACAACGTATTTTCAAATTATATTCCTCACAATAACTAGACTTTTTGCGACAATAAATCTTTTTGTAAAAAAACTTATCACAAATAATCACTTTTCTAGTAGTGGTATTTGATAATTTTTTATTTTTTATTTTGGTAAAAATTAGCTTTGAAATGCTTCAATTTATTTTATGAATATTTGCTGCATTTTAGAGTGTCGAAAAAATCCTAACCGTAGAAGTGTCCGCTATGGTCTTTTGAATAGTACTGTAAAATGTACTAAATTTAAAGTTCATACATAATTGTACATTTCAAAATTTATACAAAAAATGTCAAATCATATATAGTTTGGATAAGACAATATTTTTAACCCCAAATAAATTAAATGATTGTTTTTGGATGAAATTATTAATATCATAATTAATCCCTGAAATTGTGTCCTTATTGCATAATTGGTGTGGTAACTGCATGTGTTAAAGTTGAAGTGAACTCATATATGTGTGCACAAATAAGCACTTCAATCAATAATTAACACCAATTAGGTATACAAGACAAAAGCGATATTGTTAATATTCAAATGCACTAGTTACTATATGGAGTATTCATAAATTAGATACATTTAATTAGAGCCATCTATATGTTCTGAGCTTAATTAATTCTTTCTTGAATTGTGTCAAACCAATCCTTCAATTTCAGCTCTTATTTTCAGTGAACAATGCATATTTTGGGTAAATTGAATTTTACAGCTTTCCCTAAAATATTCTCAGCCTTAGACATTAGACAAATCAAACAGTGACCATATATATATATATATATATATATACATATATATATATATATGTCTATATAAAGTACTTACATGCATAATAATAGTCAACAATCATCTATTACACATTCTGTATACCTAAATTGTAATTTTTTATTTTTTATTTTGATAATATCTACTTACAAATATAGAAAAGTTAATCATGAAAATAAGGATTATAACCCATTCCTACAACCTCACGTTATGTGCATAGTTAATAATTAGGCACAATAAATCTCAATCCAAATTTGGGTACTTTAGGTTTTACCAAACATTCAAAGGTTTGTTTTCTCAAGGAAACCATTTCTTTGTCATTGAGATTTTTAAATATTATTTTCCACTACAATTTTGTCTACTTAGCTACCGGATTTTTATGTTTTTATGAAACGATGAATATCTAATTCATATTAACCCATTTATTCGAATCCCAATTCTTAATCTTTATCTCTGGTTTATGTTGATAAAAGTTGAAAACTTTTCTCAACAAGTCCCCCCTCGCCACATTGATATTTGATAGCACAATGGTTACACAAATTTCAGCTCTCAGCAATCGTCTTGTACCGGCCTAAAAAACATTGTACATAAAAATAAATAATAACATATCATATCAAAAATTATTAAAGAAAAAAAAATACCTTTTGTCAAATCAGGAGATGTATATGCAATACCATCAAAATGCTTTATGTGATGTATCATATACACTCCACAATCTAAATCAACATTTGTCGTTTGCCATTTGAATTCAACATTCTCAAATGGATATGTAGCCATTTCATCAGCCTTTTCATGATTTTCCTCAGCTAAAAATATCAACATTTGTTTTCTCTGAAAAAAAAATCATTCAAAAAAAAAAAACACATAATTAATATATGCATAATTTATATATGATACCTAAATGAAATATATATAATACCTATATACATAAAAGACATTTATATCACACCTGTATTGTATACTAGTTACACATAAAAGGCATATATTTAACCACTACTAGAAATCACTCAAATTCCAACGGAACAATTCCGTTGGAATTTTGTGAAATACCGTTGGAATTTTGCAAAATTCTGTTGGAATTCTTCATTCCAACGGAAGTGGACCGTCGGAAAAAGGGGCTGTTGGAATTTAAATTCCAACGGAAAAACGATTCCAACGGAACATTCCAACGGTACTTTTCTGTTGGAATATACAATCACAAAAAAAATTCCAACACTATTCCAACGGAATTTCCAACGGCGTTGAATTCCGTTGGAAATTCCGTTGGAAATTCTATTGGAAATTATAAAAATTCCAACGGAATTTCCAACAGCGTTGAATTCCGTTGGAAATTCCGTTGGAAATTTTGTTGGAAATTCCAACGGTTATTATTTCCGTTGGAATTTCTGTTGGAATTTGATTGTTTTCTAGTAGTGAACACTTGTATAACATACTAATGATACCAATCAAACATATATTTGATACACATGAAACAAAAAAAAAAAAAAAATGAAAAAAATTACCAATATCTCAACAACTTTGAAGAAGCCATCATCTCCATCATCATATTTTCTATTATCAAAATACTAAAATTTCTTATCCACCATATTGAAAACACCAGCAGCATAGTAATTCTCATAAACAAATGGAATGAATATCTGAAATTTCAAGAAACAAAAAAAGACATTAAAACATATAATTAACTATTGTAAAGTAATTTAAAAAATAATGAAAAACAGATTACCATTTCAATATTATGAATAAGACTGCTTGTACTAGAGGCTAGCCAGGACTTCCAACTGTTTCTCATACCACTTGCATTTTCTTCAAATTCACCCACGTCATCCATGATTTTCACCAAACAAATCTACAAAAACAATAATGAATAGATAAACATCACTCCAAAAACATAAAAAACACAAAGATATGTATAACTTACACTATGTTCCATATTGAACACAAAACGACTTATGTTCACTTCAAAATCTTTTTTTGCATTCACCATAAGACACCAAACACTGATAACAGTGTTGTATATTTGAGTTCTTGGAAGTAATGAAATCATATCTTCTCTTGGAACATTATAGAAATACCCATTCTTAAACAATGTCTCATCACTATAAAAAACAAAACACAAAATTATAAATAATACATAATGAATATAAATATGATACCTTAAAATTACAAATATAACACCTTCAGTATTATATAACTAACCAGTATAATAAACAAAGTAAAATTAATAACAATAAAAAATAAATTTATGAGCTCATTCCTATAGCAGCATCTTCATGAAAACAGTAGTCAACAACCTCCCTGTGTTGTTGATCCAACACATTCACAAACTTCTTAGAATACAGAAGAAAATCAGACAAATAACCAACTTCATCTTTAATTGTCCAAAATTCACAACAATCATCAGCAACATTCTTTCCCTTCAAACCAACAGACATAACAGACATAGCAGCTTCACTTAACTCCTTTTTAGATAGAATATCTTTATCAGATATATCATCATCATCATTCAAATCTGCAACACTCTTCTCCTGTGGAGTACAAATTTCTTCATACTGAGGAGGATCTAGAGATAGAAGTTCAAAGGATAACATTTCAGATGTCAATTTCTTCATCATCAGGAAATTCTGAACTACTTTATCAATGTACTTGTGCAGCTTTTCATCAGAAAAGATTTATGTGAATCAATCATCTCTGGTGTTGAACTACCAACTTGTTTCTCATCAATTTTCTTCTTTGTATTCAACAACTTCTGCATATGATAATTGGACATGACTGATATGTCCCTCTTGCATGAAAGAAAGGCTTCATGGATCTCCTATAGACAATTAAAAAAAAACAACAAAAAAGAAACGCATTAGTAAGTAATAAAAAATAAATGATACCTTACAGAGATATATATATATATATATATATATATATATATATATATATAAAACACCTAAAGGTGTACAAATAACACCTGAAAGGTATCAATTGATAATTTAAAATATAAAACACATAACATCAATATATATAATACCTGAAAGGTATACAAATAACACCTAAAAGGTATATATAGTACTTGAAAGTATATAGATATAAAACATAAAAATAAAACACATACATCTTTTGCAATCTGTTTTATTGTCTCGTCATCAGGTTCTGCATCAGGTAAGTCAAACTTTATGCATTTTCGTGCACAATTTTTCTTAACATCAGCATGACATGCCTCACCGACTTCATCTTGCTCAACAAACTCAACTCCACGTACCTTACCCTTGCATGACACAGGGTACTCATCCACAATCAACTCTCTCTCCCCGTACTTTCCAGCTTCAGCTTCCTCTCGACACCTCTTCAACATCTTCTCATTGGTCCAATTTTGAAGAATAGGTAAAGACTTAGGTTCTGCAACACCCTTCCACCTCACCCTTTGAAAATACATCAATTGCAGCATGACTATACACCCACTCACATACCTTGAACTCCCCTGTTTGTAAAGTCTCACAGACTCACACAGCCTGTCTAATACATATGAACACCAATCCAGCTTCGAAATTCTACTCACATCCTCAAGAGACTTAAACACAACAACACTCAACAAACGATTACATGCAGGTGTCAAAAATGAACACATTGCATACAACATAAAAAAACCTCTTAAAATCATCTCCACCATCACCAAGATGATTTCTCAAAACATTAGAGATAGATTTTAAAGGTGATCTATGAGTGATACCATACATCTCACTATACCTAGAAAATAAAGGGCTCTCTTCCCCCTTAAAATACACAGACACACTAGATCCTTCATTCCTAGGAAGCATAAAAACATCATACACATCAAAGGCGTCACAGAAAAACGATGGAATGAATCAATAGTTAACATCCTACTAGCAAGATTAAAGTTATCAACAAACCACCTTAACATTTTCATATCACATCTAGAAAAATTCAGAGACAACAAACCCCCAAACCCTATACTTCTAACATCCTCCTTCTGCCTCTCAGATAAAGACTGAATCAACTGAAATAAACTTTTTGGCCTACACTGTGTAGTTAAACTGCAAAAAATATATATATCTATAAATAATACTAGACAAAATATACAATCTAAATTAATGTGCTAATTTGATATAATTATAAGTAACTTACTTTGAAGAAATGTCACCATCCATAGACAAATCAAGAATTGTCTTCATTTCTTTTTTCATTTTACTTCTTGTAGGACTACAAAAAAAAAAAAAATTCAAATACATCATATATTTAAAATACAAACAAGAAAATGAGTACTACATATTACATATGATACCTTAATTGCTTATACACATCATATATTTAAAAACAAAAATAAACTAAATTAAATACCTTGCTACAGGCATAGAAGAACTCTTTCTTTTCTTCTCCCCAAGTACAGATTTCTTCAATTCCCTTCAAAAAAAAAAAAAAAAACAGAACTTCAACATCATGTAACTTAAAAGCATATAACTTAAACAATATTACAAATTGAAATGGTAAACTTACTTTAAAGAAATCACATCAACTTCAACAAAATCTTCATCAGAACTCTTCTTATTTTATGTTTTACTTCTAATAGGACTAAAAAAAATTAAACAAAACATATAATTGAATTAGATAGAAACCACAAATACCTTAAAAACTAATGAAAATTAAAATACCTAAAAACAGCCTCAGAAGCAGACTTCCTTGATTTCTTCCCAACTACAACCATTTCTTTCTCACTTAAAAAAAAAAAAAACACAAAAACACATTTATATGATACCTAATGTGTACATATATAACACCAAATGAATGTACATATGATACCTAAAAAAATAGACAAAAAATACATATGATACCTAACATTAAACATAAACAACACAATAACAAAACATCAGAAACTCAATAACAATATACCTTAAAGCATAAAGTACACATATAACACAACACAAAAACACATTTATATGATACCTAATGTGTACATATATAACACAACCAAATGAATGTACATATGATACCTCAAAAAATAGACAAAAAATACATATGATACCTAACATTAAACATGTAAACAACACAATAGACAAAACACAATAGACACCAAATGTGTACATATATAAAAAAACACTAAATTAATATATATATATATATATATATATACATAAAACACAATAGACAAAACACAAAAACACATTTATATGATACCTAATGTGTACATATATAACACCAAATGAATGTACATATGATACCTCAAAAAAATAGACAAAAAATCATATGATACCTAACATTAAACATGTAAACACCACAATAACAAAACATCAAAAACTCAATAACAATATACATTAAAGCATAAAGTACACATATAACACAACACATTCATATAACACCTTAACTATACAAATATCACACCTAAAGAAATTCAAATAATACCTAGAAAAAAGTACACAAAAAAACTGAACAATGCTCACATATAAGAACACAAATATACCTGGCAGTAAGAACCTCAACATCAACATCCACACTTAAGAGACTTCTCTACATATGATTCAAAAACCAAGAACATTAACACACAACTAATACGCCTAAAACTGTAAAATACATGTCAATAACATCTCCAAAATGAAAAAACACTTCAACAAAGACCAAAATCTGCAACATAAAACGCGAAAAACAAAAAAAAAATCAACAAAAAAGTGTAGAACATACCTACCCGCTCAAAACAGAAAAAATCTTCAACCAAAATGAAAAATACAGCAAAATTTCACCAGTTCGCTAACAAGGAAGCGCGAAACCAACTCGAAATCAAAGATATGGACGAATGTTGAAGAAGAAATTTGAAAAGATGGAACAACCGTTGCCGCGCTGAACAAAGAAAAGGAAGAAGAAAGAAAGAAAAAAATTCAAAAAAAAAAGGTATTTATAGCAAACCCATGGAATCTGGGTCGGGTCGGGCGGGTTCTTTCAGGTCGGGTCGGGTGGGTTTTGTGGCACGGATCTAGGATCCGTGCCACAGATGCATATAAGTTTTGTTCTTTTTCTACTTAGCTACCAGATTTTTCTGTTTTATCATTTTATGAAAACGATGAATATCTAATTCATATTAACCCATTTATTCGAATCTAGCCTATTTTCATATAAGTCTACCATTCTGATTCCATCGTTCGATCGATTTACATAAATCAGTGTATGCAAGAATAATGAACGCAAACATATTTTCAATGGAACAATTAGGTATATGTTTCTTATGTTTGTTTAATTTTCACGGCTTACAGTATCCTTACTGATTGTTGTGTGGTATGAAACACAAAATGTAACATAAGATTTGAATTGCAGTCTTAACTTAAAAGTATATGTACATTTATAGCTTCGATCCATGTTAATATATGCTTGGTAAAAACCTAAAGTGAGTCTATTGAAGAATGGAGAAGGAAAGATTACAATGGCAGAGATGAATTGAAAGACTAGGATTAGTAAATGAATCTGGAGAATGTTCTTATTTAAATAATAGGATTAGCTTTCAATCCTATTATTTAAATTATTTAACTTAACTTTATATTTTAATAATAACTACATGATATGGGTTATTTGATTCTTGGAAAAGTTCATTTTAAACTCATGTCTCAAACCAGTCCTATTTATTTTAGAAATATGTAGATGCATGAAAATTACTGCATGATGTAATAAGATTTTTTAAACCGCATAATGTTTTTAAAAAAAATTTAATCTAGGTGGATCCTGCAAGCCGAAGCCAATCCGTCCCGTCAAATTGCACATACAACTGATTCACAAGAATACTACTGTTATCTATTTCTTTTTAAGTATAAAAAAACATACACTAATTGAAGTGTTTACTATAAATTGCATTGCTATGACGAAAGTGACCATGACCAAGTCCAATATTAAAGGCTACACTCCTTTGCTAGCTATTAATTAATAGATTGCCAAGATCAAACCATACCTATATAGTTTGGCACATATTAAGGCTTCACAATTCACATGTCAAGAATTTGCTCTATGGTTTATCCTGACAATGACAACGATATCCATCCACATCGAAGAAATCGAGTATACTCATTTATCAATCACAAGGGTCATTTTCATATCCACAAAAATGTCATACTTAATTTCGTCTTATGGTATATATAGTAGCTTGTAATTACCTTATATATATATGGTTTTAGTTTATCTTTTTATATGTATATTTCAATAATAAGTGTCATTTGATATGGGTTATTACAGTGATAACGAATTTCACATGAAAATAAATGTTTAAACCAATCACATTTGACTTCATTTTACCCAATCATAATAATGGCCTCAAAAAAAATGTTAATTAATTCATTCCCAAACAATACGAACTAGAAACATATGAATGACCTCAATTTCTTAATCTATCTATATATCTATAAAAGCAGGATATTCTGCCAAAAATAATTATAATAAATTATCTACCTATTAAATAATTACTATTTTAAGAAACCTATTAATTGCTTTCATATTATATTTATTGTAAGAAATTCAATACAAATAAATAAATGTACAAATAAACCTATTTATTGTATTTTAAGAAACTCAATACAAATAAAAATAAATAAACCTATTTATTGTGTTTTAATAAATCAATAAAAATAAATAAATATTTAATTTAAGAAATCAGTTATGATACTCAATTTAGTATTTATTGTATAGAAATTTCAAATAAAAAAAATAGATAAATAAGATGAAATAAGGGATTATATATTTATTATCTCTCATCTTATTTTTAAGTACTTATTTTAAAGGGTAAATTACAAAAAACAACTCAACCTATCGACTTTTTTCAAATTGCAACCTAATCTTTTTTTTTTTTAAAGATTACCACCCAGTCTTTCTGTGGTTTTATCAATTGCAAATTTTCCGACGAAATGGAAATTAATTTGTTCACTTTGCAACCTAAGCTTTGTTTTTTTTTTTTTTAATCTAATTGCAACCTGAACTTTGTGTTTTTATCAGATTGCAACCAAGAATGAAAATTTCGATTCCGGTGGAAATATAGGTAACTTAAATTTATGGAAATATCGTGAAAATATCGATATCGATAGAAATATGGGTACATATATTTATTGTTATTTTTCATATATTTACCAAAATATTCCGATATTTTCTCGATATTTATTGATATTCCATCGATTTTTTACCGATGTTACATATATTTCACCAATTTTGACCAATATTTCTTTGATATTTATTTTATGAATATCGATCACACTTATATAACATAAATGTCACACTCATATAAATAACATAAAGGTATTAGTGTGAAGTGAAAAAAAATCATGATTTGCGATTGGACAAAAAAATTAAAGTTTGGGTTGTAAAGTGAAAAAAATTAATTCATTTGCCGGAAAATTGACCACAGAAAGACTGAGTGACAATCTTTAAAAACAAAAAACAGATTAGGTTGTAATTTTAAAAAAGTCGATAGTTGGGGTTTTTTTTGTAATTTACCCTATTTTAAATCAATTTTAAATATATAATATATAAAATCAATCATTATTTAATGATCTTAAATTTAATATTCATATAAAATTTATCAAACTGAAATATGGAAATGTATGTGTGTGGGCTTCAATGATTTTTCATTTTTAAACGTTTTTATGATATATAGTATTAATTTATTGTAAATTGATATTAAAATGTAGAAATAAAAAAATATTATAGGTGTACCTAATAGATTACACATATAAAACATATCAAATAGAAAAAATTAGATTAAAATTATTATTGCAAGTTAACCAACTTATTCAATTGAAATATACAAATATTTTATTTTATCATTCTTTTTTTAAATTTATTTGTTGTCAAATTTTATTTATATTTATATTCTGATTAATTGAGGTGGCATAAGGGATTGGACAGAGGTAATTTTTCTGGTTTTTCACAAATTAAAATTTCATCATTCTTAGTCCCTGATATATTGACTCATCAATCTTATAATTATTAGTCATAATTTTTTTATTCAAAATGTGTAGATTAAGTCCAATTTTGAATTGTTTCATTTAAATAGACAACAAGAGAGATTTTCATATATTTGATAAGCTGATATACTTTTTTATTTGATTTAAAATAAATGAGTTATATGTGGCGTTGAACCAAATTTTTTTATTAAAATATGTGTGTATTTATAGTTATAAATGCCAATAAAATATAAATTTATTTATCTCAATACTTAAATCATAACGTTTCTAATACATATAACTTATTTTTAGATATTGAATTTATTTTTTAAAATTTCACTACCCATGTAATGTTCTGACACAATTTTTTTTATTTTTTTGTTTAATCCATAGATTAATATATTTCAAATTTCTAATATTTTCGAATATAATTATTTATAATGACATAAATTTAAAATTAAAATACCTAGTTTTATAGTTTATACTAATACAAATTGAAAATGTATCAATATATTTTTGTTAAAATAATAATTATTACATTTTATATGTTATTATATATTTTTTTAATAATTATATATATAACATACTGTGTAACGCACAGGTACACTACTAGTTAATCCTAATTACAAGATTGTTTATAGACATTTCTTGAAATTTCATTATACTATTTTTGTATAGCCATAACATATTTTAAGAAAGAATAAAAGCCAAGGCCAAAATCTAATCATTAATGTGGTAGCCCTCTAATATTTCAACAAATGAGATATATATATATATATATATATATAACTCCTAATTTCAACATAAAACAAAGACACATTCCTAATTTAATCAATTTGGCTAAGAAGAGGCTCTAGTGTAACAATTATATATACTATTATATTTAGCCAAACAACAATCCAAACTTGAATCATGATGAAGATTACGTTATCATGTATACTAATTGCACAGTCTACAACAAAATTCATCTAATTAATAGGACACTTTTAAGTGTCCTATTATGTTGTATAATAGGACACTTTTTATAATAGGACGCTTTTAAGTTGTGTCCTATTTGCTCAAGTCATAATTGGTGTAATAGGACACTTTAATTCATAGGGCGTCTAAAAGTGTCCTATAATGTGATTAGTTGAATTGGATATTGGGACACTCTCAATTGTCCTTTATGTGTTAAGTCAAATTTGATATAAGGACACTTTGAAACATCTTAATAGATCTAGTATTATTTAAACCTGTTTAATTTTTTTTTCTTTTAAAATGAAAAAATTATAATACTATATAAACCATTTGATACTTAACAACAAATATGATGTAAAATAGTTTCACAAAAAATAGACCAATGTTTAAAGTTTGACCATTCATCAACTATCAACCAAATATCAACACGAATGCAAAATACATATGTAAGTAATAAAGCATAAAAGAGTAACATTTGTTCCATTCAATTTTAAACCACTCTAAGTCTCCAATTGTCCAAGTCGCAAGTTATTCTCCATCATTGTCATGAGCCACCTAAAATCAAGATAATGATAGCAAGATCATAGTTAATATTACTAGATAAAATTTATGAGAATACACAATCATGAAAGTTGGAAGAATACTAGAGAGATCACATTTGTGAGAAGTCAATCTCCTGAAGATAAGAACTAGCAACTTAAAGAAGGCCAGAAATTATTACTCAACACAACCCAGAGTAGCGAAAGTATATCAAACAATAGAAAACTTATGGGATTTAACCAACAATAAAAAAGACACTAGTTTCATTCAAACTGAGGCAATTAATTACAAGAGAAAAAAGCAGCAACACAATCAAAATTTTCATAAAACATAGAAAAATACAACAAAATTGAGAACAACAATATTCAATAAAGCTAAAGAAACTTTAAATACATGAAATTCTATAAACATTGTCAAATATATAATAGAATTAGATAAAAAGGAAAGCATAATGAGATTCTATAAACATAGTCAAATGCAAATTCAGGGCCTAGAATTAATGATACAAATTATGTATCCAATGGATTCTTGATTTAGCTAGTTCTGTTGGTCCCAAAAAGGTTGGTAGTAGGATTAGAGAGGGGTGAATAAACCTACTATATTTTCAAATTTTTTCTTCACCTTGGCTCTATTCTAGGATCAGTAACCTTTTGGGAGGTTACTGATCAGAGTGGTTTGCGGAAGCTTATCTTTCATTGTAGAGCCAAGTGGGAGATGTGCAGCTCAACTTAGAGTAATGTAAGTAAAGCGGTAAGCACACATAGACCCAATGATATACAGAGGTTCGAAGGTGGAGTAATTCTTCTACATCCTCTCTCCCTCTTCTCAAGAGGGAACCTTTGTTAAGCTGGTTGATTTATATAGACCTATTTATTACAACTCATGCTTAACAAGCAAGTAGCAAGCCTTCACATAGATGCTTGCCTACTTCCCCACTGACCCACTCAGGATCCTAATCTATCTACCCAAGGTCCTCACTTTCTCTCCTAAAAAGTAGAAAACTCAGCAGGACTCTACTCCTCGCACTGAGTACTCCAAGACAGTCCTTTAGAAGGAGTTTGTCTTCTTCTTCTTCAACTGGGTGCATCAAGCTTGGCATTCGTTTGCAGATTAATCTGCTGAAGCTTGCTCCTGGACTGACTGACTGAGAGTGCGTCTTTTGGGGTGTGGTGTGTTCGAGTTTTTCTTCTTTTCTTCTGCTCATCTGAACACACTATTTTCTTCTATTTTATCTTCCCCCTCTTTCTGCGCTATCTTCTTTGTTAAGCTCTTCTCTCTTCTTTTGGCGCTTCTCTCTACGAGCTTGAATATTCTGTTGTGCTCGTTTTCTCTTCTCTTTTACACTCTCTCTTCCCCCACTCTTCGTCGGTCTTCTTCTTATTTATAGATTAGGAATTCTGCCCGTTGAAGGTAGGTAGGCTCCCTAATCTATAAATGTACTGCACTCCTGACACCTTCCAACTTTTCGCTTTCCACGTGTCTTCTTCTGGTTGGCTCCTCTTCTCTTCTCTCTACCGGTAACTTCTTGTGTCTACCGGTAACTTTTGACTTTTCTCCCCATGCCTGCTTTACAGCTTCCTCCTCTTGCTTCACTCGAGAGCTTCCTTCTCTGGCTTGCTCCTTCAGGTGGCTTGAGGCTTTTGTAGCATACTACCCTTGCAGTATGTTTTCAGCATGGTCTCCCAGATAGCTTCCTGTCTCGCTGCATTCTGCTTTGGCGAGGTCTCTTCCAGTAGCTTCCTATAGTCATAAGTATCCTTGTTAGTTTACCCGATTCTTCTTCACCATTCTTTTCAGTATCCTTCCTTTGACACTTTCTCTGTTCTTTTAATCTTCTGCAGTAACTTTGTTGCAGTAACCTATCCTAAGATTGGTTATGCTTGTTAGAGTTACTTAAGGCTTTGTCTCATCAAAACATACTTCAAATGTTTCCAACAAGTTCACCCATAAATAAATGTTCAATGCAACAACATATAACTTCATATTTTATTTGTTTGGTAAATTATCTATAATTATTTCAATACCAATCCTATCACAGTCAAAATCAAACACATGCCCAAATCTATTCCCATATTATATAAAAAGTCAATAAACTTGATAGGGAGAATCAAATCTCTAACTTATTTATGTTATTTGAACAAATAAGTGAAGATGACTTACCAAGTTTCCTAGGCCACGCAACACAAATTCCAATTGTCTCTCCAATTGTGGATATATTTGAATATGGCCTAATAAGGTTTTCATTCCAGTCTACAAGCGTAGAAATTTCAACTTCATACCAATTTGATCCAAATCGTCTTCCTCCAACTTTTTGATTTGGATATACACTTCGAATGAAACCTTTGGCCACGATTTTACTTGAATCAAAAACACTTTTCAAGAAAACTGAACCTCCAACCTGAGGTTTCAAATAACAAATCATGAGACTATTATGACAAACATAAAAAATAAAATATTCAAATTTGATAACAAAGAATTAGAATATACCTGATGTCTATTTCTTGATTGTTGTTCTTTTATTTGAGCCTTATGATTACCATGAGATAAAACTACAATTATTTCTTTTTATATATATCTAATTCAAGTATACGTATTAAATATATATTCTATATAGAAATTAAGCATCAATTGGTTTTTCTTACTAGTGCATCTCCAGTTGCATCATTTGAAGGATTGCCATTAGAATCAGTATAACATGCATCAAACATCTCTACATGTGATGGAGATCGACCCAACAGTTCTCTCTAACAAAAAAATAAAATGTAAATTGATAGGTGTATTTATAAGCTAGTGATTAGTATCTATTAAGAAAAGTAAAAATCATGGTCTTACCAACTCTTCCTCAACTTCAGCAAAACTCAACTTCCCAGTAGTTTGCTGCATAATTGAAAGTGTTCTATAATTTTTTATTTTTTACACTTATTTTCTGAAAAATAGAGTAATGCATAACTGGAAATTGTCGATAAGCTTTATTTTTTACACTTACTTCCTGAAAAAAATAGTAATGTAAGTATTAAGTAATATATGAGAACACTAATCCTATTATTTTATATACCTTCACATATTCATTTGTCCAATGTGGCAACAAATTCTTCCATTGATTTTCATTTACTCGAATAGGCCTGCTATAAACTTGATTCTTATCAGGAAGTGTAGATTCGAAATATTCAGTTTTCACTCTCGACTTCCAAAACGAACTAATTGCTAGCTCCATTGGCATAATTGGAAGTTTTCAATCTGATTACTACAAAGAAGCAACACAAAAAATTAGGGGAATTCTACTTGCTAAACCGATGGAAGCTCTAATCAAAAGAATTACAGGGTAATAATCAAAAGAAGTACACACTTCAACAATAACATATCAGTAATATATATTAACTATAACCAAATACAAAACGTAATAAAACTATGTCATGATACAGGGTAAAAATACAGCATCTCCTACATATTCCACAACATTATTAAGAAACATGGCTATCTAAGCAAGAAAGAAAGAAAAGGCAAGGACTATTACTTTGAGTGAAACTTTTCAGCAAATAAAACCTTTTCTTCCATAGATATGGAGCAATTTCAAAAATAAAGCATGAAAATAAACATGTTCATCTAAGAATGTCAAGCTATATATAATATATTCCGATATATCAGATAGATTTTGTAACTAATTCTAGCAAGAAGCAGTTAAATACATATAGAGCTACTTATAATGAATTGTTCTAATCCATGTTGGGTCTTATATTCGATTATTTTTAATTCTAGTTATATTCCAGGGTATTATCATTGTTCTAATCCAATTAGTGTTGGGTCTTATGTTCTATTATTTTTAATTCATGTTATATGTAAGTTGGTGATGTCATCTTTTACACTTGACGTGCGGTAGTTATATTAATAGAATAAATAGAATGGCAAACTGTAGCTCAATGTATCAGGTGTGACGGTTTACAAGCTACATATACATACATGTATGCATGCACGTGAGTAATGCCATCTAACTAATTGCTTAACAAACTACAAGTAGGCTAGATTTACATGTTGTGATAGATACTACAACACTCCCCCTTGAAACTAAACTCCCCTCTGAAACTAATCTGGATTGTGTCGAAGTAGAAGCTTGTGTAGTAACAAAACTTGTGAAACTGTTAGTAACCTTTATACAGATTTTGATGAAAACAAAACATGTAATAGATAGGATGTAGTAACCTTGTACTTAGGATTTTATATGTAAAATGTTTTAGTTTAAGTTAAGGATGTTGCATGAAGAAAGGAGGTTACTGCAAGAAGCTATGAAGACCGTAACAGAATTTCAGCAAGTTAAGCAAGGTCACTACAACAAGCTAGCCAAAAGCCTACTGCATACAGGGAGCTAACCTCACTAAATGACATCTCAGCAACCTCGTCCAAAATGGTTATCTCTGATTCAGTGCCCTGTTTCGCCAGAAGGAATAATCAAGAACGAGCCTATCAGAAGATGACATCTAGAAGAATAAAAATGACTAAAAGACGATCTTGCAGAGAATGAAAAGGCCAGTGTAGTAGTGTACAAGAATGCACATAAAATCTGTACGAGCCAATCACAGTTGGACACCTCGCTGAACAGGGAGCTACCTCATAGGTATATTTCTCTGATGTCTATAAATAGATGAAGAGTGCATCTGAAACAATTACTAAAACATTTGAGCTCACAACCAATTCCAACTTTCAAGCATTCAAGATATCTTCAAGTTTCAGTCACTCAATCTATACAGCAGCAAGCCAGCCACTTGATACACTTATTCTTCCAGATCTTGCTACCTTCTAGAGTTGAAGAAAAAAATTTATAATTCTTTTATAGATTGTTTTAGGAGTCTCTTAGCAGATGATAGTTCCTGCTAAGTGTTTTCACTTATAGAAGAGTAAGAGTCCTGTGTGGGCTGTTTGTATTTGGTCACTACAGTAACCTGTGTGGGAGACTACTAGTTCTTGTTAGGGTGTGGTTGTATTAGTTGAATTTTTGTAAATCAATCAACCTTTAACAAAGTTCCTCATGTGTGAAAGGAGTAGAGTGGACATAAAGGGATTACTCCACTCTTGAACCACTATATATCTTGTTGTGTTACTTGCTCTGTTTTCTGTATTTAAGCTTACTGCATATCACCTGTTGCATACTGCATTGAACCAACCTTTCAAACAAACTCCATATTTTCTAAGTATTTTCCATTGTGCATAAACTCTTTAAGTTACTAAGCTTACTGTTAAAAAGCAGTAGACTCTGTTCTAAAGCAGCAAGCATTGTAGCTTACTGCTCACTACGGGAACTTACATTCTTTGGATAAAGTTTTAAAATTTTGATCTCCCCTCTAAACCTTCTACCACTTGGGACCAACAAGTGGTATCAGAGCAGGTTGAATTAAAAACCCAATCTGAGCCGGTCATATCCCTGATCCCTGTTTTTCTGAAAAATTGTATCCAAGATCTTTTCATAGCATACACATAAGTTGTCTATGTTTTCTATTGAAGAGTATGATGACTGAAGAACAAGAATGTAGACACATTTATCAGCAATGCACGAGGAGATGTGGTATGTCATCATAGATGGACCACTCAAGATCACAAAGGTCAACCCCCTGTTTACAAAAGCAATGGATGCTGCTACAGAGGAAAGAGCTGATGTTGGTGTGATTCCTCATCTTGCTGTCATTGAAAAAGCCAGAGAGTGATGGACTCCAAAAGAAAGAAGGAGAGCCAACTTGGACAACGTAGCAAAGAATGCCTTGTTCATCGCACTTGATAAAGGAGCCTTCAGTAAGATTAAAACATGCAGAACTGCATATGGGACAAGCTGGAGCAGATATGTGAAGGAACAAAACTTACTAAAGAGAACAAAGTTTCTATAGCAACTCAAAATTTGAACTCTTTGAGATGCTACTTGGAGAGAGCCTCGAACAGATGGATCTAAGATTTACTAACATAATCGATGAACTAGAATCCTTGGACAAATTCTACTCACAGAATGAGAAGAATATGAAAGTACTCAGAGCCCTACCTGCTGAGTGAGATAGCAATACCACAACAATAAGGGTGTTCATGGATCTCAAAAGCATGAGCACATTAGATTTATTCTTAGACCTTAAAGCTTTCGAGTTTGACATCAAAAGGAGAAAGAAATAAGTCGATAAAGGAAGTTCCAAGATTACTGTCTTGATTGCCAGGACCACATAGGCAGCAAGCACTGATGTAGTAACAGAGGATGAAATGGCCCTCCTACTCAAGAAATTTAAGAAGTTTATCAAGACATTATGTCAGAACAAATCAATTCAAAAAGAAGCAGTGGACAAGGGAGTAGTAGTAACTAAGCCAATCAATCTAATGCTAGTGAACTGACTTATGTTATAACTACAGGAAACCAGGTCACTATGCAAGGAACTGCCCCTACCCTAATGTGCACAAATATCGTAAAGATGAGAGGATTAAGAGAGAGGAGATTATAAAGGCAAAAACAGAAAGCTCTAATGGGAGAGACAGAAGTTGTCAAAGCAGCAACCTCAGAGAAAGAGGAACAAAAGGAGATATCTTCCTCAGAGTGTGATTCAGAGGCCTCTTTTTCAGATGATGAACCTCTTATCTGTCTCTCATGACAATATAGAAGAATAAGACAGTGAAGTTGAGGTAGTATACAAAGCCCAAATCTCTTGTGATACAGAAAGGCTGAACATGATCAAAGCCTTCAGGCAAATCATGAGTGACTTCAAGCATATAAACTCAGCTTATGAGGAGCTTAAAGCTGAAAATGCTCAGCTCAGGAGTGAGCATGCTACCTTAACTACTGAGCTAGTAGTTGAAAAGTGATGGTATTTGAAGGTTGGATATTGGTGAGAGATGTGTTTTAGTATATATGAACTTAGGATAGGAGGGAGCTTTTAGGAAAGATTTAGTAGAAAATAGTTGAAAGTTTTTTAGGTAGGGTGATAAGGATTTTGAAAGCTATACTTTCACTTTATTGCTTTGGTTTATAGTTCACATCTTACAAATGAGCTCCTCCCATATTTATAGGAGGTCTTAGAAGTTTCCAAAGTATTCTTTCATATTCTATTTCTAGATTACTCTGGAATACTCTTCTTCTCTCTTTATTTATTCTACTTCTAGAATATTCTAGAGTATTCTTCTTTTCTATATTATTCTTTTACTTCCTAAAATACTCTAGATATATCTATAAAATTTTAGATCATTCTATAAAATTCTAGAGAATTCTAGAAATGTGCATCACTTTCTAATAAAAAGGAAAGATCAAAACATGCAGTAACCTCAGAGCATAAGTAAGTAAGCTCAATATTCTAGTCACTACGCTAGAGAAAGATAAAAGAAGCCTGCTTGCTACTCATGTAAAGACCTTTAGAAAATCATCCAAAGACTTGAACAAACTGCTGAACATTCAATAGAGGATGGACAAGCATACTGATCTGGGATACAGTGAGCATGTTTCTACCTCTACAGCAACTAATTCTGGTGTACCCAAATTTGTCAAATGAGAAATTCTAAACCTAAATAATGGAAGGAATACATAAATTGTTACTCTGCTTTGCACAAATCCCGTTTCCAAACTTGGTGAGGAAATGGGGAAGAAAGATACAATTTTTATCCCACACGTGTAGGAAGAAGAAAAGGAATGAGATCACAAGGCTCTTCCAGATTTAGCCACACAAAAAATGGATCTAAGTTGGGCTTGGTATATATTTGTATTCGGGCCGACATTTGGTCTTGCTTTTGGGCCGACATGTGGACTTATATTTTGAACGAGAAAATGGGCTAGGAGACAAAATATAAATACTACTCTATGGCTCAAACAACAAAACAATAAAAGGAAAAAAAATGCTTAATTTCTTCTCTACAATTAAAATTTTAGGGTGTTATTGGAAAATTAACAAGAGTATTTTACTCCTTTTGCCTGTGTAATTTGAGGGATTCGACAATTAGGATATTTGGCAATTTGTTTAACCTCTGAATGTTCTGTAATATTGTAATTCTTCCTTATCATATTTACTGGAAAACTTATTTTATTATTTTACTAAAATCTATGTTGTAACATAAAGGTATCAGTTAAGTATCACATATAAATGCATTATTTTATTTTGCTGAATCTAAATACAGGGCTATTACTTGAATAATTTAAGATATTAACCATAAACCGCAAAGGTATTAAAGAGTCGGCCACATGGGTGCGCCTGAATGCCACTAGGGATGTGATGCATGTACGTATGTGCAACTGGTGAATATTAACGTTTCTGTGAATTAATATTTGAATGATCATAATATTTGTAACAATAAGCATGATCTAAATATATAAAACATTTATTATAACATATATATTTAACTCTAGGACTTATTTCATACGTTATCAAGTTAAGATAACCTTAAATGTGCACAAATGTTTCCATTCAAGTGTTATGAATTTTAATAATTTATTGAACTCTTTTACTTATAAAAAGCTTATGCCAGTCTATAACTTATACTGCTCAGAGGAGAAGAATTCAAGGCTATAAAAAAACTATAAAAATGCTAAGAACGATCTCAATCTTTGTCATAATTTATGGAGCAATTCTGGAGGGATCACAAGCAATTGCTGCGGATGAAGAGTGCTTAGAGAATATGCGAACAGATTGTAGGGTTGAGGTTGCTAATGCCATATTTTGTCAGCAACTTGGAGATCCAGTAAACGAAACAATCGATTTTGTTTGTGCCATTGACACTTTTAGAAATTATTACTACTCAGATTGCTTTTTCATTGACTTGGTTCCAGATCTCCAAAAGCACAGTCATTGCAACCAAACAAATGAAACTGAAATCAATGAAAGAGCGAAGGAAGTAAGAGATTATATTATTTTAGTAACCGATTGAGTTATCTTTAATTACTATTATATGACCTTTTCTTAATTCGAATAAATTACATTATTTGTTTCAACACACACACACACACACACACACACACATATATATATATATATATATATTGTAGTATTAATAAAGGATAATATATAGCATTTTGTCTTTCATACTTTGCGATTTTCTGCACTTTGTTTGTTAATTTTTAAATTTCCTTATATAATTGCTTGCTCCATCTCCGTTAATCAAACTTTGTAATTTGTTTTCAATTTGTTATCTTAGTCAAATCTTGGCTACAAATGAATAGAGATTTGTTAGACAAACTAAAATGCAATATTTCATAACGTAAAGGGCAAAATGCAAAAACGGAAAAAGAAAATTATTAATATAAACATGTAAACTTATTTAAACAATGACGAAGTGTAGATGATCACGAGAACTTACAACATCGTTTGATGAATCTTCTTCCATAAGATGGATTAATTTATTTCACCCACCATCCATCCCAAACCCAAATAATCATCCCATGCACCCAAACCATAACCAAGTCCAAAACAAATTAAAAACCCCACAACCAACAACTAATATATCTCATCAAATCAGCATAAACCCAAGGTTTCGTCGCACAATCTGAAAATCCAATACACCATCCACTCTTCTGATCACCTATTGTCGCACCATTGTCTCTGAACCTTGAGATAGGTATACTTTTGTTGAAGGGGGTGGGATTTCCCAAACGACAAATTGGAGAGAAGTAGGAAAAAAATAAAAAAGAATCGAGAAAGAATATTATTTTGTTGACTAGAATGAAAAAATGGATGATCCCAAGGAGAAGTACTAATCCTTACAATTAATACTACATTACAAGGGTACAATAGTCATTTACTTTCTATAAAACCCTAATTGAATAAAGGTTCTTGGCCCATTGGGTCCATATTTTATTAAGCTCGACATCTTTCCTTTTACTCCCACATCTGACAACTTCCACGTCAGCTCCACGTCATCATGTGTGACCTCTTCCACATCAGAGATCTACCAAAATCAACACTTAACCTATTGCCTATCACAACCTTTTTTTTTTAATTTTATTTGGTGATCATCGCACAATGTTGATAGAGATTTAGCGTTAAATATCCTCACTCAGGTTCACATGTTTCATTAATTTTGTGGAACTGCTGATTTTTCCGACTAATTAAGCGCTAATTGTAAGAAATATATGTGGTAAGGTGAGATCACTTGACTTCAATAATGTGTTCATTTTGTTATAAATTGTATAATAATGTGGACATTACTTCCATATACTCTTTATATTTCATGCCCTTTGGAATTCATATTATTGTATATATATTATGTTCAAATGGAATGAATTGGGTTGATGAATAAAATTATCTCTTTGAATCTTATCTTCTTCTTCTAGTTTTCGTTGTTGTTACATATTCTGTTGTTGTTATGTTGATTCATAGAAGGTGGTGCAACACGAGATCATATTTCACAACACGTTATCAGCACGATTACTCTACCGGAACCTGAGTAGTGCCCTAGGAAAGAATCGTGTCTTTCCTACAAGGTATTTTCTTGAACCAATTGAGATAATCAGTTTATTTTTATGGATTCAATCGGATACAATATACAAATTAAAAAATTTAAATCTAATTCTTATATGTGAAGATGTTAGATGTTTAGATACTCTGTTCCAGTGTGTAAAGTGTGCACAAATAATATTAGTGTTTTTAATTAAAACACTCAATTCGTGTATTAAAAAAAGAGGGAACAATAGATAAATGATTAAAACATCACGTAGCTTCCAAATAATTTAACCTTCTGTGTTTAGGGTTTTGTGTGACGTGATGATGGTAAGAAAAGAAAACATGAGGAGAAGTAATTGGTGAGTAGTCATGAGTTGTAGACTGAATATCAGTGGATGGTAAAACTATCATAAATTGGGCATCATGCTAAGTATAGTCGTAATATTGTGTTAAAACTTATTTTAAATTATAAATTGATTCTATGTGATTTACTTTCGAAGATTAAATCACAGAAGTAGAAGTTGTCTAATTATAAGCTATCAGATATTAAAGCTCAAAATATGTCATGCTTAATTGACTTGCATTATAAGTCATTTCCTCTTATACTAATTACTTTCATGTTTGATAATATAATGTCAAAGGACAGTTGGTTATTTTTTTTGAATGAATCACTCTTCATCATTTGAGTTTGGATCACTTTGCTTCTAATTATAGAATACGAAGATGTTTTCTTGCTATTAATTTCATTAAGATTTTCTGAACTCTCCCTTGGTGAAAATAGTTAATTAACATGAGTTTTTGAGATTCATTTTGTTTGATTTACATAATTGTACATGATTCTCAACTTTCTTATACCCTGAAGGTAAATACATTGATTTTTTCTTGATTTCATCATGTCTATTTGCCTGAGGCAATTATACGAACTTAGATATCGACTTGAATGATTTTAGGAGAAAATAAGCAATCCATATAATGTCAAATAAATTGATGTTTCATGTTTGGTTTTGTGTGCTATTTGAGAAAGTTACACACTCTTTGGTATCCCCTAAATCTTCTATCATACTTATTTTATGAAGAACAATAAATTGTTATCCTTACTTGATAAACAATGCTACTACATACATAATTCATAAAATAATGTGTGTGTTTCAAATTTTAACTCAAAAGGAGTACTTCTCTATAATTGCAAATGATAATCTCCATTTTTCGATGGAGTGAGGAATTCTATGATCTAGTTCATGCAAATCATTATATGTACGGTTGAGTCATTCCTGACATGACACAACCTAATGTTTTGGGTTTTGTCTAATTCCATTTTGATATAGTCCGTCAGAAATTGAATTTCTTCTATAAATGAAGTAATACTTCTAATAGTACATCCTTTTACTACTAAAATTGAAATCGAATCTTCTATTTCCTTGAACGGATTCTTGGAGATATATGTGGATTTCGACATTTCATGCATCCACTAAGTGGACTCATGTGTGTCTCTTATCTACCCAAAATAATGCTTTCGCAAAACTCAATGCTAAAATTGTTGAACTTTGAGCCCAATTCCCTAAATATCCAATTAAATTGATTAGAATGGACAATGTTGGGGAATTCACTTTGAAAGCATTTGATGACTATTGTACGTCATTATGAATTAAAGTGGAGCATTCAATTCCTTACGTCCACACTCGAAATGGTCTATGTGAATCATTGATCAAACATATCAAACTAATCGCTAGACCTTTTCTACAAAATATCAACTTACAATTTCATGTTGGACTCATGCATTTTTGCATACTACTTCTCTAATTCCAATGCGTCTAACTGCATATCATAACTATTCCTCTTTACAATTAGTGTGTGCCCACGATATAGTAAAAAATTATCGGCATTAGGGGGAGATAATGGTCAATAATTAAAAGAATGCTGAGAAATTTTTGAATTTGGAAAATCTATAGTATTTAGATCCACACACTAGTCAATTAGAACTAGAAGTTCAGAAAATAATTATCCTGCAGTATTTAGCAAGTAATCTGCCAGATGTGTTTACTGATCATACAAGAGTGACAAAATCATATATATGTGCTATACAAATATATGTAATGCAACTCTACGCCTGAAGCGTAAAAGGCCTATGAATTTAAAAGATCAAAAATCTGCGGAAAACAAAAACTAACAAAAATATTCAGTCACTCCAAATATCTTTTAAAGATATTCGTCCCAAAGACGAAAAATCCTAGTAGCAATGCACGTGCACAAAGTAATGAAAATACTAGGATTGCGGAACGACCTGATCAATATATTTGGGGAAATGATGAGAATCTGGTTAACATAAATATCAAAGTTGCAACTAATTTAATTAATACAAGAGAAACTTATAATAGAAATATCATTATCGTCAACGATATATTAGCCTCTACAATTGGTTTTTCCATCTTAAACAATAATTTGGATCCAGAACCCAAGTTAGTAAATGAGTGTCTGAAGCGCTTATATTGGGTAAGATGGAAATATGCAATTGAGGTTGAGCTAGACTTGCTTAATAAAAGAAAAGTTTTTGTACTATCGTACGTACCCCTAATGATATTATCCCTGTAGGATATAAATGAGTATTTGTGCGAAAAAGAAATAAGAATAATGAGGTGGTGAGATATAGAGCGAGATAAGTAGCTCAAGGGCTCTTGCAGAGACCTAATATTGATTTTGATCAAATGTATTCTCTTGTAATGAATTGTATAACGTTCCGCTACATACTTAATATCTCTGGCAGCATTTATGAATTTAGAAATGTAGTTAAGGGGTGTTGTCACTGCATATTTATATGTATCATTAGATACCAATATTTATATGAAAATCCCAGATGGATTACAAATTCCCCAGACGAGGAAAGATGAAAATTGTAATATGTATAACATTAAATTGCAAAGGTCATTATATGGCCTAAAACAATAAATGAATTACTCCTAAGAGATGATATACAAACAACAATGTTTTTTCCTTGCGTGTTTATAAAGAAATCTTTTCATAGTTTTTTGTATCGATCATCTTTGTGTATGTTGATCTTATTGGAATGGATAAGAAGCTTTTAAAAGCTAAATTCGAAATGAAAATATTGAGTAAAACCAAGTATTGTCTCAGCCTGCAGATCGAGCATCTCCCTGAAGGAATTTTCATACACCAATCAATCTAATCGAAGAAGGTTTTGGAAAGATTTACATGGTTATATCTCATTGACTTAGTAAACCAATGGTTGTCTGATCCCTTGAAGTGGATAATTATTCTTTTAAACCTATAGAAGATACTGAAGATAAATTAGGACCTGAAGTTCCTCACTTAAGTAAAATTGGTATATTACTTTAACTTACAAATTGCGTTAAATGTGACATTACATTTGTGGTAAACCTACTAACAAATTTGGTGTTCCTCCTACAAGGAGACATTGGAATGACACATATTCTTCGGTATCTTCAAGATAGATTTGATATATACCCCCAACTGTATTCTATGATGATAATGCAGCTTGTGTTGCACAAATTAGTAGCAAATTATGTTAAAGTAAATTTAACAAAACACATAGTTTTCAATTTTTGTTATCGCATGAGCTCTGGAAAAGTGATGAAATGATTATAAAAAAGAACGCTCTAGTGACAATCTTGCAGATTTGTTCACTAAATCCCTATCTATGTCTATTTTTGTACAATATGTTGGAATGCATAAGCTTAGAAGACAGTTGTCGTCAAGGGGAGCGATAACTTCAAAATAATCCTAAATGTTGGGTCTTGAAGACCATTTTCACTCTTTTAACCTTAAAGGTTAGGTCCTGAAGACCAATGGTTGTACTCTTTTTCCCTTGACTAAGTTTTTTCCCACAGGGTTTTCTTAGTTAAAGGTTTTTAACGAGGCAGCTAGTGCAATATATTAGAATTTGTATGTTCATGTACTCTTTTCTCGTCTAGTTTTATCCCACTGGTTTTTCTAGCGAGTTTTTAACGAGACATGTACATCAAGTCGTAATGTCCAAGGGGGAGTGTCATAAATTGATATAATAATGTGGACATTACTTCCATATACTCTTTATATTTCATGCCCTTTGGAATTCATATTATTGTATATATATTATGTTCAAATGGAATGAATTGGGTTGATGAATAAAATTATCTCTTTGAATCTTATCTTCTTCTTCTAGTTTTCGTTGTTGTTACATATTCTGTTGTTGTTATGTTGATTCGTAGAAGGTGATGCAACACGAGATCATATTTCACAACACATTTCAGTTCAAGGATTGTGCATTTGATGAAATCCGTCTAAAATTATTGTCAAATAAATTTCAACAAAATATTAGTTTCTAAGATAATTAATTGCAAAATTAAATTAAATGATATTAATTTTTTTTTTTTAATATCCAATATTTCTAGACAATAGTTTTTGTTGGATCGACCTACTTACTGTTTCTACAATATGCACTGTACACTTGGAGGAGTATAGTTAAAGAAATTTAGTGAATAATGATACAAAATATAGCAGTTACTAATTCTCAAGTAATAAGAATAAATAACAACAATAATAGTAGTAATAATAAAAGTTAGTATAGATTTAATACGTTATGAAAGTTTCTAACATAGTCTTGAATATGTGCATATGTTTCGATTCATGTTATTAAATGGAGTCGTTATGGATTTTCCTTACCTTATTGAACCCTTATAAAAAGCTTATGTCAGCAGTACTTTAAAATAACTTATATTGCTCAGAAAATAGAAGAATACGAGCCTATAAAAAAAGAATCTAAAGAATATGTTGATTATAATCTTTGTCATACTTTGTGGAGCAATGATAGAAGGATCAGAAGCAATCAAGAACTCAATTCCAGAAATCCATAGCAAAGTAGATGAATGCGTTGAGAATATGACAACATATTGCAAGGCTCAAGTTGCAGATGCCATATTCTGCCAGCAACTTGGAGATCCAGTAAACGAAACAATCTTCTATGATTGTCCCATAGACGTTGTTGAGAATTATTATAGAACTTGCTTTTTTGAGGATTTGGTTCCGGAACTCCGAAAACAAAGTCGTTGCAAGAAAACCAATGAAACTGAGATCAAAGAAAGAACTAGTGAAGTATGGGATTATATTGTTACGGAATCTGAAATTTATTAATTGGAATCGCCTTATCGATCAGTAATAACTATTGAGTGATTTTTTTTATCAAATAAAGTATTTGTTTCAACAAACACATTAATGTTGTTTCACTGTGAATATTGTCTCAACATTTAGTTTCTTCTGAGGAAAAAAAATCAAAATATGTTTTAAATTTAGTAGGTTTTGTATATATCTGGCAATTAATATTTAACAAGTCTTGGTGAATATATAAATAAAAAATCAAACAAACATATAGACGAATTGTCTTATATGCTTATAAAGTAATAATAAATTCTAATTAGGTCTTAATTTTATTGGGGGTGTTACAAAAAGCGTGAGCCAGCATCTGACCGAGCTGGACCTGAGCTTTGGTGGTTAGATGCAGCCTGTCTGGCCCAATCTCCAGCCCTTTAGCATCCACACACTTGACCTTTGGAACCTCACTTGGAACTTCCAACTGCCCTTTTCTCAATATCTCTCTAAGCTCTGGCTTTCCACCTGAAGTAATTGCTACTTCGATCACGGGTAGCATAGGCAAGAGCAAGTCCGATCGAACATATGCTATAAACTGCTCGAATCGAGACTTGTATTGCTCAGCATCATAAGCATCAGTGCAATCACTCTCTCCCTGGTACCAGAGAATGGCCTCAATCACTCCGCCACCTTCGACCAAGGAAGCTTGAGCCCGAGCCAAGAGAATATTGTAGAGATCATTTCCACGACTCCATCGAGTTATGTTTGATCCCCATACAGCACAAGGGACCAAACCGATCTCCTTAACATAGGGCTCACTCTTGAGCACTGAATTGGCAAATGCCATCCCAGGCCCTATCCCATTGGCAGCACCTTTATTCCCATAAGTATCCCGGTGAAGAGGCTCTCGTGCCTCCTCCCACGACAGATTTCCATTTAGTCGGAATATCTGTCGTGGGTTTGGTTGACATTCCGCGGGGACTATTCCATCCCACTTATTGTTCACTACGCCTCCTTGGCCAGCCATGTTGCTCTGCCCGGCAAGAAGGAAAATGCTCCTAGAGCTCACAACACTTTTGATGCACGCCAAGAGAGTTAAAAGAACTAAAGAAAACATGGCTTCCATGTTAATCTGCTACTGATTGATGGAAAAGGAAAGGGCCAGAAGAAAGATTTGGATTAGGATTAGAAAGTAGAATGTGTAATAGATGATTGTTTAGAATTCTTATGCATGCAAGTACTTTATATAGACATATATATGGTCACTGTTTGATTTTTCTAATGTCTAAGGCTGAGAATATTTTTGGGAAAACTGTAAAATTCAATCTACCCAAAATATGCATTTGTTCATTGAAAATAAGAGCTGAAATTGATGGACTGGTTTGACACAATTCACTATAAGAAAACAGGCGAATTCCAACGGCATAAAAAACCGTTGGAATTTTTCACATTTCCAATGTCATGTCTAACCGTTGGAAATTTCCAACGGCAATTCCAACAGCAAGTGAAAACCGATGGAATGAACCGTTGGAAAAGTCATTGGAATTACTATTCCCACGGAAATTCCAACGACAACTTACCGTTGGAAATGACCAATAAGTATTCCAACGGAAATTCCAACTGCAAGGTACCGTTGGAATTGTTCCAACGGAAATTCCAACGACAGGTTATATGCATGTAAGTACTTTATTAAATAAAAAAATACAATTTAGGTATACAGATAAGTGGTTAGGTATACAGAATGTGTAATAGATGATTGTTGACAATTATTATGCATGTAAGTACTCCCTCCGTCCCGGTCCAAGTTACCTACTTGGACCGGGCACGGAACCTAAGAAAATGCAGTTGACTAGGTTACTTTTTGATTAAAAAAGTAATTTTTATACTTTTTGTTGTTGTTTTTTGACTTTTTGTTGTTGTTTTTTGACTTTTTAGTTACTCTTTGATTACTTTTTGATTAAAAAATGTTATTTCTTTGCCATTTTGGGGTTGGCAAGTTCGATTGGACGGACGAAAATGGCAAGTAGGCAAGTTGGAGCGGGACGGAGGGAGTACTTTATATAGAAATATGGTCACTGTTTGATTTGTCTAATGTCTAAGGCTGAGAATATTTTAGGGAAAGCTGTAAAATTCAATGTACCCAAAATATGCATTGTTCACTGAAAATAAGAGCTGAAATTGATGGATTGGTTTGACACCATTCAAGAAAGAATTAATTAAGCCCATAACATATAGATGACTCTAATTAAATGTATCTAATTTATGAATACTCCATATAGTAACTAGTGCATTTGAATATTAAAATATCGCTTTTGTCTTGTATACCTAATTGGTGTTATTATTGATTGAAATGCTATGACCCGATATTAATTGCAAGTGCTTTTTTTGTGAACACATATATGAGTTCACTTCAACTTTAACACATGCAGTTATCACACCAATTATGGAATAAGGACACAATTTCAGGGATTAATTCCGATATTAATTATTTCATCCAAAAACAATCATTTAATTTATTTGGGGTTAAAAATATTGTCTTATCCAAACTATATATGATTTGACATTTTTTTGTATAAATTTTGAAATGTTCAATTATGTATGAACTTTAAATTTAGTACATTTTACACTACTATTCAAAAGACCCTAGTGGACACTTGTACGGTTAGGATTTTTTCGACACTCTAAAATGCAGCAAATATTCATAAAATAAATTGAAGCATTTCAAAGCTAATTTTTACCAAAATAAAAAATAAAAAATAATCAAATACCACTACTAGAAAAGTGATTATTTGTGATAAGATTTTTTACAAAAAAATTTATTGTTGCAAAAAGTCAAGTTACTGTGAGGAATATAATTTGAAAATACGTTGTCATAAAAAAACAATGAAAAAAAGAACATATTTGTGAGAAATCGAATCAAACGAAAACATATACCAAATTGTTTCAGAAAAGGATAAAACAGAAATGTGGTAGACAAAGATGTAAAGTGGAAAATAATATTTAAAAAATTCAATGGTAAAAAAGAAATTGTTTCCTTAACGAAACAAACCTTTAAATGAAAACCTAAAGTGCCCAAAATTGTATTGAGATTTACTGCACCTAATCATTAACCATGAACATGGGATCACATATATAATGTGTGATTGTAGGAATGAGTTTTAATCTTTCCTTATTTGATCGTGATTAAATTTTACGTATTAATTGTAAGTAGATACATCAAAATTATAAATTTATTATTACGATTTAGGCATAAAGATGGGTGGCTAGGGATGAAAATATATATATACACACACATACATATATATAGGGTGGCTAGGTATGAAATATATATATATATATATATATTCAATTTGGTGGCAAAATTTGGAATGTATAGCTATATTTGAGCCATTATAGACATTAATGAGATGATTAGGTCTTCAATTTGTTGTTTCCATAAATTGCATGGCTAAAATTGGTGAAATGAGTTTTAAGACGCATTGAAAAATCCTGGGAAAGCAAAATAAAAATGCTATTAATTTGCTTCTTAATTTTTCAGTGAGAAAAAACACAACAATTGAATTTTTAATTTGCATTACATTGAGCAAACGGTACATTTATAGCTTCCATGTTAATATATGCTTGGTGAAAACCTAAAGTGAATCTATTGAAGAATGGAGAGGGAAAGATTACAATGGCAGAGAGGAATTGAAAGACTAGGATTAGTGAGAAAAAAACAATGAAAAAAAGAACATATTTGTGAGAAATCGAATCTTATGTTATATGTTTGTTACAAAACTATGAAATTGGTTTAAGCGATATGGGTGTAAGCCATGAGGACCTAAGAAGCAAACGAAAACATATACCAAATTGTTTCAGAAAATGATAAAACAGAAATGTGGTAGACAAATATGTAAAGTGGAAAATAATATTAAAAAAATTGTTTCTATATGTTATGGGCTTAATTAATTCTTTCTTGAATTGTGTCAAACCAGTCCATCAATTCACTACAAGAAAACAGGCGAATTCCAACGGAAAAATTCCATCGGCATAAAATTCCGTTGGAATTTTTCAAAATTCCAACGGCATTTCCAGTGCCATGTCTTACCGTTGGAAATTTCCAACGGCAATTCCAACGACAGGTGGAAACCGTTGGAATGAACCGTTGGAAATGTCATTGGAATTACTATTCCAACGGCAATTCTAATGACGACTTACCGTTGGAATTTTCTAAAAAGGTTTCCAACGGCAATTCCAACTACACATTACCGTTGGAATTGTTCGAACAAGTATTCCAACGGACATTCCAACGACAGGTTGTCGTTGGATATTTTCCAACAAATATTCCAACGGCTATTCCAACGACAAATCACCATTGGAATTTTTTCAATAATTATTCCGACGGATTTTCCAACGAAATTATGCCGTTGGAATATTCCAACAACTATTCTAATGGAAGTTCCAACTACAACATGCCGTTGGAATTCGTCCAACAACTATTCCAATGGGAATTCCAATGACAACTTGCTGTTGGAATTTTTTCAACAACGTTTCCAACTGAAATTCCTACGACAAGGTGCCGTTGGAATGTTTTCAACAACTATTCCAACGGTTATTCCAATGACAACGCGCCGTTGGAATTTCTTCATCAATTATTCCAATGAAAATTCCAACGACACCGTGCTATTGGAATGTTTCCAACAAGTATTCCAACGATAACGTGCCGTTGGAATGTGTTCATTCAATTATTCCAACAGAAATTCCAACAACAATTTGTCGTTGAAATATTTCGAACAATGTTTCCAACGGAAATTCCAACAACAATGTACTAATGGAATTTTTCCAACACTTATTCCAACTGAAATTCCAACAACAACATACCGTTGGAATGTTTCTAACAAAATTATTCCAACGGATATTCCAACAACAATTTAATTCTGAAATGTTTCCGTTGGATATTCTAACGGAAATTCCATCTATAATGTACTATAAGAATTTTTCCTACAATTATTTCAATATCGTTGGAAATATAAATGTGGTAATTCCAATGATAATACCCCCAATAGTATTGCCACTGGAATTAATTTCATTTTTATTCCAACGGAAATCCCATCAACAATATACCGTTGGAGTTTTTCCAACAATTATTCTAATGGTTGGTAGAGATCGTGCAACTCTGGTCGGTGGCTTTAGGTCGGCTATGATCGTATAACCGCCCTGTTCGCTATATATGTATGGTCGTCTTGAACCAGTGCTCATGAGTTTTGCTTATGGACCGAACATAAATTACTTCTCAAAATCGCTCATGGACCGGACAAAAATTATTTGTGCAAATTTCATAACTCAACAAAATTAAATTAGTTATGTTCTTTGGTTGTTTATTATTATTACTCTACCCATTTATATTTTCAATAGTACAAAAATGATTCTTGAATATTTTAGATCCGAAACATAATTAAATAAATAAATATGTTTTTAAATTAAAAAGGTAAACAAATTAAATATTAATTACTTGAGAGGTGTATCAAAATATATAACAATTTTATAAGGAAATTACATAAAAGTTTAATAAATGTATGAATTATGAATCCCTAATTAGTATAAGAGAAATAAAGGTATGTCCCTTTCTTTTTTGGTTCGCCAATAACCATTTGAAGTAATTGAGTTTTGTACTTAATCATCTCGGAAAGGAGATGGTAAAGTGTAGAAAACATTAAGTTTAGAAGGCAACGTACAACAAAAAACTGTACTTCAAAAAATCGGATGCAGTATATGTGATAAATCTCGGCTGAGTATTCAATTGAAAATGGTAAAATACAAAAATATGTTAATTGAGATGGTGATCGATGTGTGTGGATGGTAAAGTCCAAGAAATGCAATAGTTGTCAAATTCTCTCCCATTCTTTACTTGCTGATATTTCTTGTGTGTACTCTCCTCTGCCCTCCCAACCTCCTCCAGGTACGGCAGCAGAAAGACACCTTCGGGCAATGTTCATTCCAGTTTCTGTCACGCTACATATGGGTATATTGTGGATTCGGCCCAGCCAGAAATGGCATCATAAGGTATTTTCAGAATCCTCACTAGATTTAGTTAGTTACTATAGTCTCTACTTGTATCACAACTCTGGCCCGTTTTCCATTCCTTAGGGAAGTGGACGAAGCTTTGAAGCCTGGTTTATATGCTTTAATAGACTCATGCTCTGCTGATGATCTTCAACTCCTTCATTCTCTATTCGGAGGTGTGTGGTTTGAACTCAATTTAAAACTCAGAAATCGGATCGTTTCAGGATCTTATCTAGCATTCCTGAAATTCTGTCTCATTTTCATTTTTTTATCGTCTCTCTTCCATAGAGGGTCCTTGCAGAAGCACTCTGGCAACTCTGCAACATGATTACAAGATCAATTTCCAGTTTGGAGGGAAAGTTTGTTTTCGGAATTCCATTGGTCGAACTTGCTTAGAGCTCTCTGTATCACTGGCGATTTATCAAGAATGGTGAAATTGTTCATGTTTCTTGTCACACGATTTCATCGATCATACCCAGTTTTATTTGGTAAAACTGATTTTGCAGTGTTTGTTTTGTATAGGAAAATGTCTGTCATCATATGTATTTTCTACTGTGTTGTATTTCACCAATTATTTCTTTTCATATTATTTTGTAGAATCATCATTTTCATCAATAGCAAAATTTTGTATTTTTTATTTTACCTCAATTTAATTTTATTATTTCTTAATTCCAACGGCAAACTACCGTTGGAAATGCCGTTGGACTTTTTTCCAACGGAAAAAAACCATTGGAATTTCAAAATCTCAACAGAAAATTCCAACGGAAAACTACCGTTGGATACACCGTTGGAACAATTTCCAACGGAAACGAGCCATTGGAATTTCAATTCTCAACAGAAAATTCCAACGGAAAAACACCGTTGGAAACGCCATTGGAATTATTTCCAATGGAAACGAGCCGTTGGAAATTCAAATGTCAACCGAAAATTCCAACGGTAAAATAGCGTTGGAATCACCGTTGGACATATTCCAACGGTAAATTACCGTTGGAATTACCGTAGGAAAAGGCGTTGGAATTTTTGTGTGGGAAAAAAATTCCAACGGTAAATTACCGTTGGAATTCATTTGCCGTTGGAATTTCCCTTGGAATTTTGAAATTCCAACGCCCACTTTTCCAACGGGGCAAATTCCGTTGGAATTACCGTTGGAATCACGAATTCCAACGGAAAAACAGCAGATTCCAACGGATTTTGTGCCGTTGGAATTTGACAGTTTTCTTGTAGTGATTTCAGCTCTTATTTTCAGTGAACAATGCATATTTTGGGTACATTGAATTTTACAGTACTTTTCCCTAAAATATTCTCAGCCTCAGACATTAGACAAATCAACCAGTGACCATATTTCTATATAAAGTACTTACATGCATAATAATTGTCAACAATCATCTATTACACCATTCATGTAGTACAACTGAAACTTTTATGTTATAATAATTTAACCTTCATATGATATTATTGTACACTTTATATACAAATTTCATAACGTTTACATGTATTTAAAGAATAAATGTTATATTATTATAACATAAAAATTAGATTATTGTACCATATATGTTTAAAACGCAATATATTGTAGAAGGTTAAACTAAAAGGTTACGAGCATAACATAACAAAAAGGTTATGCGGATAACTAAAAGGTTAGATGCACGAGATTAGAGTTTGAATGTGGATTTGGGGGCGAATGAGTGCAAGTCTTGAGCATGCAAATCATCTTCCGAATCATATATATGACCCAAATTGCTTATAAGTCATGATACATACATATGCTGCATATAAATATTTGTAATTTTTATCTTGCTTTCTTTTCTTCCTATGTGTCATAAAAATCATTTCACCAATTTGCCTGAAGAAAAGCCTAAATAGTGGGTATACATGCTTTGGACATGCAATTTATGGAAACAACAAATTGAAGACCTATTCGTTTCATTTTTGGTCACCAAATTGAATATATTTCTCCCTAACCACTTATCTGTATACCTAAATTGTAATTTTTTATTTTGATAATATCTACTTTCAAATATAGAAAATAATAAGGAAATATTAAAACCGATTCCTACAACCTCACGTTATGTGCATAGTTAATAATCAGGCACAGTAAATGTCAATCCAAATTTGGGCACTTTAGGTTTTACCGAACATTCAAAGGTTTGTTTCCTTAAGGAAACCATTTCTTTGTTATCATTGAGATTTTTAAATATTATTTTCCACTACAATTTGTCTACTTAGCTACTGGATTTTTCTGTTTTATCATTTTATGAAAACGATGAATATCTAATTCATGTTAACCCATTTATTCGAATCTGACCTATTTTCATATAAGTCTACCATTCTGATTCCATTGTTCGATCATTTTACATAAATCAGTGTATGCAAGAATATTAATGAAGGCAAACATATTTTCAATGGAACAATTAGGTATATGTTTCATATGTTTGTTTAATTTTCACGGCTTACAGTATCCTTACTGATTGTTGTGTGGTATGAAACACAAAAAGTAACACAAGATTTGAATTGCAGTCTTAACTTAAAGTATATGTAAATTTATAGCTTCCATGTTAATATATTCTTGGTGAAAACCTAAAGTGAGTCTATTGAAGAATGGAGAAGGAAAGATTACAATGGCAGAGAGGAATTGAAAGACTAGGATTAGTAAATGAATCTGGAGAATGATCTTACTTAAATAATAGGATTAGCTTGCAATCCTATTACTTAAATTATTTAACTTAACTTTATATTTTAATAATAACTATATGATATGGGTTATTTGATTCTTGGAAAAGTTCATTTCGAACTCATATCTCGAACCGATCCTATTTATTTTAGAAATATGTAGATGCATGAAAACTGCATGATGTAATTAGAATTTTTAAACCACATAAATGTTTAAAAAAAAATTAATCTAGGTGGATCCTGCAAGCCGAACCCAATCCATCCCATCAAATTGCACATACAACTGATTCACAAGAATACTACTGTTATCTACTTCTTTTTAAGTACAAAAAAACACACACTAATTGAAGTGTTTGCTATAAATTGAATTGCTATGACGAAAGTGACCATGACCAAGTCCAATATTAATTGCTACACTCCTTTGCTAGCTATAATTAATAGATTGCCAAGATCAAACCATACCTATATAGTTTGGCACATATTAAGGCTTCGCAATTCACATGTCAAGAATTTGTTCCATGGTTTACAGTGATAACGAATTTCACATGAAAAGAAATGTTTAAACCAATCACATTTGACTTCATTTTACCCAATCATAATAATGGCCTCAATAAAATTGTTAATTAATTCATTCCCAATCAATACGAACTAGAAACATGAATGGCCTCCAATTTCTTAATTAATCCTAATTACAAGATTGTTTATAGAAATTTCTTGAAATTTCATTATACTATTTTTATAGCCATAACATATTTTAAGAAAGAATAAAAGCCACGGCCAAACTTTATTGATACTCAAAATCTAATCATTAATGTGCTAGCCCTCTAATTATTTCAACAAATTAAATGGGATATATATATATATATATAACTCCTAATCTTTATATATATAAAACAATAACCACAAGTGCCACATGGCACTCTTATAGAGCTTGACAATTAATTCTAACATTAAATGTTTGTTTTTCCTTTTTTGTATTTAAATAAATTGTCTTATAAATATAATTGTCTTTTACATATATATGAACATATAATTACTACATATATAAGTAAAAAATTAAAATACCAAAAAAGGTTATTGATAGTTTTCTCAAACTATAAAAAATAACATAATATAATAAATTAACCAATTTTCTAAATGTGACAATTTATCATTTTATATATGTATAAAAACTTTATATATAAAACTACCCAAACCAAGAGTAATTTTAAAACTACATTATATATAAAATCTTTATACATAAAACTACATAATATTTAAATAGTAACTAATATATTAACTAAAACTACATTATATTGCATATATTATATATACAAAAAAGGACCAAAAGTGCCACATGACACTCATACAAAGCTTGGACAATTAATTCTCACATCAAATTTTTTTTTCCTATTTAAACAAAATTATTTTATAAAAATGTAGATATCTTTTGGATTTATAGAAAGATTAATATATATATATATATATATATAAAATTAAAAAAATTTAAATAATGAAAAAAGATTATTGATAATTTTTTCAATACAAACTATAAAAAAAAAAAATTCCTATAAAAATTTTTTTTCTATAATAAATTAACCAAAATTTTCAAATGCGACAATCTATCATTTTATACATGTAAGATTTTTTTCTTCACTAGAAAAAAGTAATATTTAAGTATTATTTAATATTGTTAATATGTAGACAATATATATAATTTATTTACACACATCTATATATATAGAAGAAGGACAAAAAAATGCCACATGATACTCATACAAAGCTCGAACAATTAATTCTCACATTAAATGTTTTTTCTATTTAAATAAAGTATCTTATAAATATAGATATCTTTTAAATATATATAAAGATTAATATATGTGTATATATTTATATATATAATTAAAAAAATTAAAATATTGAAAAAGATTATTGATAATTTTTTCAATACAAACTAAATAAAACTTATGCTATAATGAACCAATTTTTTCAAATGTGACAATCTATCAATGTATACATGTACTATTTTTTCTTCATTAGAAATATATAATATTGAAATCATACATTTAAAAATTATTTAATAATTTGAATATGTTATTCACACACATCTATATATAAAAGAAGGACCAAAGTGTCACATGACACTAATACGAAGCTCGAACAATTATTTCTCACATGAACTTTTTTTTTTCTATATAAATAAATTATCTTATAAATATAGATATTTTTTTAGATATATATAAATATTAATATATATATAATTAAAAATTTTAAAATATTGAATAAATTATTGATAATTTTTTCAATACAAACTATATATATATATATATAACTTATGTCATAATGAACATTTTTTTTAAATGTGACAATCTATCCTTTTATACATGTAAGATTCTTTCTTCACTAGAAATATGTAATTGTGAAATAATATATTTAAAAATTATTTAATATTTTTAATATGTATACAATATAATTTATCTACACACATTATGAAATATTTATTTCAACAATTAAATAATATATTAATTAAAATTACATTATATTTCATATTAACTTAGATGATACAAAATCATAAATTTTTTCTATAGAATTTGTTTTTACTTCATTTATTAAATTAAATTATTTGAACCCATGTATTACACGGGCCTTATACTAGTTACAACATAAAACGAAGACTCATTCCTAATTTAATCAATTTGGCTAAGAAGAGGCTCTAGTGTATAATATATATACTATTATATTTAGCCAAACAACAATCCAAACTTGAATCATGATGAAGATTACAATATCATGTATACTAATTGCACAGTCTACAACAAAATTCATCTAATTAATAGGACACTTTTAAGCGTCCCATTGTGTTGTATAATAGGATATTTTTTATAATAGGACGCTTTTAAGTTGTGTCCTATTTGCTCAAGTGACAATAGGTGTAATAGGACACTTTAGTTCGCAGGACGTCTAAAAGTGTCCTATAATTTGATTAGTTGAATTGGATATTGGGATTTAACCACCAATAAAAAAGACACTAGTTTCATTCAAGCTGAGACAATTAATTACAAGACAAAAAACCAGCAACACAATCAAAATTTTCATAAAACATAGAAAAATACAACAAAATCGAGAATAACAATTAATATTCAATAAAGCTAAAGAAAACTTTATATACATGAAATTCTATAAACATTGTCAAATACATAACAGAATTAGATAAAAAGGAAAGCTTAGTGAGATTCTATAAACATAGTCAAATGCAAATTCAGGGCCTGAAATTAATGATACAAATTATGTATCCAATGGATTCTTGATCTAGTTCACCCATAAATAAATGTTCAATGCAACAACATATAACTTCATATTTTATTTGTTTGGTAAATTATCTATAATTATTTTAATACCAATTCTATCACAGTCAAAGCAAACACATGCCCAAATCTATTCCTATATTATCTAAAAAAGTCAATTAACTTGATAGTGAGAATCAAAGCTCTAACTTATTTATGTTATTTGAACAAATAAGTGAAGATGACTTACCAAGTTTCCAGGCCACACAACACAAATTCCAATTGCCTCTCCAATTGTGGATATATATGAATTTGGCCTAATAAGGTCTTCATCCCAATCTACAGGCTTAGAAATTTCACCTTCATACCAATTTGATTCAAGTTGTCTTCCTCCAACCTTTTGATTTGGATCTACACTTCGAATGAAACCTTTGGCCACGATTTTACTGAATCAAAAACACTTTTCAATAAAACTGAACCTCCAACCTGAGGTTTCAAATAACAAATCATGAGACTATTATGACAAACATAAAAAAAAAATTCAAATTCGATAACAAAGAATTAGAATATACCTGATGTCTATTTCCTACGCTAATCGAGTTAGAAGGTTGAACAAGTGAAGTTGGTGGAGGGGGTGTAAAAGTTTGTTGTTGCATTTTTTGTTGAAAATCAGCAAATGCCCTGTCCATCTTTTCCTCCATTCTTTCTAATGCTACTTGATTTTCCAAAACAATTCGATAGCATGCACTACGACTTGGAATGCCACCCCACATATCTGATGGATTAACACCTAATCCAAGCATACATACTCTACCATGTGGATCTTTGCTTCTAACTTTAGCAAACAAGTCATCCGGATCAATGTTATCTTGTGTGTCAGGCTACAATTTTGATTGATGTTCTTTCATTTGAGCCTTATGATTACCATGAGATAAAACTACAATTATTTCTTTAAATACATCTAATTAAGGTATACATGTTAAATATATATTCTATATAGAAATTAAGCATTAATTGGTTTTTCTTACTAGTGCATCTCCAGCTGCATCATTTGAAGGATTGCCATTAGAATCAGTATAACATGCATCAAACATCTCCACACATGATGGAGATCGACCCAACAGTTCTCTCTAATAAAAAAAAAAGAAAATGTAAATTGATAAGTGTATTTATAAGTGATTAGTATTTATTAAGAAAAGTAAAAATCATGGTCTTACCAACTCATCCTCAACTTCAGCAAAACTCAACTTCCCAGTAGTTTGCTGCATATATAATTGAAAGTCTTCTATAATTTTTATTTTTTACACTTATTTCCTGAAAAATAGAGTAATGCATAGGAAATTGTCGATAAGCTTTATTTTTTACACTTACTTCCTGAAAAAAATAGTAATGTAAGCATTAAGTAATATATGAAAACACTAATCCTATTATTCTATATACCTTCACATATTTCTTTGTCCCATGTGGCAACAAATTCTTCCATTGATTTTCATTTACTCGAATAGGCCTGCTATAAACTTGATTCTTATCAGGAAGTGTAGATTCGAAATATTCAGTTTTAACTCTCGACTTCCAGTGTCTCCTTTTCTTAGCTATGGACAACAAGATCCAATGTTCACAGGCCACCAATGGGAATTTCAAATCTCCAGCAAAATTCTTTCAAGAAAGAAGAATCCATTTTCAATAGTTACAATAATATAATAGAGTAATTTCCTCAACTTATACTTTTTTTAAGCTCAAACAACAAATATGTGTCTGATAGTGTTGACATATTGGATGGAGAATAATTTTATCAGGATCAAGAACAAAGAATTCTGGATATTATTCCACAACAAATCATTGCCAAGATTTGTCAACAGATTATTTGAAAATTTCATGTCCTAAAACCAGAATTTTCATCTTAAAATTCATTAAATAATACTCATAGCAGTTAACTATCAAGTTATGTAAGATTAAGCTTTTCAAGCTTTTGTCCAATCACAAACATTGGTAATAAGTTACAAATAAATACATTATGTATTCAGTTTATAAGTGTAAGTGGATAGCTAAATTACAAAATATAGATAAGAAATGAAAGAAGTATGTTCAGTGAAGAAGGTTTCCAACTATTGAATAATATAAGCCTCATATGTCCCGGAGAAACTGATCGAAAAGGAACTAATAAAACCAAAATCGAAGAGAAAAAAAACTGGAAATTTGACCCCAAAAAGGAGATCAAACATAGAGAATCCTAGATCTTCAGTTCATTAATACATATGAACCAACATTATGAAGAAGAAATGTGGATCTCAAAGATCCCCACCATTAACAACGAAACAATGAAAAAAAAACGTTGGGAAATAAATACAAATACCTTTATATCAGCAAGAGATGAGGGTGCAGAAGAAACAAATTCGCACCAGATCCGTCGATGGATTGTCGGAGCTGTTAGAAAGGCACCAAAGAATCTGTAGAGATTTTGAGTGGAGCTCCAAAGCGAAGAGGACAAGGAGAGAGAAACAGAGTCAGAGGGGAGGTGACAATAAATGATCGATTGTCCCAATTTAAATGTGAATTAAGACAATTCATATTCAATGGTGAATGAAGTCAAGTCCAATTCTTTTATATTATGCTCAAATCCAAAAACTAAGGTTAAAATTAGTGCTTAACTACCTGAAAACGAACTAATTGCTAGCTCCATTGACAGAATTGGAAGTTTTCAATCTGATTACTACAAAGAAGCAACACAAATAATTAGGGGAATTCTACTTGCTACCAATGGAAGCTATAATCAAAAGAATTACAGGGTAATAATCAAAAGAAGTATACACTTCAACAATATCATATCAGTAATAAATTAACTCTAACCAAATACAAAACGTAATAAAACCATGTCATGGTACAAGGTAAAAATACAGCATTTCCTACATATTCCACAACATTATTAAGAAACATGGATATCTAAGCAAGCAAAAAAGAAAAGGCAAGGACTATTACTTTGAGTGAAACTTTCAGCAAATAAAACCTTTTCTACCATAGATATGGAGCAATTTCAAAAATAAAGCATGAAAATAAACATGTTCATCTAAGAATGTCAAGCTATATATAATATATTCTGATATATCAGATAGATTTTGTAACTAATTCTAGCAAGAAGCAGTTAAATGCATATGGGAGCTAGTTATAATGAATTGTTCTAATTCAATTGGTGTTAGGTCTTATATTCGATTATTTTTAATTCTAGTTATATTCCGGGTATTATCATTGTTCTAATCCAATTGGTGTTGGGTCTTATATTCGATTATTTTTAATTCATGTTATATGTAAGTTGGTGATGTCATCTTTTACACTTAACGTGTGGTAGTTATATTGATAGAATTAAGAGAATGGCAAACTGTATCTCAATGTATTAGGTGTGACGGTTTACAAGCTACATATATATACATGTATGCATGCACGTGAGTAATGCATGCCATCTTACTAATTGCTTAACAAACTACAAGTAGGCTAGATTTACATGTTGTGATAGATACTACAACACTCCCCCTTGAAACTAAACTCCCTTCTGAAACTAATTTGAATTGTGTCGAAGTGGAAGCTTGTGTAGTAACAAAACTTTTGAAACTGTTAGGAACCTTTGTACAGATTTTGATGAAGACAAAACATGCAATAGATAGGATGTAGTAACTTTGTACTTAGGATTTTATATGTAAAATGTTTTAGTTTAAGTCAAGGATGTTGCACGAAGAAAGGAGGTCACTGCAAGAAGCTATGAAGACCGCAACAGAATTTCAGCAAGTTAAGCAAGGTCACTACAACAAGCTAGCCAAAAGCCTATTGCATACAGGGAGCTAACCTCACTAAATGACATCTCAGCAACCTCGTCCAAAATGGTTATCTCTGATTCAGTGCCCTGTTCTGCCAGAAGGAATAATCAAGAAGGAGCCTATCAGAAGATGACATCTAGAAGAATAAAAAGGACTAAAAGACGATCTTGTATAGAATGAAAAGGTCAGTGTAATAGTGTACAAGAATGCGCAGAAAATTTGTACGAGCCAATCACAGCTGGACACCTCACTGAACAGGGAGCTACCTCACGGGTAGATTTCTCTGATGCCTATAAATAGATGAAGAGTGCATCTGAAACAATTACTGAAACCCTTGAGCTCACAACCAATTCCAACTTTCAAGCATTCAAGATATCTTCAAGTTTCAGTCACTCAATCTATACAGCAGCAAGCCAGCCACCTGATACACATATTCTTCCAGAGCATGCTGCCTCCTAGAGTTGAAGAAAAAAAATTATAATTCTTTTATAGATTGTTTTAGGAGTCTCTTAGCAGGGGATAGTTCCTGCTAAGTGTTTTCACTCTTATAGAAGAGTAAGAGTCCTGTGTGGGCTATTTGTATTTGGTCATTGCAATAACCTGTGTGGGAGACTACTAGTTCTTGTAAATCTCTGTAAATCAATCAACCTTTAACAAAGTTCCTCATGTGTGAAAGGAGTAGAGTGGACATAGAGGGATTGTTCCACCCTCCAACCACTATATATCTTGTTGTGTTCCTTGCTCTGTTTTTTGTATTTAAGCTTACTACATATCTACCTGTTGCATACTGCATTGAACCAACCTTTCAAACAAACTCCTTATTTTCTAAGTATTTTCCATTGTGCATAAAGTCTTTAAGTTGCTAAACTTACTGCTAAAAAGCAGTAGACTCTGTTCTGAAGCAGCAAGCTTTGTAATTTACTGCTCACTACGAGAACTTACATTCTTTGGAGAAAAGTTTTAAAATTTTGACCCCCCTCTAAACATTCAACCACTTAGGACCAACAAGTGGTATCAGAGCAGGTTGAATTAAAAACTCAATCTGAACTGGTCATATACCTGATCCCTGTTTTTCTGAAAAATTGTATCCAAGATCTTTTCATAGCGTGGATACACATAAGTTGTCTATGTTTCCTATTGAAGAGTATGATGACTGGAGAATAAGAATGCAGACACATTTATCAGCAATGCACGAGGAGATGTGGTATGTCATCATAGATAGACCACTCAAGATCACAACCTGTTTACAAGAGCAATGGATGCTGCAACAGAGGAAAGAGCTAATGCTGGTACCTAATTTGAATATTAACAATATCACTTTTGTCTTGTATACCTAATTGGTGTTAATTAATTATTGATTGAAGTGCTTATTTGTGCACACATATATGAGTTCACTTCAACTTTAACACATGCAGTTATCACACCAATTATGCAATAAGGACATAATTTCAGGGATTAATTCTGATATTAATTATTTCATCCAAAAACAATCATTTAATTTATTTGGGGTTAAAAATATTGTCTTATCCAAACTATATATGATTTGACAATTTTTTTTGTATAAATTTTGAAATGTTCAATTATGTATGAACTTTAAATTTAGTACATTTTACTACTATTAAAAAGACCCTGGTGGACACTTGTACGTTTAGGATTTTTTCGACACTCTAAAATGCAGCAAATATTCATAAAATAAATTGAAGCATTTCAAAGCTAATTTTTACCAAAATAAAAAATAATCAAATACCACTGCTAGAAAAGTGATTATTTGTGATAAGATTTTTTACAAAAAAAAAATTATTGTTGCAAAAAGTCAAGTTACTGTGAGGAATATAATTTGAAAATATGTTGTCATAAAAAAACAATAATAAAAAGAACATATTTGTGAGAAATCGAATCAAACGAAAACATATACAAAATTGTTTCAGAAAATGATAAAACAAAAATGTGGTAGACAAAGATGTAAAGTGAAAAATAATATTTAAAAAATTCAATGGTAAAAAAGAAATTGTTTCCTTAATTAACGAAACAAACCTTTAAATGAAAACCTAAAGTGCCCAAAATTGTATTGAGATTTACTGCACCTAATCATTAACCATGAACATGGGATCACATATATAATGTGTGATTGTAGAATGAGTTTTAATCTTTCCTTATTTGATCGTGATTAAATTTTACGTATTAATTGTAAGTAGATACATCAAAATTATAAATTTATTATTACGATTTAGGCATAAAGATGGGTGGCTAGGGATGAAAATATATATATACACACATACATATATATAGGGTGGCTAGGTATGAAATATATATATATATATATATATATATATTCAATTTGGTGGCCAAATTTGGAATGTATAGCTATATTTGAGCCATTATAGACATAAATGAGATGATTAGGTCTTCAATTTGTTGTTTCCATAAATTGCATGGCTAAAATTGGTGAAATGAGTTTTAAGACGCATTGAAAAATCCTGGGAAAGCAAAATAAAAATGCTATTAATTTGCTTCTTAATTTTTCAGTGAGAAAAAACACAACAATTGAATTTTTAATTTGCATTACATTGAGCAAACGGTACATTTATAGCTTCCATGTTAATATATGTTTGGTGAAAACCTAAAGTGAATCTATTGAAGAATGGAGAGGGAAAGATTACAATGGCAGAGAGGAATTGAAAGACTAAGATTAGTAAATGAATCTGGAGAATGATCTTATTTAAAGGAAAAGTGGTAAAAATACCTCATATATATACCACATTTACGATATTATCCTTTAATTTTACCACTTCCTAAAACTACCCCACAAATTACACATTTTTGCCAAAAAATAGCCCATCATCAAATAACATTAGATTTCTCCATTAATCTAACCAACATTCACATGGATTTTTTTCTCATTATATGGGAAGTAAAACCCCTTATTCAATTTTGAGAAAACATGCATGAAATTGAAGAACAAAGAAATGGGTTTATAAAGCAATTTTTGACGGGTTTGGGTTGATTGAGGTTTGATTTTAGCAAAAAACATGAAATTGATGTGAGGTTATGTTTGGGCTTGAGGAGAGGATCATTTTGGTATATCATTTGGGTGTTTTGGGTGAGAAATGAAGAAGATCAACATTTTGAAGCTTGGAGGCTTGTCATGGCCGTTTTCCGGTGACATGGGTGACTGTTGGGGGTTGTTTTTAGAGCTAATTTGTATCATTTTGGTGGATTTCTTGGTGGGAAGCGATAGAAGATTCAACTTCGATGAAAAATTGAAGGTTGGAAGTAGTTAGAGTGCAAAAGAGAATTTTCCGGTGATTATTCCGGCGATCGTTCGGCGGCTCCGGCGAGGTGGGGAAGGAGAAGACATGTGATGCAGTAAAAAAATAAATATAAATTAAATTATAGATATCAGAAAATAAAAAATCCGATTACACATGTGTATTTAACCGCCACATCAGCATGTAACCGACTAGTTACCTTCTACAGTAGGTGATAGACTATTTTTTGAAAAAAATGTGTAACTTACAGAGTAGTTTTAGGAAAGGGAAAAACTCTTTTTTAGTCCCGTTGAAAGGTCACCGTCCCATTTTGGTCCCGTTAAAATCCGAAAATCAAAATTAGTCCACTTAAGTCAAATTCTGTCCAATTTCAGTCCTTTCACCACAGGAAAAGTGATTTTCCGGCGAGTTCAACACACTCGCCCCCAATTCTAAAATTTTCAATGATTTGCGCTTATGTGGCATTTTATTTCGCCTTTATTTTTGTATTTATTTTCTTTCCAAAAAGCCACATGAGCCAAAATGAAAAAACAAAAAATATATCAACAAAATTAAAGAGGAACTTGGCTGTTCACCCAAGAAAAATTCTGCAGTCTCTTCCCTACCTTTGGCTTCTCCTCTGTCGGAGCCTTCTATGCCGTCGAAAATGAACAAATTCCCAAATCACCAAATCAACATCAATTCGAAAGAATAAGAAAATTCGAATTTAATCCCCAAATCCTAAAATCTAAAACACAATCTTCAAAAACCATAAAATCATAATTAAGCCCCTAATTTCGAATTTCGAATGGTTTGGTTTGATAGCAGATTAGTAGGTGACGGAGCTGAATCGTTTGGCTCGTATGGTTTGGTTTTCCAACATGTTTCTCAGTGCCTAGGCCCACACCGCCCAAGCCAACCCTATTAAGCTTCTCCCTTCTTTCCACCGCTCCATCTTCAACCCACGCTGCCCTCCACAGCCGCACCGCTCTCCGACAAACTCTACGTGCCGCTGCTCTCTGCATCGCATCCTCCTCCATCTCGACCGCTCTTCGCCCACTTCTTCTTTTTATCTCCGACGGTGGCGGCGGCATTCTCCTTCGGCAGTTTCTTCCCTGCCTTTGGCTTCTTCTCTGCCGGAGCCTTCTCCACCGCCGGGGCTTTCTCAGCCTCCGGCTTCTCCTCTGGGGACCATTGTTTTGCTGAAGTTATGGAGTGGATTGATGAAATAGAGTGCCCCTTATCATAAAATTTTTGATTTGGGGATTATGTTCATTAGGATTTTTTATTTGGGGAAATTTTAAGATTTTTATGATTTTAGGATTTTAATTTGTTGATTTCTTGTTTTGAATTTATTTTATTTGTATCAATAATGATGTGTCATTAGTTGTGTTATATTTTAATGTAAAAGAAATGTCATATGGGCTCCATAATTCCACATCAGCACGAGGTTGTCGGAATATTCGGATTGGGGGCACTCACCGGAAAGTTGCCGGAAAATCGTGCTATGTCTGGCTGACAATGTTATCATCGAGGTTGTTGATCAGGAAACTGTCGTTCGTCTCTGGTTGAAGTTAAAGAGTTTATACATGACGAAGTCTCTAACCAATAAGTTGCTTCTGAAGCAACGTTTTTTTCGTTTACGCATGCAAGAATGTACGTCCCTAGCTTCGGTATCATCTAAACAAATTAAATAAAATTTTGCTACAATTGCGTAATATTGATGTTAAAGTAGATGATGAGGATGTTGCATTAAATTGGTATCTTTAGCTGAGTCATATGAGAATTTTGTGGATTCTTTTATTGTTGGGAAAGATAGCTTATCTCTAGAAGATGTTAGATCTGCCCTTCACAGCAGAGAAGATCGCCAAAAGACATCTGGCTTTAGTACTTAAAATCAGGCATCAGGGCTAACTGTTACATGACATGGAAAATCAAAAAAGAAGAAGTTCAATAATGAAACTTCGGAAGGTCCTAAACTGGATTATATCTGCAATTACTGCAAAGAACCGAGTCATTGGAAAAAATGATTATCCTAAGAAAAAGAAGCAGCAAGAAAAAAAAAAAAAGGTCCTAGTGGTTCGGTTGTTGTAGTAGAAACTAATTCGAAATCTGAAGAAGATTTTGGCCTTAGTTGCAGATGAACAGTCACATCATAAGGATGTGTGGGTTCTTAATTCTGGGACTTCATACCATATTTGTCCACACAAGGAGTATTTTTACACTTATGAGCAGATAGATGGAGGCAACGTTAGTATGACCAACAGTGTTGTCTCTAAAGTAGTTGGAATTGGCTCAATCAGAATACGGACCCATGATGGATTTTTCTGCACCTTGAATGAAGTTAGACATGCTCCACAGATGACAAACAATCTAATATCACTAAGTCTTCTTGACAGCAAAGGTTTCAGTTTCAAAGGTGAAGCTGGAATTATGCATGTCTATCAAGGTTCAAATGTGGTTCTGACGGGTCTGAAGCGTGGCACCTGTATTTTCTACGAGGTTCCACTGTAAAGGGTTCTGCTGTTGTTGCATCATCTAAAGTTCAGAGTGAGGACATGACTAAGCTATGGCATATGAGGCTTGGTCATATTAGTGAAAAAGGGATGCAAATTCTGTCTAAAAGGGATCTTCTGTCTGGGCACAAGATACAGAGCCTTGAATTCTGTGAGCATTATGTGTTTGGGAAGCTTCGTCGCACTAAGTTTCCAAAGAAGGGTGTTCATCAAACAAGGGGACACTTGATTACATTCATTCTGATTGTTGGGGTCCTTCACGTGTTGAGTCTCTTGAAGGTCACAAGTATTTTATGTCGATGATCGATGACTACTCAAGAATGACTTGGGTGATTATGATGAAGCATAAAAGTGAAGCTTTCAAGAATTTCAAACAGTGGAAGACTACGATAGAAAATCAAATTGGGAAGAAGATAAAGTGTTTTCGAACGAACAATGGTCTGGAATTATGTTCTTCTGAGTTCAATGAGTTCTGTAAGGATGAAGGAATTGTTCATCATCACACTATTAGAGATACACCTCAGCAGAATGGTGTGGCAGAGTGCATGAATCAGACATTGCTGGAGAGAGCGAGGTGCATGCTCTCTAATGCTGGGTTAACTGGAAGATTTTGAGCTGAAGCGGTGAGCACGGCTTGCTACCTGATTAATCGTGGACCTCACACCGGCGTTGAATGCAACACACCTTATGAGGTATGGTTAGGTAAATGTGCAGATCATTCTTTGCTGAAAATTTTTGGTTGCACTGTTTATTATCATATTAATGAGGGTAAATTAGAACTAAGAGCAAAGAAAGGGATATTTGTTGGTTTTGGGGATGGAGTAAAGGGATATAGACTGCACCTTCAGAAAATAGAGTTATCTTAAGTAAGAACTATATGCTTAACCCAATTGTGAAGCTCACTAATGCAAAAGATAGTAGTAGTGTTGATAAAGGAGCTGCAAATTACTCAAGATGTTAGTAGATTACAGCACCAAGGTGAAGAAGATCAACATGCTGAATCACAATCATCTAGCTCAGAAGTTCATCAGACAACATGTCAGTTAAGTATATCTCTTGATAGAGCCAGAAGAATTGCCATCAGACCTCCAGTGAGGTATGGTTTTGAGGATATGGTGGCTTATGCATTACAAGTTGTTGAATAGGTGGATATTTATGAGCCATCTACTTATAAAGAAGTTGTTTCAGGTAGTGAGTCGGTTCAATGGCTCACTGCAATGGGAGATGAGATGGAATCACTTGATAAGAATCAAACTTGGGATCTAGTCAAACGGCCTAAGGAGAGGAAGATAGTTACTTGTAAATGGGTCTTCAAGAAAAATGAAGGAATTACACCTACTGAGGGTTTTAAATATAAAGCTCGACTTGCTGCAAGAGGGTTCACAAATAGAAGGGATTGACTATGATGAGGTTTTTTCACCAGTTTTTTCACCAGTGGTAAGATACACTTCAATCAGGGTGTTACTAGCGATAGTTGCACATCAAAATTTAGAACTTGAGCAACTTGATGTGAAGACAACGTTTTTACATGGTGAGCTGGATAAGGACTCAGCCATATGGGTTCCAAGTTCCTGGAAAAGAAGATTATGTTTGTAAGCTAAAGAAGTCCTTATATGGACTAAAGCTGTAACACCCCGTTTTCAAGAAAACCTGCATTGCATATTTTACAAATTTTCTTTTACCTTTTAATTGAAAAATGATTCGAAGTGAACTATTATGTTATTTAAAGTTATAATTTACGTGTTACGTTATGCTTCATGATTTTTAAGCATTATGTGGTACTCGATGATTTCTACGTATTTTGTGATTTGATGTTCTTTCGAGATTTAAAGTATTTTGCAAGATTGCTTATGGAGGAAACCGAGCTTGATCTCAACTCACTTGACAATCATGGATAAAAGTAAAAAGATAAGATATAGATAAGTTTAAATAAGGAAAAATGATATTATATTTTTTTTATGCAAAGATTTTCGTATATGCCATAAATGCTTTTATTCTATGGAATTTAATCATGATCTTCATATATGATCCTATGTGATAAAATAATTTACATAAATTGTACTTAGTAAATGCTTGTGTATAAATTATGTTGTTGTAGTATTATTATTATTATTATAATTAATGTTATTAATGTTAATCATATATATATATATATATATGTGGACGTGTGTATATATATATAGGTAGATCATGTGAGTACATCTATTATTTATCTAAAGCAAATATATGTATAATTAATTATTTTGTGAGCATAATAGATAAGCTTTGGATCTTTTTGGAGAGATGATATTTTTCCTCTCTTCACACACGTGCCTTTTTCTTTATATAAGATAAAGATGATATTTTTCTTCTTTCTCTTTCATTATCATACATTTTCATCTTGCAGAGGATTTTAGCGAAGAAGGGTAAAATTTATTTCATTTTCTTGCTTTATGTTTCAATTTTAATTTCTTTCAAGCTTTATTCCTAAATCAAAGTGTAGATGTATATGTGTATATATGTGTGAAATTATATATGTTTTGTGTGCTGTGCTTGAGGCATGGGGAAGAAAAAACAAGGGAAAAGATGGGGAAGAAAACAGAGGAAAGGAAAGGAAGAAGAAGAGGGGGAAATAAGGAGAGACGGGAGGAGGCGCCACCGCACGGAGCGGCGCCGAGCGGAGACGAAGAGGGTGGTGCCGCTCACGGGCCGCCGTGGTGTGTTTTGTGTGTATTTGTGTGTGCGTATCATGTGTATATATATGAGTGTATATTGTGTATATGCTGTAAAATTGGAAAAGGGAAAAGTGGGGGAAGGAGGAGCGGCGGCGCCGTGTGGAGAGAAGGCCAGCGACGAGGCTGTCGCCGGCAAGGGGGCGGCGGCCGTGCTGCAGGAGAAAGAGAGAGGACGACGGGCTGTTGGGAGGAGAAGGGTACTGCTGTGTGTGTAGTGTGCCGTGTGTTGTGGTGGCCGGCGACGGCTCTGTCGCCGGCAGGGGAGGAGCGGCGGCGGCCGAGAGGAGTAACGACGGGAATGGAGTTTGGGGTGCAGGGGCATGCTTTTGAAAATTCAATGTGTTCCAAGGACTATTTTGCAAATTCATATCTTTGCTTAATTATTGTCCAAGTCTTGATCTTTTGCTTAATTGCTTTTTAGTCCCTACAAATTTTATTAATTTGAATTTAACCCCTGAAATTAGTTTAAGTTACAGTTTAACCCCAAAACCTTACAAGATTTTTAATATAATCCCCGATTTTATAGAAACTGTAGAATCACCCCTAAACTTTACTATAATTATAATTTTAAACCCAATACTATACCGGATATTATTTTATGACCTCAAACTATATTTTATGTGTTATTTTAAGATTTAAAATTTCTAGTTAAAAATACCTAAAGTTTAAACTATAAGTATATTTGTTGTTTATATGTGAATCATGTTCAATGATTGTTAATTCTTTGTACAAGCAATTAAAATCTATGAATTTTCAGTATGTTAACCTAAATAAATATATATAATCATATGAATAATATTGTGATTTTAGGAATTATATATGAAGTATTAAATTTATTACATCTTTATATGTTATATGTCTTTTAGGATTAAAATTTCTAGTTTAAATATCTAAAACTTAAGTTATGAGTATGTTGAATTCTTTTAAATGCTAATCATGTTTAAATGATTCTTATATGATAATGTTATCATCAAAAATTTTATATATGAGTTTAATATATGTATATTTTGTATGATGAATGATTAATATAAATATTTGGATAATGTGTATGAAATCATGTTAATAGATTAGCTTACAACTTGTATTTCAATTTTGAGTTGATACATGATAATTAAAGATTTATAAATTTATGTACCTTGGTTATTGTTTCGCTAATTTATTTTGTTAATTGAGGTGTGTATTTCTAAATTATTATATTATTTGACAAATTATATATCTTAATTATTTACTTTGCAAAATCATTAATAGCTAGCAATGCAATTGTGGTTTCTTTAAATTATATAGTATTAAAAGATAATCCATCTTGCCAAATTGAAAGAAATTAGTATCCTGCATGACAACATAAGTTTATTTTTGGTATTAAAGGTTGTGTGTAAAATGTTGGTATACACTATTAATTAGTGATATTATTTCAGAAATAAGATTAGAAAAGTATTATATTAGTTAAATTAATTTAAGGAATGATTTAGGTAATATAAAAATTAAAGAGAAATTGGGTAGATTATTTATAAGTCTTTACTTCATATGTTAATTAATGGAATCTTTTATGTTACACTAATTGTATAAATTCATAAAAGATAAAGAGTTAGTTAATGAAACAAAGTAAAGATTTAATTTTAAGTCTTTCGATAATATTTACATGTTATAGGATATAATATGACATAAGAAACTAAATGATTAAGTATGTCGAGTGCAGTTGAGACGAGCGGTGATTCCAAAAGCAATTCTCAAGCTGTCATCTTAAAGTGGGTAACTTCTAATCTCTACTATACGTTGGTAATTAAATTAGTAAGTGTGTATGAAAATCTACGGCTGAAGCTCCGTAGCTATAACCGGTAGTTGCTTCACTATCGGGCGACGACCATAAGGGTGAGCGTACCCTGTCTATGAAAGGTCCAGGGTGAGCGTACCCAACGGACAAAGTAGTATGTGCTTAATGATTTAATTATTTCAATATATGTTAGAGTGGGTAATTTCTACACTCTACTATACGATGATGATTAAATTAGTAAGTTATGTACGACGATCTACGGTTGAAGTTCCGTAGCGGTAACCGGTAGTTGCTTCACTATCGGGCGACGACCATAAGGGTGAGCGTACCCGGTCTATGAAAGCAAGGTTTAGTGGGCGAGCGACTCCCACATTCCTTTATGTTATGTATGGTCCAGGGTGAGCGTACCCAACGGACATGTAGTATGTGCTTAATAATTTAATTGTTCCAATGAATATTAGAGAATACAGTTATCCCACTGGGATCCCTCTCCGGAGGTGTCTCATGATTCCACTTTTAATATTTTCAGGTTCGGCGTATGATGACGTGGACGTGTAGTGAGCTGAACTGTCTTTCCATCACTTCTGTAATGTTAAAATACTGAATAATACTTACTTTCAAAAAAAAAAAAAAAACAATGCTACTTTTGGATATGCAAATTATGATAAATGATGGGCCTAGACTTGTATTTTGGTATTATATGTTAGTTCTATTATATTATCTCTTATAAGAGCCTGTTTGAACGTTTAACCTAGAAATGTGGGTAAAACACGAGTTTTGGAAACAATTGTTTTATGTTTTAAAAAAACAAAAAGTCTCGTGTTTTCCTTTCAGTCTTCCGCTGTAAAATATTTTATGAATTAATAAGTTAGTAAAGGGTGACGACCTGATCTCCAATTAATGGGGATTGGGGCGTTACAAAAGCAGTTTCCATGACAATGGTACAAAAGGTTTGACAGTTATATGATTCAGTTGGGGTACAACAAGAGTCCGTATGATCACTGTGTATATCACAATAAAACTGATGATGGTTCCATGATATATCTTATTTTGTACGTAGATGATATGTTCATCGCTGCAAAGTCGAAGTCTGATATTCAGAAGTTGAAGGTTCTTCTCAGCGCTGAGTTTGAAATGAAGGATTTGGGTGTTGCTCAGAAAATATTGGGTATGGAGATCTTTAGGGATAGATTTCAGAAGAAACTTTTCTTGTCATAGAAAGGTTACATTCTGAAGGTGTTGTCGAGATTTTACATGGCCACGACAAAGCCTATTGATACTCCAAGTGCTTCAAATGTTCGTCTATCTTCTGTTTACGCACCGCAGTTTGAAGCTGTGAAGGAGTACATGTCTCGAGTCCCATAGTCTAGTGCAGTAGGAAGCTTGATGTATGTTATGGTTTGCACTAGACCGGATATCGCACATGATGTCAGTGTTGTTAGTAGATTTATGGGCAACCTAGAAAGGAGCATTAGCAAGCTGTGAAGAGAATATTTTGTTACCTAAGAGGTACGTCTGATGTTGGTCTCACTTATGGAGGAGATACAAAGTGTTTTGTGGTTGGCTATTCTGATTCTAATTATGCTGGAGATGTTGATAGTAGGAGATCTATGACTGGTTATGTGTTAACTCTTGGTGGTTCTGTTGTTAGTTGGAAAGCAACTTTGAGGCTACAATTACTTTGTCTACTATTGAAACAGAGTATATGGCGTTGACAGAAGCTGCAAAATAGGGAATATGACTGAAAGGGCTAGTTAGTGATCTTGTTCTACATCATGATCAAACTGTTGCATACTGTGATAGTTTGAGTGCAATTTGTTTAGCCAAGGATCAAGTCCATCATGAGAGAACCAAGCATATTGATGAGAGGTATCATTTTCTGAGAACTGAGAGGAGGATCAAGGTGATGAAAGTACGTACTGCTGATAATCCTGCTGACATGTTTACCAAGCCGGTTCCTCAGAGCAAGTTTCAACATTGTTTGGACTTGCTAAAAATCACAGGCTACTAGTTGCCCTTTTTTAGGGCAAATCGGAGGCAGAAGGAGAAGTCTGTTATCTGGCATTGTCATGATGCATCTGTATGGAGGATTCAAGTCAAGGTGGAGATTGTTGAGTTATGCCTTGAATTTCTTGTTCAGTTTCTTGTTCTGACTTTTACGGGCTTGACCCATCTAATAGTATTTTTATTAGTACTATAATATACCCTGCCTGTTGGGTATTCAGTAATTCTGTGATATTCTATACTCTGAAACAATCCTCCTAAAAGAATTTGTTCTCTCTCTGCCCATGGACATAGCCAACACATCATTGGTGAACCACATAAATCTGTGTCTTCTTTATTTTACCCTCTTGTTTTCTTTGATTGTTGATAACTCATCATAACACTAGAGATTGAGTTATCAATTGACCACATATATATATTCTTATATATATTTATTTATTTAATTGATTTAATGATCATATATGTAGGTTTGACCACGTTTGAATGTTAAGTGCTTAATTTCTTTGATGAAATATTTAAACAATTTTTCTGTGCTAAAACCTTTTGTTAGTTTGAACCACTTTGTTAGTTAGAATTCTTGAAGAATGTCCATAGTTTCATCATGTTAGGTGTAGCATGTATTATATATATTGATTAGTATCAATGTCACTCCATACTCCTTTTCATGAATCATATGAACTTTAGGAAATCAATTTTCTTTTCAATTTCAGGGTGAAATGTTTAAAATGTCCTCGGTGTACAAAACAAGTCAAATATTAAAAATAAAGTCACATACTTATCATGTATGTATACATGATAGAATCATAGCGTATATAAGAGTATACATATATATCGTGTATTAGATAGATTCATATACGTGTCATGAGACAGTCTCAAGAGAATTTGATATTTCAATTTCAACCACATTGCTTACTTCCACCCTCCACTCCATATATAAAAACCATAACAATTAAAAACATCTCTTGCAATTCCAACCACATTGTTTACTTCCACCCTCCACTAAAGATATAAAAACCATAACAATTAGAAAACAATCTCAACAATCTACGGATTTACAAAAAAAAAATAAAAAAATCTTCCACTCAAGATATAAAAACCATAACAATTAGAGAAAACAATCTCAACAATCTCCAGATTTAGAGGGAAAAAATACATAGAGTGACACTTGTGTGCCCTCGGGACACGGTGCCCCCAACTTGACCACCACATGGTGTTACATATATACTTTTCAGGTATCACGTGTATACTCTTAAGCTATTACTTACATACAAGATAAAAATTTGATATATAGTGGATAAGAAAGTAATACCGGATATACACGTGATACCTTAAGAGTATATGTCAAATACCTATCACTGTCACTAAATATAATATAATACCTCAAGAGTATACACGTGATACTTGAAGAGTATATATCTAATACCAAGTTTTAACATGAAACGTAATATCTTAAGAGTATAGACGTGAGACCTGAAGAGTATATATTTAACACCTAGATTTGTGTCTCTCCGTGCCCCGGGTATATAAGTTTTGTCCAAAAACATAATAATTACAAAAAATCTTGTTGGTCCCCATCATCAAAACATACTTAAATATGTTCCAACAAATCACAACAACAAAAAAATAACTGAGACAATCTCATAAGAAAATGATATATCAATTCCAACCACATCTCTAGTTTACTGACTCATTATCCTCTACCCTATCTTACAATTTTGAAGAATTATGGTAATTTCAAGATTTAAAAATATCGCAATCTCAGAAGAACATCATTCAATTCGAACCGCATTGCTTACTTCCACCCTCCACTCAAGATATAAAAACCGTAGAAATTAGAAAACAATCTCAACAAAATACATATAAAGAAAAAAAAAACATAATAATTATAAACAATCTCAAAAGAACATGATATATCAATTCCAACTGCATCTCTAGTTTACTTACTCGTTATCCTCTACCCTATCTTACAATTTTGAAGAATTATGGTAATTTCAAGATTAAAAAACATCACAATCTCATAAGAACATGATTCAATTAATCCATGTTTTCTCTAACAATCTACAGATTTACAAGAAAAAAAAAACATAATAATTAGAAATAATCTCAAAAAAAAAAAAAACATGAGACAATCTCAGAAGAACATGATATGTCAATTCCAACCGCATCTTTAGTTTACTAGCTTATTATCCTCTACAGTATCTTACAATTTTGAAGAATTGTGGTAATTTCAAGATTAAAAAACATTACAATCTCAGAAGAATATGATATCTCAATTCCATGTTTTCTCTAACTTTAAATATAACACAAAAACTTTTATGCGTCAGGTGCATGGATCCTACCCGACCCGACCCGCGCGTGTACGTGCTTCAGGAATGAGTGCAGTACACTCTTTTCGATATATGGTTCAGAATGCAGAAGGAGAAGAGATTGTAGGACACACAAAGAAAGATCATTTTAATTATGTGAATCGAATGAAAATGAAGATAATTGAAGGTGGTGATGCTCAAACGGTTATAGATATGGTTCAGAAAGAGCAGGATGATAGTGAAGATTTTTACTACAAAGTTAGATTGGATGATGAGGGAAGACTAAACAATATGTTTTGGAGAGATTCAATGATGAAGGAAGATTATAGAATATATGGGGATGTTGTCATATTTGATACAACCTACAGGACAAATAGGTACAACCTGATTTGTGCTCCGTTTGTTGGAATCAATAACCATTGGAGGAATGTAATGTTCGGGTGTGCATTCTTAACTGATGAAAAAACAGAATCATTTCAATGGTTGTTTGAAGTATTTAAGAGATCAATGGGAGGAAAATGTCCAATAACTTTGTTCACTGATCAAGATCTTGCAATTTCAAATGCAATTGAAAAGGTAATATTCTTTAATTTTAAAGGTATCATAAACAGTATATAAAGGTATTGTTATGTACATTAAAGGTATCCTTATTGAAACTGACAAATATTATAAATTTTATACAGGTTTTCCCCACAACTAAACATCGATTGTGTCTGTGGCACCTTCAACAGAATGCAATTAGCAGGTTTGCACAGCTGAAAAGCAATTCTTTATTTAAGGATACGTTCAACAAATGTTTATCGGGGTGTGTTGACGAAATTGAGTTTGAGCAATGTTGGCAGAGTATGATATCAACTTATGGATTGGAAAATCACCCTTGGTTTGTTCGATTGTACAAAATAAAAGAAAAATGGTGTACTGCCTTGAGCAAAGATTTTTTTTCAGCTGGGGTCCGCTCATCTCAACGAAGTGAAAGCACTAACAATGCAATTTCATTCAATGTGAAGAAGACAACCAGTTTAACTGAATTTTACAAAGCTTTCAAGGAAACCATTAAAAATTGGAGGAGTCAAGAGCAACATGATGAATTTCAATCTTCAAGGTGTATGCCTGAATCAATTCTACCAGTGGTTGGACTATTAAAGCATGCAGCTGAGGTATATACCCTACCACTATTTAGAAATTTTGAAGACGAATTTATCAAGTGTGTGTCAGCTAATTCTGTGATTGTTGGAATACAAAACAACACCATGATATATGATGTATCATCTTTTGCTGATAATGGACATACCAGTCGTGTGGTCTTCGACGGTAATATGAAACTGATTTTATGCACATGCAAAAGATTTGAAGAATGTGGTATGATGTGTTACCATTCATTGAGGATACTTCACATTAATTCAGTTCAAAGCATTCCAGATCAATATATACAAAAACGATGGACAAAACAGGCAAAATCAGAGATCTGGGATAGTTTCAGGGCTACTACTATGACTAGTGGTACAAGAAAAGGTCGTGATTCTGTTGTTTGGAGGCATGAAATGGCTAGAAAATATTACAATCTACTCTTGAAATGTGAAGACAATGAAAATGCAAGAAGAATACTTGAAGATGGTTTTGACAGAGATTCCTCAAGCATTAATCAGATCTCCTCAACACAGTCAGCAACAGATCAGTCTTGTTCAATTTCTTCTAACATTGTACAGGATCCAGCTCGATCAGTCACAAAGGGACGACGACAGAGAATTAAGGGTCACTTTCAAAAAAAAACCAAAGACAAGGAGAAGACAACATCAAAGGAGTTTGGTTCTAAAACACCAAATGTTCGTCTGTTTTAGTATACTAGCAAAACATTGTTAATAGCTCACATTTTAAATTTGTTGCTCATTTCATAGACCTACCTTTTTATTGTAATAGACCTACTTTTGTGTTATAATAGACCTACTTTTGTGTTATAATACACCTACCGTTTGTTAGTTAATCTACCTTTACATATTTAAACATTTTGTACTAATAAACATACCTTTACAATCTATTAGACCTACCTTTTACATAAAATAAACCTACTTTTGTGTTATAATAGATCTACCACTTAAAATTAATGGCCATTTGGCTACTCATAAGCATACTTTTGTGTTATAATAGACCTAATTTTGTTTTATAATAGACCTACCGTTTGTTAGTTAATCCACCTTTACATATATAAACTTTTTGTACTAATAAACATACTTTGCAATCTATTAGACCTACCTCTATATAATATTAGACCTACCTTTTATATGAAATATACCTACTTTGTGTTATAATAGACCTACTGTTATGTTATAACCTACCTCTGCATAAAATTAGACCTACCTTTTACTTAAAATAAACATACTTTTGTGTTATAATAGACCTACCGCTTTCCACTTAAAATTAATGGCCATTGGGCTGCACATAAGCATACATCTTTATATATATAAAAACACAAACATTGCCACAAAAAGAAAGTAAGAATTTTCCCGCCTAAAACCACTTTCTATTTATGTAAAAAAATTATATATTTATTTTATATACATATATTAAGTATATTAATTGCATTCTATTTCTTAAGGAAAGTCAAACTTGATTATTTAGGCAAGAAAAAATTTAGTGATGTTATGTATGGATACACCTTTCAATTTAAATAAATAATTACATTATTTAAATAAATGAAAATGATAAATGATATTTAATCTATCTATATATATATAAAAGCAGGATATTCTGCCAAAAATAACTGCAATAAATTATTTACCTATTAAATAATTACTATTTTAAGAAACCTATTAGTTGCTTTCATATTGTATTTATTGTAATAAACTCAATACAAATAAATAAATACAAATAAACTTATTTATTGTATTTTAAGAAACGCAATACAAATAAAAATAAATAAACCTATTTATTGTATTTTAAGAAATTCAATACAAATAAATAAATATTTAATTTAAAAAATCAGTTATGATACTCAATTTAGTATTTATTGTATAGAAATTTCAAGTAAAATAAATAAATAGATAAATAAGATGAAATAAGGGATTATATATTTATTATCTCTCATCTTATTTTTAAGTACTTATTTTAAAGAGTAAATTACAAAAAACAACTCCACTATCGACTTTTTTCAAATTGCAACCTAATCTTTTTTTTTTCAGATTGCCACCCAATCTTTCTGTGGTTTTGTCGATTGCAAATTTTCCGGTGAAATGGAGATTAATTTGTTCACTTTGCAACCTAAACTTTGTTGTTGTTGTTTTTTTTTAATCTAATTGCAACCTGAACTTTATGTTTTTATCATATTGCAACCAAGAATGAAAATTTTGATTCCGGTGGAAATATAGGTAACTTAAATTCACGGAAATATCGTGAAAATATCGATATCGATGGAAATATGGGTACATATATTTATTGTTATGTTTCCTATATTTACCAATATATTCCGATATTTTCTCGATATTTATTGATATTCCATCAATTTTTTACCAATGTTACATATATTTCACCAATTTTGACTAATATTTCCTTGATATTTATTTTATGAATATCGATCACACTTATATAACATAAAATGTCACACTCATATATATAACATAAAAGTATCAGTGTGAAGCGAAAAAAAAATCATGATTTGCGATTGGACAAAAAAATTAAAGTTTTGGTTGCAATTGGATTAAGAGAAAAAGTTTGGGTTGCAAAGTGAAAAAAATTAATTCATTTGCCAGAAAAATGACCGGAAATTTTGCAATCTGCAAAACCACAGAAAGACTGGGTGGCAATCTTAAAAAAAAAACAAATTAGGTTGCAATTTTTAAAAAATCGATAGTTGGGGTTGTTTTTTGTAATTTCCCCTATTTTAAATTTATAATATATAAAATCAATCATTATTTAATTAAATTTAATATTCATATAAAATTTATCAAACTGAAATATGGAAATGTATGTGTGTGGGCTTCAATGATTTTTCATTTTTAAACGTTTTTATGATATATAGTATTAATTTATTTTAAATTGATATTAAAATGTAGAAATAAAAAAAATATTATAGGTGTACCTAATAAATTACACATATAAACCATATCAAATAGAGAAAATTAGATTAAAATCATTATTGCAACTTAACCAACTTATTCATTTGAAATATACAAATATTTTATTTTATCTTTTTTATTTTATATGTATTTGTTGTCAAATTTTATTTATATTTATATTCTGATTAATTGAGGTGACATAAGGGATTGGACAGAGGTAATTTTTATGGTTTTTCACAAATTAAAATTTCATCATTCTTAGTCCTTGATATATTGACTTATCAATCTTATAATTATTATTCATAATTTTTTTATTCAAAATGTGTAGATTAAGTCCAATTTTGAATTGTTTCATTTAAATAAATAGCAAGAGAGATTTTCATTTATTTGATAAGCTGATATAATTTTTTTTTGATTTAGAATAAATGAGTTATATGTGGCGTTGAACCAAAAAAATTTATTAAAATACGTGTGTATTTATAGTTATAAATGCCAAAATATAAATTTATTTATCTCAATACTTAAATCATAATGTTTCTAATACATATAACTTATTTTTAGATATTAAATTTATTTTTTAAAATTTCACTACCCATGTAATGTTCTGACACAATTTTTTTTTATTTGTTTGTTTAATCCATAGATTAATATATTACTTTATATATTTCAAATTTCTAATATTTTCGAATATAATTATTTATAATGACATAAATTTAAAGTTAAAATACCTAGCTTTATACTAATACAGATTAAAAAAGTATCATTATATTTTTGTTAAAATAATAATCATTACATTTTATATGTTATTATATATTTTTTAATCTATATATATATATATATATATATATAAAGAAGACCTTCAATAAAAATAGTAATAACTAATTTTCCCTCCCAAATTAACTTACTATAAATGGAAAGAAATTAGTTACAAGAAATTAAATAAATCAAAAATAACAAGATTTATACTTTTAAGGGTTGTGGGGTCCACTAGGTTAGGCTATACCTATAGGTAGGTAGATTTTGAAGCATATTTTATCTTTTTTTCTCTATAAATTATAATCTTTAAATTAATTATTCTTTATTTTAAATTTTGTTTTAGTTTATGAAAAATATAAATTTTATATTTACATTTTGGTGCAAAATTGTATTTAATAAGATTACAAATACAAAGATAAATGACTAAATTAAACTATAGATTAGAAATTAAAAAAATAATTTTTAAAATAAAAGGTCTTAGATTTTTTGAGAAATTAATAATAATGAAAAACATTTTGGTATAATTGTTTCATATATTTGCTAATACAAGTGGGCTGAATATTGAACTAGCTACGTTATTTAAATACATATCAAGATCTTTTAGTTCATGAGATTTATATCTTTTCTTTAACTTGAAATAATTAAGTTGTTTGCATTGGTTAGACCAAAATTTTTAAAGAAATCTATAATTGTGAATGCAAAGGAATTATTTGCTAACACATTTGTTAATAAGTATGTATCAAAAATATAATAATATATTAATCATGATACTTATATCTATATTAATATGTAACATGCACAACATATCTTTATGAAGTAACATATTTTTTAAATATCAATTATCATTTACAATAAATGTTTTTCAGTACTAAATTTGATTTAATTTACAATATAATAGGTATGTGTACAAAATTGGTGTTTATTTAACAATTTCATATTTCAAATATAGAATTTAAAATTCATTGTTAAACATATATATAGATATATATATATATATACACATTTATACATTATTGTTTGCATTTTAAAATTATAGTATTTTTAAAGATGTGACACATTAAAGATAAAGAATTAAAGTCTTATTAATATATAATTTAGGTTAAGATAATATTATTAAATTATAGTATTAGAAAATTTAAAACTAATCAATCGTATATTACAAATCGTGCATCGCATGGGTATAATACTAGTTATACTAAAAGCAAACAAGTTAACAATAATTACTAATTTGCCATTTTCCCTCCTAAAAATGTCACATCAATTTGATGATGTATAAATAATTTCTTTTTATTTTAGTTTTTCAAGATTTTATTTTGTTTTTCTAAATTAATTTAATAATTTTAAAATACATGACTTTCTGGATAAGTTTTCAAATATTATAATAAAAAATAAAAGGGAATCATATACAATTCTTGATTAATGATACATTATAATGAAAGAGAGAGATAAATTATATTTTTTATGTATTATATTACACATATTATTAATTTTTTTAAATAACTATAAATTATAAAAGACTTAGTTAAAAGTTTCTAAAGTAAATAAAATTTACATAATATAATTTATTGTAGAAAAATTGTTTTTTCATATTAACATACTCATGTGTCTTCTTTTTAAAACGTCTTTTTTTATTTTAATATATATTTTGTGATAAAATATTTAATAGATCAATTTTGAAATTCATGTACTTAAACATAAATGTTTAAGATAATAAATTTTTTTAAAGTTTATGAAGTTAGAAGTTAATACGAAAGTATTTTATGTTAGAAGTATATATTTCGTAATGTGAGTATAAGTATTTGATACTTTTTAATATTGCAATATACATAAAAGAATATGAAAAATATAATTATTTAAATTTATATATATGTTATATCTAAAATGACAATAGTTGGTGTTTATTACCAATTTGTCATTCAATAGCAAAACTATTAGCCAATAGGAAAAAAAGGGAAAAAGAAAACTAAAAAAAAAACTTTTGAGTATCTTATTGGACAAGCTCCTAAAAATTATTGGACAATTTGAGTAATTTTTTTAATTTAATTTTGGTTTTCTAAATTAATTTAATAATTTTGAATCAAGCTTTCATATCAAGTCATTAAGATTAAGCTTCATCTACAAGTCATTGTCTTACTACTATATAAGAAATGCATGAATGGAGATGGAAGTCTCAAGGATGAGCTAGCTTATTGAAATGGAGGTTTAAAATATCAAAACAAAAAGAAAAATAATGGAGGCTTGAAGTATCAAAAGAAGAAGAAAATTATTGATGAAAATCAGAAGAAAAATTGAGATGAAAGTCAATTTCCCCTATTAGCAATGTATGTATATATAATTACTCATTTAATGAGAATGAAATAGATGAAATGTAGGCTAGAAATATCAAAAGAAGAAGAAATATTGAGATGAAAGTTATTGTACAATATAAGTAATGTATATGTAATAACTCTTATGTAATTAGGATGAAGTAGCATCAAATGGAGGTTAGAAATATCAAAAGAAAAAAAATAGTGATTGAAATAAGAAGAAAAACCGAGATGAAAGCCATTATACTATATAATCAATACATATATAATCACTCTCACTTGATGAAAATGAGCTAACATGAAATGGAGTTTAGAAACGTCAAAAAAAGAAGAAAAATCGAGATGGAAAGCTTTTTCAGATATAATGAGATATTACCAATATTATTTTGATTGTCATCTTGATTATCCAAATCCGTTTATATGTAATATCATTACAAAAAAAAAAAAAACCATTTAACATTACAATAGTATAGATTACAAAAAAAATTAAAAAAACATTTAACAATTTAGATACAATATAAATTACACTATATTATCAACAATAAAAAGTTCTTATATTATATAGCAAGTCGCGCATCGCGCGGGTGCACTACTAGTTTTCGTTATAATAGACCTACCTTTACACAATATAAGCCTACCATACTGCTTTGTAAAATTATAATTAGTCATACATAGACATTTCAGCAAAAAGACAGAAATGAATTGAACATAAAAAGTACTAAAATATTGTCATAAGCACGAGAAAACCGTCATACAACCATACCAACATTAGTTCAAAAACTATTACTTTACCGATCATGTTATATATCATGAAAATCAGCAAAAAATACGTCAGAAAACAACCATACCAACAATGTGCATACACCATTCAAAACTAAAAAAAAAAACATAATGTCATTCTTTCCCTCCATGCCTTGTTTTCCTTGAATATGTCGTAACATCCTGCAAGATTGTTTTAACTTTCTTCTTCCCAACACCTTGAACTCTCTTCTCCTTTAGATTCTTTTTCAATTCAGGTTTTCCTTGATAAAAAGCATACACCTTTTCTATCATAACTTTCCTCAGCTCATTGATATCAGAAAGAACAAGATTAGCACATACAGCAGCTCGGAGTCCACGACGTATAGAAGCCTTCAAAAGAAAATTAAAGTTATTTCCAATAATAAAGTCAGATTTTAACATAATATATGAAACCATAATACCTTCGTCAAGTCAGGACTTGAATATGGAACACCGTCAAAGTTTTTGACATGGTGCATCACATATACCCCACAGTCAAGATCTTTAATTGTAGTAGTCCACTTAAACATCACCACTTCAAATTCATATTTAGAAATCTCTTTTGCTTTAGCATGTTTTTTCATTACAAGGTACTTTATCAAATGATCTTTCTGCAAAATAAACACACAGCATAATGTGAAAATTAATGGAAAAAAAAGCATTGATAAAGACACCATAATATACAATTTCAAAATTGTAGCTCATTTAGTACACATACCAATTCGTTTTATTAGATCTACCATTTTCTACTGATAAACATACCTCTGTATTTGAATAGACATACCGTAAAACTTACCAGAATTATCGCACTCCGGAAAAACACATTTTCAGGATCTTCATACTTGCGGTTGTCTATATATTGAACTTTCTTTTCAATGAAGTTTAAGGCCACTACAGCATAGTGCCCTTCCAAGCAGAATGGAACAAAAACCTACATAAAGCACAAAGAGAGATACAATTATATTAAAAATCATACTATCATACATTTGTCTTTAAATCACACATACACGTACCATCTCAGCATTCATCAAAGTACTTGTACTATTTGATCCCATCCATGAATCCCAACATCCTTTCATCTCTTTTTCATTCTCTTTAACATTCAACCCAACCGTAATATTTGCCAAATTTCTCTACTCACAAAAGAATGAACATTGATGAGCCAATACATCTTTATAATAAAAAACATTATATTACACTAAAAACTTACACTGTGTTCCAAGCCAAAGACAAACCGGCTTCGTCTTTCATTACAAATTTCATGATTCACAATCAAACTCCAGCAAGTGAGAACAGACTGAAAAATTTCAACTTTCGGACACAATGACATCATGTCCTCCCTATTAACATAGTTAAATTATCATTTTCTGAACAATTCTTCTCTGTTAGAAAAAAAAAAAAAAAAACATGTTAAGCAGATGTGATTCATGACATTGACATAAAAAAGAAAAAGAAAATATAATTAATCAACTACTTACTGGTCAGACGCCTCTCCATCACCCTAAAAAAGACAGTAATCAACCACCTCTTTCTGCATCTGATTTAAATTGTCCAAATACTTGTTTGAATTGATCATAAAATCTGAAACATATCCAACATCCTGAGAAATTGTCCAAAACGGTTCTACATCCTTTTCACCACCAATTACTTCCTCGAGCACTTCTTCCTCACACAAATTTGATGGACCAGCTAGATCCTCAGCACTAAAAAGCTCAAATGAAGGCATCTCTGAAGCAAGCTTCTTCATGGCCAAAAAATTAGCCACAACACTGTCAATATAACTATGCAGTGCTGCATCAGAAAAGAAGGCTTGAGAATCTGAAACTTCAGGAGGAGTATTAGAGATTTTTTCCTCTATGTTCTTTTTCACACCAAGTAACCTCTCCATATGATAATTCGTCACTACAGAAATGTCTCTTCTAAACAGCAAAAATGATTTATGAGTAGCCTGCACAAAAATATAAATCACAAATTAATAAAGCACAAATGAATGTCTAATGAAACACATGTAGTCTAATAAAACATAAAAGTATGATTAATCAAACATAAAGGTATGCTCAATTGAACATACTTATAACCCTAATACAACAGAAAGGTATGCCTAATAAGAGGAAATGTATGTTTAATCCAACATAAAGGTATGCTTAATTGAACATATAGATAACCCTAATTAAAATATCAAGATACACCTAATACAACAGAAAGGTATGCCTAATAAGAGGAAAGGTATGCTTAATCCAACATAAAGGTATGCTTAATTGAACATATAGATAACCCTAATACAACAGAAAGGTATGTCTAATAAGAGGAAAGGTATGCTTAATCCAACATAAAGGTATGCTTAATTGAACATATAGATAACCCTAATACAACAGAAAGGTATGTCTAATAAGAGAAAAAGTATGTTTAATCCAACATAAAGGTATGCTTAATTGAACATATAGATAACCCTAATAAAATATCAAGATACACCTAATAGAATAGAAAAGGTATGCCTAATAAGAGGAAATGTATGCTTAATCCAACATAAAGGTATGCTTAATTGAACATATAGATAACCCTAATACAACATAAAGGTATGCCTAATAAGAGGAAATGTATGCTTAATCCAACATAAAGGTATGCTTAATTGAACATATAGATAACCCTAATACAACAGAAAGGTATGCCTAATAGAGGAAAAGTATGTTTAATCCAACACAAAGGTATGCTTAATTGAACATATAGATAACCCTAATAAAATATCAAGATACACCTAATAGAATAGAAAAGGTATGCCTAATAAGAGGTATATCTAATTAAGTACAAATGTATGCTTACTGAATTATAAAGGTATGCTTTATTGAACTTACATCCTTAGCCATTTTTTGAATATCATCATCGTCAAGCTCTCCATCAGGTAAAACAAACTTAATAGATCTACCAGATTCTTTCCCCTTCACATCACCATCACCAGCACCAGCACCAGCACCAGCACCAGCCTCAAAATCATCATCAACAGATGTTTTCTCCTTGTCATCCCCCTTAATTCGGCCATTCCTAGATAACGGATACGCATTGAGTAACAATTCTCCATCACCGTAAGGCCCAGCAACTGCCTCTTCATCACATCTTTTATCTATCTTCTCGTTCGTCCAATGCTGAATCAATGGCAAGCTACGAGGCTCATCTATCCCTTGCCATTTCATCCTATGCAAATATGTCAATTGCAATACTAGGAGGCAGCAATTCAGAACTTTTCTCTTCCCCATGAGATAGTTAGTAACAACCTCACAAATTTTATCCATCACATAACCACACCAATCAAATTTAGAAATGTTTTGTACATCGACCAAGGACTTCAATATGCCCAAAGGCACCAACCGATTAGAACAAGGATCAAAAAACACAAACATCACATACAAAACAAACAGCCTTTTAAAATCGTCCCCACCATCAACAAGATCAGTAGTTAAAACATCATACAAAACCCTACGAGGAGACCTAGCTTGAATATCATAAGTATCCTTAAACCTAGTCAGAATTTCATCCACATCACCCTTCCCAAATTTCACAACACTATTTTCCCCACGTGGAATCATAAACATATCAAACACATCATCACCATTAATAGCAAAACTACGATTCCTATCTAAATTTAACATTCTGCTGCCACCATTAAATCAACTAACTAACCACGTAACCATCATAAGATTCAGCCTACTCAAACGCATACGCAGTAAGCCATCAAAACCGATGCTTTCAACATCAGCCCTTTGTCTATCATTCAATGCATCAACAAGTTCAACAACACCACTCAATTTGCAAGTAGTAATAATCAAACTGCAAAATAAAAAAGGAAAAACTCAATCAGTTACTAACTACAAATCAAAACAGAACAGACATTTTATATAAAATAGGCATACCTTTAACACAAGTTAAACAGACCTTTACACTACATTAAACATACCTTTCACATGAAAATACACAACTTACCTTTAATATATAGATATTATTCATACCTTAATCATATAATACAGATACCTTTAACATATAATAGACAAACCAAAAAACACTATACATCCTAATTAAAAAATTCAGAAAATCAACTGCATGACAAAAAACAACATGCAAAACCATAACAAAACACAAAAAATATAGTTATACCTATCCTTCTTCACACAGACAGTGTCAAAAGCCCTTTTAGATCTCTTTCTCACTATCTGCTCCTCAGGAACTACCACAATCTCTCTCTTCGGTGTCATCTAACAACATGCAGAGATCAAAAACACAACTATTAAACCAAAAATCCAGAAAAAACACAAATATAGAACTAACAAACACTTCGCATAACATAGAATCAAAAATACCAAATAAAACTAGGGTTTTCAGAAACACTTCAAACAGATCTCGTTAAAAAGAGTGAAATAACAACAACAAACAACAAACATAAAAAAAACAACGAAATCACAAGAGATACAAACCCGAACACTGTAGCGTTTCGGAAAATCTCCACAAACACAACTTCACCGAAAACCTCAACGAAAAACTGACAAAGATACTACAATATAATACAAAAAAGAAGCAAAGAAAAACTGAAGCACGTCCCCGGAAAAGGAGGAAACACGTCGAGAAACTGGAGGGAGAGAAATCGCGCAGGAGCCGTTTGAAGAGAGAAAAAGAAAATGGGTGCAAAAAAAAAAAACAAAACCTATTTATATTATTCAAACCGGGTCGGGTTTGGGCGCGGGTCGGGTAAGATCCATGCACCTGACTCATAAAAGTTTTTGCCAACAATTTATTGTCCAAAACTTTTGAATTACAAATCAACCCGACATTTTATTGAAATTATACTTTTGGAGTGACTATAGATATAGATATAGTTATAGATTTTGGTTTTTAGTTATTTATTTTTTGAGTGTGCCAAGGTGGAAAATATTATTTGGTATTGACTAGCCAAAAAAATGTAAAACAAATTGGCACATCATTAAATAATTGTCATCTCAAAAATTTTGGTCTGAAATTGCAAAATTGGGGGCGAGGGCATTACACTTGCTGAAAAGTCATTGGAAAATCTAAAAATTAGATGAAAAAGGACTGAAATCAGATAAAAAATTTCACTTATAGAACTATAATTGATAATAGAAAATTAACATGAGCAAAATCGGATGACACATTTAGGGTAGGACCAAAAATGAGTTTTTTCCCAATAGAATGGAACGATTTCATCTTACAAAGAAAAAGTAACTCTTGTCTCTACTAAAAATTTTATCTCGTTTTTTACCATTTTTTTCATGTTGTTTTAAACATATATATATATATATATATATATATATATATAAAGATAATTGTAATTCTTTTATTTGAAATAGCAGTTTTTCAAATAAGATACCAAAAATGTACATATTACGTTTGACAAATGGTAATAGTGATTTGAGAAATAAAAGAGATAGATGCAGTGTTTATAAGACGAGTTTCATAAGTAATTTTTATCCTTTATGAAAATAATTTGCACATTTTATCCATCAAAATTTTCCATAATATTTAGAGTAACTATCCTGTGCATCGGCGGGTCGGATCCGGGCTACCCGACCTGCTTTTCCTTTTTTTTTTTCGTGCTATACTTTTTGAAATTTTGGTCATGAACTTTAGTTTATGTTAAGGATACCTTTAGGTTATATTAAGAATATTTTTATGCCCAAATTGCATACATTTACGTTACGTTAGGCATACCTTTAGGTTATGTTAAGGATATCTTTATGTTATATTAGAGATACCTTATCCATAACATAGTTGTGTTACACATTTTGTACAAAAATGTATCTCTAACATAACATAAATGTATCTCTAACATAACTTAAATGTATCCTTAACATAACGTAAAGGTATGTGACCTGGAGCGAATTCTAAGGATATCAAATCATGATATCAAATGTATTGTTAACATCACATAAAGGTATCTCTAACATCACCTAAAGGTATCCTTAACATAACGTAAAGGTATGTAACCTGAAATCAGGATTTCAAAGGTATCATTAACATCACCTAAAGGTATCCTTAACATAATGTAAATGTATACGTATGTAACCTGGAATCAGGATTTCAAATGTATTGTTAACATTACTGATAAGTGTCGTTTTTACTATATTTTTGTGTATGTTTATGTGTTCATTTGAGCATGTTTATATATGTTTCTATAGTGATTTAGATACTTTTGGTGTATTAGATGCATTTCATGGTTTTGATTTTAGTTTTGTGTTTTTAGTGTAAAAATCACAAGTTTCAGCTTACATGCGCAGTTGTGGAAGAAATGACATATTTCATGATCTAGAAATCCGAATTGGAAGATCTTAATTATGTTGGAAAGATAAGGAAGAGATCTATAATTTTTATGTTAAACACTTTTCCCAATTCATTCTCTAAGAAAGCATAATATTAAGGAAAGACGGAAGTTGTGGGTTCAATTCTTCGTCTTGATAGGGCTCTAATATTTTGATCATTACTTTCTCTAGAAGACATCTATCGAGATGAAATTTGTGGTATTGGAAATATAACTTCAAGACCTACAACTCTCATTAAGACCTCGAAATCAAATTCGGTACTGTACACCAGCGTGTCTTGGGACACGGTCGTGTCCCACTGCACAGAAGCATCTGTTCCGTTGTTGCACGGTTGACCATGTCCTGGGACACGGTCGTGTCCGAGAAACTCCTATTTCACCCAAACTTGATTTTTGATGTATCTCACACTTCTAAACCATCTGAGAGACCTCCAAGATGCTATATATACTCAAATTCGTCCCAAAACAGAGGAGGACCATTCTTAAGGTAGGAATAACATTAATAGAGAGAGAAACACATATTCTGAGAGCATCCAGAGAGAATAATAAGACTTCAAAGATCGAAGAATCGAGGGATCATCGTTCATATAGAGTTTTCTTTATCTTTCCTTTATTGTTGGATTATTTCAGTTTGATATGATATTTCCAATCTTGTCTATGAGTTTGTTGATATTCATGTAGCTAGTTTTTCATGGGTTTCTAGGACTTGTTAGTAACCTGATTTGAATCTGATAGATCTTTGATTTCAATTCAATTTCTTGATTCGTTATCCTATTGATGTGTTTATGGTTTGGTTGCTTGTTTGATTGTCCGGCCGGTAATTGAGCATGGTTGAGTAATTAAGTCAAAATTCAAGAGAGGATATTTAATTATGGAAGAGTAAACACATGACATATAGGTGGAATTAGATCGAGAGATTAATAACCTATGTGATGAGATTGTCAATCCTAGATGCTTTTGGGAGTTGTTTTGCTTTATCAGATCGAATAGAGATACCTCTGGTAGCATAATAATCAACCGGTTAACTTACTCGAGAGAGTTGTTAATTCGATATTTGTGATTGTTCATATAGGATAATTAATCATTGAATTGGATTTGTCAAGTGATATCATGATGAGAATTAGATGAAAGCATGTTTTAGAACATGTCTCAGTTATATTTTTTTGTCTCCGTGCATTTATTTATTTTTGTTTTAGTATAGTTTATTTGACATCTTTGATATTTGATAGTCTAGATAAAATTAGGGGTTGAATTTGGGTTATCGATTATTCCTATATAATAGTCTCTATGGGATCGATCTTGTTTACCGTGTTTACAATCTACATCGTACACTTGCGATAGTAGCCTAAAGAAAAAGGTGAACAAGTTTTTTATTTCCCCTAAACTTAAATCATTACTCGTCCTCGAGCAATATCAAGAACTCAACTCAAACACACATCTCAAAACAATGAATCAAGTATCACGAACTGTAACTCGACATACTCAATTGAAATCAAAACTCTCCAAACTTAAGCTAATACTTCAAACAATCCACAATCATGCATTTCAATGAGTAATGAACCTCACAAGGTAAAAGTGTATCACTCACGCTCAAAAGTGTATAGAATAGGACGTGTATACGCTCAAATCAATTAATCAAGTACGATCTACCATAGGCTTGCAAATCGTCTCACTTCTCCACCACTTTCGTACATGTGAATCCAATGAATCAAAAAGGACTTTAATTTGGACGCAATGAGGCTCTTTGGACATGGTAGGAAAAATAATGGATAAAAGTGACTACAAAAACATATGATTGAAGCTACTTCACAAATTTCCACTTTGAATCACGAATTTATAATCACATATCTCTAACATGAGTTTCCGAAAATATATCACTAACACTTACTCAATCGAGTTCCAGAATAGGCACAACTCAACTAAGTGTCAAGATTACATCAAAGGCATGCAAAAATTTTATTTTCCACCAATCACCTCTTCATCTTTTCCATTTTATTTTCCTCCATCTCTTTTTTCATCATTTTTCTTTCTTCTCTTTTGTTTTTCCTTTCTTTTTGAAGCCACTTTTTTTTTTCATACAATATCCACCAATTTCTCCAACTCTATTTACATTCCCCATCAACTCAAGCATTTTTCACCTAATCACTTCTCATTCGAGCTTCCCAATCATATAAAATATAAAGGATATGGATAGTTCACACGATTATTCGGCTAGTCAAAGAAATAAGGTTTAAAGGTTAAAAAAGGTTAACTAGGGAAAATCATAAATTTGGTAGGGAAATATATGGATAAGTGACTTATAAAATCAAAGATGGTCTTAGATCATTTTCAAAAATTCACGCGTACATATGGTCTCAAAAGAGATACCAGAGCAAGTTCTAGAGATATATACAAGACAATTGATACTCACTCAACCAAGAAAACAAGACTCGATGTAATGTCAAGTCAAGGCTCAAATCTCACTCGGCTTGTTTTCATACTCCTCAAAGCACACAATCATTTCATGCTCAAATTTCACTAAAAATTCAGAAAATTCCAACTCAATCAAGCAAGATATCATTAAGTTCATTCAACTCAATTCATGTTTCTAAAAGATCAAAAATTTATATCACATATTTTTCCACAAAATCAAAAGATCATCACCCATCCTAAGAAAAAAAAATCTAACCCAAAAAAAAATCTACCTAAAAAGCAATAAACGTGCTAAAGCAATAAAATCTAAATGCAACTAAAATGTAATGCAAAAATCCATTGTCATTGTTCTTTGATCTCACAACCGTCCCCCCAAGCTTATTTGTCATTAATTCCAAAGAGGACAATTAATAAAATCAAAAGAAAAAATGCAATGGGAAACTCACAGACTATTTTTCTTTCTTTTCTTCCAATTGGGTTGCATCTCAATCAATGTGAAATTTGACGGCATCATCCAATCACACAATTTTACACACTTTAACAATTTTTCCAGCGCACCTGCAAAAGGAATTTTAAAGTCAATTTTCTCAAAAAATTTCAAAATGTTAGCAAATTGATCATCAAACTCTTCCTTGTGAACTTTTTGAGGAGAAAGAATATAAGTGATAGTAAAAGAAGCAGGCGAACATGGCTTCATGGGGATTTGATCTTCTAGTTCATACTCCAGCGGTAGAATCTCCAATGATTAAGTCTCTGGGGTGATGTCTCAGTCATATTCTTCTTGCTTCATCAGCTTGCTGAGATTGGTCTTCTTGAATATCCAACTGAACTTCTAACTGAATTCCTTCAGGATTGTAGATATCTGCTTGTACTTCAGTTGTGTTATGATTTGGAGTTTGTGGTTGGTCTCCTTGAGGTTTCTGGTTGACTTCAGGTTCCTGATACTGTGTAGGTACCTACAAGTTAGGATCCTGTTGGGTCTGGGATGGTGAAGTTCTATATTCATGTTGAAGATTTGGTAACTGCACATCAATATATTCAACATGATTGTTGCTGATGTGAGTTTTATCCATTTCTTCTTGGAGTTCTTCTATATCAGTCTTACTGCAATGTGGTTCATCAAAAACAACATGTACAGATTCTTCTACAACAAGTGTTCTCTTGTTGAAGATTTTGAAGGCTTTGCTTACCGACGAATATCCTAGGAATACTCCTTCGTCTGATTTGGCATCAAAGGTTTTGAGATAATCCTTTCCGTTGTTGAGCACGAAGCACCTACAACCAAAGATATGAAGGTAAGCTATATTGGGAGAGTAACCATACCATAATTCATAGGGAGTTTTATTCAAATCCTTGTTGATTAAGCATTTATTATGAGTATAGCATGTTGTGTTGGTCACCTCTGTCCAAAATATTTTAGGTAGTTGTGCTTCTGCTATCATCGTCCTGGTAGCTTCCTTCAGTGTCTTATTTATTTGTTCAACAACTCCATTCTGTTGTGGTGTCCTGGCTGCTAAGTATTCAAGCTTGATTCTATTGTCTGAACAGTAGGCTTCAATGAATTTGTTTGTAAATTCTATTCTTCTATCTATTCTGATCTTGACTATGCTCAAGCTCTTCTCTATTTGTAGCTTCCTCAGGAACTCTGGTAAACGTTACTGAGTATCCGATTTCTTTGCTAGGAATAGCGTCCAAGTGAACCTTGAGTAGTCATATACAACTACTAGTGTATACTTCTTTCCAGCTATGCTTATCGGTTCAATTGGTCCAAATAAGTCCATGTGAAGCATGTCCAGTATCCTTTTTGTTGACCTGTGAGTCTTGCTTTTGAATGAGTTTTTCACTTGTTTTCTTTTCTGGCACGCTCCACGGACAGCTTCCTTCTTGTATACCATATTTGGCAGGCCTCTAACTAGACCTTTCCTTGCTAGCTTTTTCATGGTTTTGAAATTTAGGTGGTTCATCCTTTTGTGCCAGAGCCAGCTTGCTTCCGGGGTTCCTTTAGCTATGAAACAAGTTGTTGTAATTACTGATTCCCAATCAGCAACATATACATTTTATTTTCTTGTTCCAGTAAGCTTCACCTCTTGAGTCTTGTTGTCTTTTATCAGACACTTGTTGAGGCTAAACTCCACATAGTAGCCTTTGTCACAAAACTGGTTGATACTTAAGAGATTGTATTTCAAGCCTTCTACATGTGATACTTCCTTGATTTTCCTTTAATCAGGTCTCTTCAGTGCCTTTTGTGCTTCCTTTGGAGTTGTCTCCAAATATGACTTTAGGTCCTTTTGAAGCTTTAAAGTTGATCAGACTCTTCTGGTTTCCTGTCATGTGCCTGGAGCAGCCGCTATCAATATACCATATGTCCTTACTGCTTCCTGTCACATGTTCCTGCATTCAAAAGGAAATGCTTCTTTTTAGGTATCCATACAAGTACGGGTCATTTTTGGTTAGTAACTTTCTTCTAAGGAACCCATACTTGCCTTACAACAATTGTTTTGTTATATGTCTTATTGGTTCCTTTGTTTCTACCTGTATCCTTAGGATACTGCATTTGTGATGTGTGTGCTTGTGGCTTCCTTCTCTGCCTTCTAGGAACATAGGTTCCTTTAAATTTAGACATTGAGGTCCTTGGCATATTGGAAGTGTGAGATCTTTTACCCTTTCCTGGTTGCTGTTTGTGGCTCGTGCTTCCAGCATACTTAGGTTGCTGGAGCCAGCTTCTAGCAGGCTTACTGCCATGAGTTTCTGTAAGGGGACTCTTGCCCTTTCTTTCTAAGCTTCCTGCATTTCTACTTGCAGTTCCCCCTAAGTTAGGTAATTCGTTTTTGTGGGGGATGACTACAGGCACAAATGTGGGTGCCTTAGATGAGCTCGTTGTAGAGGTAGAAGCCTCTCCACAGTATTCTATACCTGCGTGATCTTTAAGACTTCTTTGGATGTTTAACATGGCATCTAAGTCTTTAGAAGATTTGTTAAAGGTATTTACTGTTTCAGTGAGGTTCTTCTTCTCTTTCTCTAGCTTAGTGACTAGCAAATTTAGCTTACTTACTTCAGCTTTGAGGTCACTGCATGCTTGGCTGTTTTGCTTTTCGAGGGCCAATTGTCTTTCAAGCGAAGCATGCTCACTCTTTAGCTTCTGATTTTCAAGCAAAGCATGCTCACTCGTGATTTTTTTAAAAGCACAAATCATGTTCAGCCTTTCATCAATTTTAACATGAGGATTAAGATAGACTACCTCCTCTTCTGATTCATCATTTTTGGCCATCAGGCAGATAAGCGCATCATCTTCAGATGATGAATCTTCTGAGTCACTATCGGTGGTTGACTCATCTTCCTTTGGAGCCTTCTCAGGTATAGCTCCCTGAGAGGTTTCTAATTCACCGATCAGCGCCCTCAGTTTCTGGCGCTCTTGTCTCTTCTTTTCCTGCTTTTTCTTTCGCTCATCCTCAGGGTACGATGAACTTCTGGATAGGGGCATTCTATGGCGTAGTGACCTGGTTTCCTACAGTTGTAGCATAGGTTAGTAGCTTTAGCATTCGTTTGAGGTGTCTGCCCGCTGGTTCCTGCATCGTTCCTCTTTTTCCTGAAGTTGTCTCTTTTTCCTGAAGCTGTCTGTTCTAGAATTCTTCTTTATGAACTTCTGGAATTTTTTTAAGAATAAGGCCATGCCTTCCTCTACAGTAGCCTCCAAGGTAGCTGATTGATCTTAATTTGGACTTCTTAGCTTCCTAAGGCGATCTTGCTGTCAGGGCAGTAACATTCGAGCTTCCTTCTCCATTCTCAGTCTTTCTTCTGTTGATATCGAACTCAAAGGCTTTTAGGTCTGAGAAGAGGTCAAAAGTGCTCATGGATTTTAAATCGATCGAAACTTTCATGGCGACTGTTTTACTGTCCCATTCAGCTGGAAGGGCTCTTAGCACCTTCATGTTCTTCTCTTTTTGAGTGTAGACTTTGTCCAGTGACTCCAGCTTGTTGACGATGGCAGTGAACCTGAGGTCCATTTGTTCTAATGTCTCTCCAGGCAGCGTCTCGAAGAGCTCACACTTCTGGGTGGCTGTGGAGACTTTGTTTTCTTTTGTTAGCTTGGTGCCTTCACAGATTTGTTCCAACTTCTCCCAGATGTCCTTAGCAGTTCGATAGGTCTTCACCTTGCTGAAGGTTCCTTTATCCAGATTAAGAATAGTGCGTTCTTGGCTACATTATCAAAGTTTGCTCTTCGTCTCTTATCTGCAGTCCATTCCTCCCGTGGTTTCTCCACCACTGCAGGGTGTGGGATAGTTCCTGCGTCCACTTGACCTTCGGCAGCGGCAACAATTGATCTAGTGAACAGCGGGTTCACTTTGGTGATCTTGGGTGGTCCATCAATTATGACGAACCACATTTCATCATGCATCGCCGATAGATGTGTATGTATTCATATTTTCCAGTCATCATATTCTTCTATGGAAAACATAAGCACTTTGTGAGAATCCATTCTCAATATGAATGAAGGATTATGGAGATGATGGTTTTCAGAAAAACAGGGATCAGGAATTGATCGGTTAGATCAGATTTTTAAGACCAACCTGCTCTGATACCACTTGTTGGTCCCAAGTGGTAGTAGGCTTAGAGGGGGGTGAATAAGCCGACTCAATTTTTCAAACTTTTCTTCAGAATGATGTTTAAGTCACAGCAGGCAGGTAGCTAGAGAGCTTACTGCTTCAGAGGTTACTGCTTCAGCAGTTAAGTTGTGAACTTAATGAAAACAGAGTTTGTATGCACAGCAGAAATAACTTCAAGACAATGCTCTTTTCTGAAAACCTTTTCAAGGATGCTTATGAGAGAAGATATATATATATATATATATATATTAAGCAACACAGATAAGCTTATGATATAAGAACAAACAGTAAGCTTAAAGAAATATAAAGACACAATGATATACAAAGGTTCGAGGGTGGAGTAATCCTTCTACGTCCTCTCTACTCCTTCCCAAGGAGGAACTTTGTTAAGAAAATAGTTTGGTTTACAAAGACACCGCTTAGACAAACTAAAATCTAACAAGAAATGTCAGTCTATCCCACACAGGGTTACTGCACAGTGACCAAACTCAAACTGCCCACACAGAGCACTTGTTCTTCTACTAAGAACGAAAATACTTGATGTTGGTCCCTAAAATGGTGGTTGTAGGCTTAGAGGGGAGGTGAATAAGCCTACTCAATTTTCAAACTTTTTCTTCATCTCAGGTGGCTTAGGTCAGGAGGTAGTAACCTTTTGGGAGGTTACTGATCAGAGTTATATGCGGAAGCTTTTTCTCCTATAAAGACCAATTATGCAAGACATGCATCTAACAAGATATGCATATAGAGCAGTAGTATAAATAGACGCATAGATATATAGAGGTTCAAATGTAGAGTAATCCTTCTACATCCTCTATGTCTCTTCTCAAGAAGGAACATTTGTTAAGTTAGTTGATTTACATGGCCTTATCTATTACAACTCTCGCTTAACAAGTAAGTAGCAAGCTTACACGTAGCTGCTCACAGCTGCTTGACTACTTTCCTAACTGACCCACACAAGATCCTACTCTACCCACCCAGGGTCCTCACTTTCTTCTTCAGAAAGTGGACAGCTTAGCAGGACTTTGTTCCTCGCACTAAGCACTCCAAGACAGTCCTTTAAAAGGGTTTATCTTCTTCTTCTTCAACTAGATGCAGCAAGCTTAGACTTCTTTTGCAGGTTGAACTATTGTAGCTTATTGCCTCGACTGTGAGACTGAATATGCGTCTTTGGGGTTGGAGTGTTTGAGCTTTCTTCTCTTCTTCTGCTCTTCTGAACACTCTTTTCTTCTGTTTGGTCTTCCCCCTCTTTTTGAGCTTTCTCTTGTACTCGCTCTTTCTTCGAGCTTATCTTTACACTGTTTTACGCTCGATTCTTCTTTCTACTTTTCTCAGTCTCCAGTCTTCTTTTATTTATAGATTAGGAAATCTGCCCGTTGAAGATAGGTAGATTTCCATCATTTAATGCGCCGCACTCCTTCTGACACACGCCAGTTTTTCGCTTTCCACGTGTCTTCTTCTGAGTGGCTCCTCTTTTCTTCTTTCTACCGGTAATCTCTTCTCTCTACCGGTAACTTTTGACTTCCCATGCCTGCTTTGTAGCTTCCTCCTCGCGCTCATTCTGGAGCTTCCTTCCCTGGCTTGCTCCATCAGGTGGCTTGAGGCTTCTGTAGCATGTTGTTCTTCATTATGCTTCGGCATGGTCACTTCCAGGTAGTTTGAGTCTTCGGTAGCTTGCTGCTTTGCAGTATGCCTAAAGCATAGTCTTCTTCTAGGTAGCTTCCTGCAGTGAGCAGTATCCTAATTAGTTTACCAGATATCTTTCACCATTTTCTTCAGCATTCTTCTTTCGAAGCTTTTCTCTATCTTATCTTTCTGCAGTAATCTCGCTGTAGTAACATTTCCTAAGATTGGTTATGCTTATTCTGAGGGTTACTTTCTTAAGGTTTTGTCTCATCAAAACATACTTAAATGTTTCCAACACTTGTTCAAGAACAGTCTCCGATCAAGCAACTCCTACAGTCTATGAAAATAAAAGATAGTGTTTTCTTCAACGAATAGGACAGCAAGCTTTGAATAGATAGCTCTTCAAACAGAGTATTTTTGCTGCTATAGACAGGACTTGAAACTTTAAAGGATTGAAAGATTAAGTGATTGAGAGCTTTAGTATGCTTTGATTGTGTGAGTTTCAGGTGCGTTTCAAGTCTTGGTCTCCTTTTATTTATAGGCGCGAGGATTCCGTCCGTTGAAGAGAGTTTCCTCCTCTGCAGCGTGCTTGAGGCAACATGGCTTTTTCTGATTAGCCCGTACTGATTCTGTTGCGGTTGTACACCTCTACAGTTGCACCCCCATATCAGTCTGAGCATCGTCCTTTTGTCCTTTATGTTTTTCCTCGTGGCTCATTCTGATTGGTTCGTTTGTGAATGTTTCTAACGTAAACTCAGTGTGCTCACTTTGAGGTAACTGTTTCAGGGAACGGTTGTTGCTGCCACTTTATCTTATTCGGCCAGCTTCCTGCTTGATAGTAACCTTCCAAAAGGTTGCTGATTTCTTCTATACTTAGCCGATTTTTTGATTTGTTCGAGTAGCATCCTATCACAGCATCCTCCCAGCGTCCTTCCAGCATCCTGTTGCAGTGACCTATACTTGGTCAATTTTAGTTCCTTTTAAGCAGCAAGGTCTTCAACCATCTTCAAACTTTAGTCTTGATCTTCAAGCCTCCTGATCCTAGTCTCAAAAATTACAACTGAATCTAAGTACATAGGATCCTAGACCCTAACTATTACAAGTTTTGTCTTCATCAAAATCTATACAAAGTTCCTTACATGCCCCAAATACACAAGAGCTTGGTTTTAGAAACAAGCATACATAATTCAATCATCAAAGATATAAACAAGATGACAAAATAGGGCATTCAAAGAGATGAACTTATGTTATATCTCAAGCAACCCCAAAATCTCTTCCCTCGATTTGCTGCTGCTTTCGAGGTTCGTAGAATAGCTTGTCTTTCACACGGACACTCAGTCGTCGTTGATGATTGGGAGATATCAGACATTGCTTGGATTGATTCTTTCTTCCCAAACTAGGGTTCTTCGATGATTTGGGGAAAACCTTTTATTTTCTACTTTTTCAGATTTTGAAATATGTTTTATATTTTAATTATAACTTAATGATTTATTTGATTTTTTTTAAAATGTTTTTCATTTATTAATTATTATTAAATCCTATGTGGAAATTAAGTAGGTACTTAAGAAATGTCACGTAAGATCCGGTAAGCCACATCAGCTCAATTCGGTCGGAGAACCAAAATTAGGGGCGATTGAGATCGCCGGCAAACAACCGGAAAATCGATTTTCCGGCGGATAATGACCAAATAGTGACGTTTTTTCCTTTAATTTGACTAAAATTGAAAATTAAAAAATAAATGAACGTAAAATTACAGTATTTGGTCTATTACACATCCCTATACTGTTGGAAAATATGAAAACTACCATAACATTTATGAAATATGTTTTTGAGAAAATAACTTACCAATATATAGGACAGTTCATGAATATTGGTTAAATTTTATAAATAAATTATCAATAAATATATGAAGATTGAAACATTCCCTTAAAATTTAATATTTCTTAAATTTTTATATTATTTTTGTAGTTTATTAACAATTTTTCGTTAATTCATTAGATCTCAATTTATGTATGTACATAATTTTACTTTTGAATTTACAATTTAATAAATATTATGTTGTTTCTTTTTTTTTTAATTCAATTATGCATCTATATATAAGTAGACTTTCACTCAGTTTGGTATTTCTTATGTATTTTTTAAATATGGTAAAATCAAATATATATATATATATATATATATTTATCGTAAAGTAAATATTGCAAATTTATATATATTTCATAAATATTATTCTTCTCAGTATTTTATAATTCTTTCGCATATAAAATTTTTGGTAATTTATTTATTTTCACAATTTCATATGATCATCTTAATGATTTTATTTTTAATTATTAGTTGTTTAAATATATTTTATAAGAAAGAAAAAAATGCAGAAATTGTCTACAAAATTTTGTTTATGGGGAAAAAATAAATTTGACCCTGTAGCTAGGAATGTAAATCTTAATATATCGTGATTTTCATATTCTTTTTCTTTCTCAAATATTATGCAACTTATCATGTTCTTCAAATTTTGATTTGCAAATTACCTTAAAAAAAGCACCCTATCTTCAAGGTAAAATCAATAGATTAAAAACAACATATGAAATTTGTGAAGATTCGAAGAAAGAATGGAGAAGATATGAAAACTATTAAGGTATATATGTGAAGATGAAAGAGAAAAGATATGAGATCTAATAAGATTGATGAAGAAAACCAACAAATATGAGATCTATGAAGATTGACGAAGAAGAGCATGCTAAGATTTTGCAGGAAATATGTGAAAATGGAGGAGAAAAACAAGATTAGTGAAGATGGAGGAGGGAAAAAAGAAAAAGGAGAGAAGAAGAGAAGAGAATGAAGAGGAGAGAATTAGGAGGCGCAGCGATGAAGATGGAGGAGGAAGAAAAAATAGAGAAGAAGATGAGAGAATTAAGAGGTGCAGATGAGGTGATATTAAGATTTAAGGGGGAACACATATGTATAGATTAAGTCTCTTGTGAATTAGGTGGATCCATGCACCCGGGTCGGATCCGGGTCAGGGGGGACCGCACTATTTTTTTTTTTTTCGCTCATGATTTTTGAAAAAAATCACATACCAATAGTATATGTTAGACATACATTTACGTTATATTAGACATACCTTTAAGCTATGTTAAACATACCAATTCTGCCCAGATTTCATGTCTTGTCTTTTTTTGGCTTGATTTTTGAATTTTGGCACATACCACTACGTTATGTTAGACATACATTTACGTTGTGTTAGACATACCTTTATGTATACTTAAACATACTTTTGTATATGTTAGACATACCTTTATATATAGTTAAGCATACCTTTATATATGTTAGACATACCTTTGTATATAGTTAGACCTACCTACACATGGTTGGTCTAACTATATACAAAGGTTCGTTTAACTATACACAAAGGTTGGTCTATTTGAACGAATTTTGGATGAGCTTCAGCACAAGTCTTCAACGCGTGCATGCACGTGGGAGGCGTTTTGGGCGCGTGAATGGGTCGGGTCAGGTGCATGAATCTAAGATTCATGCACCTGACCCATAAAAGTTTTTATCATATATATATAGATCCAAGTCAGGTGGGGTACGAAACTAAGATTCATACCCGGGTGCGCAAGACCTTCTCATCTTTTTTTCTTTCTCTTATATGGTTAGACGAAAAATCATGTAAACAATGATTTTTTACTTTTTGAAAACAGGATAATTTTGTTAGATTTTCTGATTTGTGATCAAAAGATTACAAAACTATGATAAGTGGTAGAAAATAGACACACTAATTGATTTTGTGATATTAAGGGGTTTTTACCTCTTAAAAGAATGGGGATGGATCGGAAACTATTATGGTTTGGGGTGATTCTATAATACACCAGGTGTATTAATATTAGCTTTCTATTCATTTTCAACCATCAAATCTGAGATTATTGGATGTCAAGATGCAATGATTTCAAATCTAGTGGGTGTATTAATAACACCGAAGGACCCTATATTTTGATCCAAAAACTTTTGTATTAATTTTTATAACAGTATGAATCTTAATTTTAATCTCTATTAGAGCTTTAATTTTCTTTATATTAATTTTTAGAGGTTTTTGAGAAGCAAATAGATAGTAAGAATCTTTTATTTTCACTTTTATATAATTATGTGAGAAAGAATGTGTGACTCACAAGGTATAGGATTACATTCGAATTCTTTCAGCTCAAGGTTTTTCAACTTTTAAGGTGGGAAATTTATAATATGTGTATGTCTTTATTAAATGCTTTATATGAATGTGAATGATGAATTGATGCAATGTATTATTAAAAAAATGATTTTACGAAAACATCTCATGATTTATGATTTATGCATGAGACTCAAAGTCAGGACCTCAGAATGTAGTGGGGTGGATATGTGGTGGCTGGTGTCAAGAAGTCTATTTAATTTTGGACATATTTATTTTATGAACATCTTTCATACTTGTTTATTATGATTTATTTCGACGTCAATACGTTTTTAGAAAGTTGAATTAGTTAGTCTAAACTTGTGGTTAAGTCTTCCACCGCATATTCATGAAAATTTCTACTTATTTAGTGAATGATATATAGTATGTTGCACACTCGTGAAATTCAGTTTACCATTTAGACATTTAGAAAGAAAAATTGTATTCCATTTTTCTGTTGTATGTACATATAAATTCTTTGACCTATTGCATTTTCACTTTTCTAAAGTCTCCACATTTTGGAATGTTGCAAATCATATATGATATGGGAAGAAGGAAAATATAAAGAATAGCCTGTTACGCTTGCAATTATTACGTTAACTATAAAACAGCGAAATACTGGATTAAACGCCCATATGTGCAAAAACATGATTGCAGAGGTGCCAAAATCACATCTGGCAGAGCTGGTACCGCTGTGATTATGAAGCAGACGTACAAGTTCTGCACATTTTGACATAGGTGCAGAAGCACCAAAGTCACACTTGGCAGAAGTGAAGACACCGTATCAAAAACGCAGACGAACGGAAGTAGACGAACGAACGCAGACGAACGGAAGCAGACGAACGGAAGCAGACGAACAAAAGCAGACGAACGGAAGCAGCCGAATAGATTTTGTACGCTCGAAGTAGAGGATAATAATCCAAAGGCAATGATGGAAAGCATGCCATAGGGGTCTGCTGACGTGGACATAGAGAATAACAGAAAGTGGAAGATTCTGGAGAAGGAAGGGTGTACTCAGGGCAATAAAGGAAGTACCCTGCAAAAGAAGTAGGAAGAGTGGCTTAGGCAACAAGTAAGGATTGGAGAGGAAATGGCAGAAATGCCCCCCTGTAGAAGAGTAGTATAAATAGGAGAAAATATGTATTATTAAAGGACTTTTTGAACACTTGTATTCCAATACAAAGAATATCTTTTCTATTTCTGAGAAACAAGTTGCTATTCACTGTTTCATTAGCATATGTTCTTGGTACTGCTCATTTTATAGTAATGTCACTATACCTGTTAGTTATCTGCATTTTTGCTTATTTTTGTTGATATCTCAACAATGGCGCCGTCTGTGGGAATCCAAGGTAAGAAGTGAGTCTCCTTCTTGCTTTGCCTGATTTCCACTATCATTGCATACTATATCGAGCATTTCCTTTTACTCTACATATCTGTTCTTTGGGAGAATTCTGGGGTCGTCTTGAGATAAGAGGGTTAATGGCGAACCGGGTAATCCGAGATCTGGACGGAGATTTTCAAGAGGTAGCAAGGCCAGAGACATCGAGAATAAGGGGAAGATCGGAAGAATTGAGGGAGCCAACTGTTCCAGGATTATGGACTTTCACACCGGAGCAGCTGGATAGCTTCATCTACTCGGTTGTACAAAAAGCTTTGGGAAAAGCTGCAGCAGAAAAAGATAAGGAGGGAGGCGGTGGAGAGAAATGCGAGGCTGCAGAAGCACGGGACAGGAAGACCTCCGCTCCGGGAATGCGCTCATGTCAGCCGGAAGCAATTCTTGAACAAAGTGCTGACAGTCATCCACCGCAGGGAAAATATCAAATACCCGAAGCCTCTTTTGCTGATACTTCCACGCAGCAGTCGCATGATCGAGAAGTAAGAAAACAGATAGAAGAGATGCAAAGAGAAATACAACTGTTGCGGCAGAAGATGGGTGCCGTTAGCCAGATCCAGATTCCAGGAGGAAGTCCATTCGCGATGGTGGTACAGATGGATGAATTGCCCGCGAGTTTCAAACCTTTAACCTTTGAGTACGATGGGACAACCGACCCATATGACCACCTTCTGTGGTTTGAGAACGTCGCTTTGTTGCATCAGTACACCGATGGGGTCAAATGTCGGGTGTTCCTCACCACTCTTACGCAGGCCGCCCAGAGGTGGTTTGGGCAGCTAGCAGAAGATAGCATCCATTCGTTTCGGGAATTCAGCTCGGCTTTCTTGCATCAGTTTGCCAGCGCAAGGCAGCAGAGGAGGACCTCCCAATCCCTATTCACTTTGAAGCAGGGCACGGAGGAATCTTTGAGAACATTCATTAAGCGTTTTAGTACTGTAGCTCTCGAAGTGCCTTCAGCCACGGCAGAAGTAAAGATTAGTGCACTGGTGCAAGAGCTGCGTGAGGGGGACTTATTTCGATCTCTAGCTAAGAAGCCAGCCGCAACCTTCGAAGAGGTTCTAGCCCGCGCCGACAAATTTATTAATTTGGAAGACGTGAGCAAAGCCAAACGTCCTGAAAACAGATCTACAGTCCTAGCACGAGAAAGAGAAAGTGCCAGAAGGATGGTAACAGCGCCCCTGCAAGCTAGAGACGAACAAAGGATAGATCCCGGACGGGATAATTATAGCCATTACACCCCATTGAGGGTTCCCAGATCCCAGATATTTCAATTAACGGAAAAATCTGTCTCGTTTAAGTTCCCACCTAATCGATCACTGGCGCCTACACGGTCCAAAGGGAAGTACTATTGCGTGTTTCATAATGATTATGGACATGACACCAATGCCTGCAGACACCTGAAAAACGAAATTGAGAGGTTAGTAAGGTTGGGAGCATTGAAAAGGTTTGTTGACGGCTCTCGTGACAGAGACGAGAAATCCAGAACAGAATTAGAGAAGGGGGAAGATGAGGAAGCTCCAAAAGACAAACAGAGGAGAGAAGAAGACAGAGAATTACCCCCCCCCCCCACCAAAAAAGGGGTCAATCAATATGATAGTAGGGGGTCCGTGGGGAGGAGACTCAAATCGGGCCCGAAAGTCAGCAGCTAGATACACTCAGAGGTGGCATGAAGCAGAAGTCGGTCCATACCATGCCAGAAGGCCCACCCGCAGAGGCAGAAAAGAAAAGACAGAAGAATATTACGAAGAAGTCATGGAAGTACAGCGCAGACCTGATATCGTATTTGGAGAAGACGACGAGTCACCCATCCTCAGACCTCACACCGACTCTCTTGTCGTGACAGCCGAGGTAGCCGGATACGATGTGTCTAGAATCTTTGTAGACACTGGAAGTTCTGCGGATATTATCTTTAAAGAATGTTTTGACAGAATGAACATCAGCACGAAGATTAGACCTATACAGACAGCTCTGTATGGATTCACAGGAGGGGTTGTACATCCCCTAGGAATGGTGACACTTCACGTATTAGTAGAGGGTTTGGCCTCGACAGAAAAGACTCATGACCAAATTCTTGTTGGTTGATCTGCCTTCAGCATACAACATCATTTTTGGTCGACCTATCCTGAATGAATTGAAAGCCGCCGTGTCCACATATTACATGAAAGTAAAATTCCCAACTTCGGCAGGTATAGGGGAACTGAAAGGACAGCAGATTAGTTCACAAAAGTGTTATGTGGAGGCGGTGAGAACTGCAGACAAACTAGCACTTCCGCGCAGAGGAGAAGGGGGTGCAACAGAGGTCGAGCAAAAGAGGCAGAGGTTAGGGGATACAAAAAAGGAAGAAGAACTGGGAAAAATGATAGTAGATGAGGAACTTGCACTAGTGGAACTCTTCGTCGACAAAAAGGGTTTTTGCACTAAAATCGGAACGCGAATGGAGGAAGGCGAGAAAGCAGAACTGATAAGTTGCTTGAGAAGGAATGCAGATCTCTTCGCCTTTCAGCCTGCAGACATGACGGGGATCAAACCAGAAATAGCAATACATCGTTTGAATATATTGTCTGCTACCAGACCAGTGAAGCAGAAGCTTCGGAATTTTGGAAAGGAGAAGGATGAGATAATTAAGGCAGAGGTGAAGAAGTTGATAGAATCCAGACATATTGTACCAATACAATTCCCAGAATGGCTATCCAATGCGGTGCTAGTTCCCAAGCCGGATAAGAAATGGCGAATGTGTATAGATTTTCGAGATCTAAACAAAGCTTGTCCAAAGGACCATTACCCGCTACCAAGAATTGATCAATTAGTAGATTCCACAGCTGGGTGTGAAAGGCTAAGTCTGATGGACGCATATCAGGGATATCACCAAATCAGCCTTGATCCTGCAGATGTGAAGAAGGTATGTTTTGTGACAGCAGGAGGAACCTTTGGGTACGTACGTATGCCTTTTGGGCTGAAATACACGGGGGCCACATACCAGCAGATGGTGATAAACTGTTCAAACCTATGCTGGGAAGGAACATGGAAGTATACGTCGATAACATGCTGGTAAAAAGCCAGAAAGCAACAGAACATATAGTGGATCTGGAAGAAGCGTTCCAAGTGATCAGGGGAAGCGGGATGAAGCTCAACCCAGAGAAATGTAGCTTTGGAGTCACCTCTAGAAAATTTCTGGGTTACATGGTCACAAGACAGGGGATAGAAGTAAATCCGGCCAAGGTTAAGGCAATCATGGAAATGAAGGCACCAAAGAGCATAAAAGATGTGCAGAGGTTATTGGGTAGAATTACAGCCCTAAATCGATTCGTATCAAAGTCCGCAGAAAGGAGCCTTCCATTTTTCAAGATACTCAGGAAAGGGTGTAAATTTCAATGGGACGAAGGATGCGACAAAGCATTTGACGAATTGAAACAATATTTAGCCGATCTGCCCTTATTAGCAAAGCCAGAGAAAGAAGAAACCCTTTACATGTACCTTTCAGTTGGCGAGGCTGCAGTAAGCGCTGTTCTGCTACGGGAGCAAGAAGGTAAGCAATGGCCCATATACTATGTCAGTCATATGTTGCAAGGGCCTGAGGCCCGATATTCAGAAATAGAAAATGCAGGATTGGCAATCATCATAACAGTAAGAAGGTTACGCCCCTACTTCTTATCTCATCCCGTGATAATTCGAACCAACTACCCGTTAGGGCAGGTGATGGGAAAAATCAGCACTTCTGGACGAATGGTGAGATGGGCTGTAGAACTGGGAGCCTATGAAGTGGAATTCGAACCAAGGAAGGCGATCAAAGCTCAGGCCTTAGCTGACTTCATCCAAGAGTCTGCTAGTCAAAATAGTCCAATAGCAGAAGAATGGAGGATATTTGTTGATGGTTCGGCTACGAAAGAGGGATGCGGTGTAGGCATTCTAATGGAAGGACCTGAAGGAGAAGTATTACAATATGCTGTTAAGCTTAACTATGCCGTCTCCAATAATGAAGCAGAGTATGAGGCAATAGTCAGAGGAATGCAGATGATCGTAGAAGTAGGAGGAGAAAGCTTGACAGCGTTCACGGATTCGCAGCTGGTGTACCAACAATTCCATGGGGGTTATGAAATCAATAAAGAATCTTTTGAGAGGTATCTAGCGGAAATGACCAAACTGAAAAGCCAGCTGAAAAAATTTGAGTTAAAACAAATCTCCAGAGCCGATAATGTGCAAGCCGATTATCTCGCTAAGTTGGCCAGCGCATACCCGCTTTTGCAACCGCGGAAGATCACTCTACTGGTAGCAGAACAACTCAAAGCAGAGGTTGACGTAACATAAGTGGAAGACAGAGAAGATTGGAGAACTCCCATCATAAATTCCTTGAAGGAGGTGGTAGTTGCAGAAGAAGGAAAAGGACGTATGAAGAAAGAGATCCTGAAATATTGCTTGATAGGGGAACATCTATACCGAAGATCTTTTACCCAGGCATACCTTAGATGCATTGGGAAAGCAGAAGGAGAAACGGTCCTCCGAGAAATACACGATGGATGTGGAGGAGACCACGCAGGATACAAGTCTGTAGTTAGAAAGGCTTTAAGGGCGGGGTATTTCTGGCCCACCATGAACGCTGATGCAAAAGAACTAGTGCAGAGATGCAAAGGCTGTTAGATGCACGGGCCACTTATTCACTTACCCGCAGAAGAGTTGGGCCAAATGCATTCACCATGTCCGTTCGCAAAATGGGGAATCGATCTGGTCGGGCCTTTACCATTGGCCAGAGGACAAAAGAAATTCTTGGTGGTCGCCATTGATTACTTCACAAAGTGGGTAGAGGCGGATGCGTTAAGCAAAATAGACGAAAATAACATCATAAAGTTTTTGTGGAAACAAATATGTTGCCGATATGGAGTCCCCCGAATCTTGGTGTCAGACAATGGCACTCAATTTAATGGAAAAAAGATTCAAGGATGGTGCAAAGAAATGAAAATTGAGCAAAGATTTGCAGCAGTGGCCCACCCACAGGCCAATGGTCAAGTAGAAGTCACTAATAGAACAATATTAAATGGTTTGAAAGCCAGAGTTGAAAGGGTGAAAGCAAATTGGGTTGACGAATTAGACTCAGTATTGTGGGCCTATAGGACCACCCCCAGAACTACCACTGGAGTTTCACCTTTTAACCTAGTGTATGGCGCTAATGCAGTAATACCAGCAGAAGTGGGTATGGAAACCCATCGGATCATGACATTTAATGAGGAACAAAATGATCAACTTCTGGCAGAAAACTTGGATATGGTCGAGGAAGAGAGAGAGATGGCTGGGTTGAGGGCTGACAAACTCAAAAGTCGTGTGAAGGCATTATACGACAGAAAAGTAAAAATCAGACGCTTTCAGCAAGGGGATTTGGTGATGAGAAGGGCAGATGCATTAAAGCCAAGGGGTAAGTTGGAACCGAATTGGGAGGGTCCTTTCATTGTAATCGAAGTCTTAGGTGGGGGAGCGTACCGCCTTAAGGATGCGGAGGGAAAGGAGATCCCCAGAGCTTGGAATATCTGCAATCTTAAAAAGTATTTCGCTTAAAAAGAGAAGCCTCTGCAGGTATTTATCTTGATTTTTAAAGAAATTCATTTTATAGAATGGTGGATGTCGGGATACGCGAACCCTTAATCGCCCTAGAAAGCAGCCCTGTTAGTAGCCAGACCTCCGAGGTGGCAAATCAGCAGAGGTGGGGCTCGAACCCTTAATCGCCCTAGAAAGCAGCCCTGTTGGTAGCCAGACCTCCGGGGTGGCAAATCAGCAGAGGTGGGGCTCGAACCCTTAATCGCCCTAGAAAGCAGCCCTGTTGGTAGCCAGACTTCCGGGGTGGCAAATCAGCAGAGGTGGGGCTCGAACCTTTAATCGCCCTAGAAAGCAGCCCTGTTGGTAGCCAGACCTCCGGGGTGGCAAATCAGCAGAGGTGGGGCTCGAACCCTTAATCGCCCTAGAAAGCAGCCCTGTTGGTAGCCAGACCTCCGGGGTGGCAAATCAACAGAGGTGGGGCTCGAACCCTTAATCGCCCTAGAAAGCAGCCCTGTTGGTAGCCAGACCTCCGGGGTGGCAAATCAGCAGAGGTGGGGCTCGAACCCTTAATCGCCCTAGAAAGCAGTCCTGCTGGTGGCCAAACCTCTGGGTTGGTCGACCAGCAGAGGTGGGGCTCGAAATTCCCAAACCGCCCTAGCAGAGGTCAACCCTCAGGCTTGGAAAACCTTAAGTCAGGGTCGGTGGTGGCACAAAACACTACGATTCGCATAAAGTTCATAACGATGTCCTTGGCATTTAACATAGGTAACCCATGTTTCCATGCAGGGAATAAATGAACGGAAGGGCTAACAAGAGCGATGATGGAAGAGAAAAAGAAAAGTTATAGAGTTACAAGTTAGATGTAGAAAGAACTTTGGAAAACAAAATCTCTTTTAGAGAAAATCTGTTCAGGGGAATTTTTTCCTTGTCTTTTGCTATCATTATGAATTCTGTTTTTAACATCTGGCAGCGTACATCTACATAATTCGTTGATTGTTTATTATAATCAAAATCAACGCATGATAATAAGCAAGTCATATATCTCTTCTCGCAATAAAAATTAAACTATAGCAAGATCGTATTGAAAAATGGCTAAGGCAAAGGCAGAAGATCATCACAAACATAGGAATAAGAGTCAGATGCTCATAAAACAAGTACAAATAAAAATCAAATTGTTCACAGGAGTAAATAAAATCAAAAGATAACATTGTTTAAGCCAAAACATATCATTGTTTCCAGATGCATTAAGAAGAGAGAATGGGGTTAAGGGTTAATAGCAGCAAGGTTGGACAAATCGTCTGGAGCAGAGGGAGGGCCATCAGAAGAGCCAGTAGGAGCTGCTGCAGAGGTCTCAACTCCTTCAGAAGAAGGAGGCACACCTTCAAGCAGAGGCGTCTGGGGACGATTGGCATCTTCAGCAAGCATAATGGAAACCAGGTCAGGGGAATCCTCGCGAACTACAATCAAGTCAACCTCATTCCCCAAAGCATTGGGAACGGATCTAGGAAGTATCGCGGGAACCTGGTCAACCAACAGAGGATAAGGGAGCAGAGATGGGCTTGGCAGGGCCTTCAAGTCCACAGGGGCTGAGCAGATGTTGGCGTAAGCTCGCTGAAGAACGGGCAGCCACCACGGTGCTTCGATATCTTCGAAGGGGTCCCCCTAAAAATAAGGTGAAGCTGGCAGATCTTCCAGCGGACCATTGATATCAAAGTCCCCAGAAAAGCCCTGCTCTTCTGCTTGTTGCCGCGCAGCGTTGAACCCAAAGCCATAATAATGCCCGATGCTGGGGCCAAAATCCGCCAAGGAACAGCTGCTCTTCAAGTAAGCCTCTTTTAAACCAACCACTACCTCCTTTAAGAAGCTCTGCCCCGCCTTCGAAAGAAGAAGATTCTGGCGGCAAGTCTCGACCCCCTCCGCATGTTTCCTCTCCCCGTAAAGACGGGATTTTGCCTTTTCATCCGCTACTCGCTTTTTTTGAAGATCCACCTCCTGTTGAAGCTCATTTACACGCTTGGTGTGAGTTTTCTCCAGTACAGCCAACTTCTGCTTCAACTCATCCACCTCTGCATCCTTCTCCGCCAGAGCACGAGATGTCTCCACCTGATGAGAGGCAGCTGCCCTAGCCTGAAGTTTGCTAAAATAAACAGCCGCCTATGCAAAGCAAAATCTGGTAAGTAAAAAAAAAAAAATCCGAAAGTCAAAACAAGGCAAAAGTGGTTGCACCTTGGTTATATGATGGGCACCCATGGCCAACTCATTGTCCAGCGACTGCTGACTAAGGAGTAAATTATCGGCAGAAGTAACAATGAGCTTCAAGAAGTGACGAGCCTCGTCAGCTGTTAGCTCCAAGATGGACTTGGGCAACTCCAAAGTAAACGAGTCATTGGCAGAGGCCCGGACGCGGCTGGCTCGCGGGCGATCGCAAGGAGGGGAACGAACACGAGGACGACGTGCCTCGGGCAGAGGGTCAAAGGTCACTAAAGCCCTCTTACCCTTGTCCGTGGCAGCTCTGGGAGCATCAGAAGAACCCACCGTGGGGCGCCCGTCAGAAGGACGGTTGGGACGGCGATCAGAGCCAGGGGCAGATCGAGCAGAAGGGGTAGTGGGCAGAGTAGGGATGGCCCGTTTCCAGGACTGATCTGCAGAAAGCAAAAAAGAAAAGACTATGGATGTCAGACATAAAAATATCTTGAAATAACAAACTTCTAAAATAGAAAGTAAAAAATACCAAGATCAAGCGGCAGAGAAGCTTCCTCTGGAGAGAACCCAAAATAGGAGAGTATGGCTGGCTGCTCTACCAGTCCAGCCAGATCAAAAGGACCCTCATCAAGAAAGGACTGGTTCAATTTCTCTACGAGAACCAGATCAGAGTCGGGAATAACATATTCAAAGGCCTTATCCAAGGGGGGCTTATTGTATATCCAAGTATCTACAGGGAAACCCCAAATATTCCTAGGAACTCCAACAAAAAAATACTCATCCTTCCAATTCTTATCCCGGCTCTGCGGTTTTCCTAAAAATTTTATTAAGCCTCGAGGGCCAGCGCTGACATAGAAGAATGGGGGCTTAAACTTCAAGGAAAAGTGTGAGTAAAACATCTCGGCAGTAGGATTGCCTCCATAGCCTTTTAAAAGGATGAAGAAGCCTATCATCATTCGAAACGCCGAGGGAACGAATTGGTTCAAGGGAACTCTGTACAAAAAAGATAATCTACACAGATAATCGGGAATGAGAAAGCGGAGCCCCGCTCGCAGCTGACCCAACCAGAACGCTAGATTGCACCCGTAGGGCAAATTTGGCCTCTGAAAGGAGGAGGATTTGTATAGAGTAAAATCCAGCGGAATACTAAAAGTTAATTGAAGCATTTCTAACCTATCTGCTGTCATCAGAGAAGGACCACAGATAGCATTAAAGTTGGGGTCAGAAGAAGAAAAGTTCAAAGGATCAGCGGTGGAAACCGACTCCTCCTCATCCGAAGGAACGAGTTCAGGAGTCTCGGAAAGATGGGCACTCCTAGTAGGGCTCATTGAATCAGAAAGAACGAGACCCTCTAAAAACCTATGAGCAGGCACACCCAAGGAGGTGCTATCATCGGAAGACGATGAAGATGTAGAGGAAGCTATAGACTTAAACTCAAAACTTAAAAAATAAACGGAGGCGAATGGAGAAGGATATATACAAACAAACTGATAAACCTAGAAATGCCTTATTATGCACTACCTTATAAACATAAAACCAGCAAATAAAGATCAAAGGTTTAAGGGTTACCTTTCGCCATGGACAAAAAGAGGAGGTAAGAAGCGAAGAAATAAGAAACGAAGGAGGAAACCAGGGTGGCCTGAAAAAGCTACTGCGCAGGAGAGAGAAAGGTCGCCAGAAAAGAAGGAGAGGAGGATCGCCGAAGAAGATGGAGAAGAGGATCGCCGGAGAAGAAGGGGAAAGAGACGCGCCGCCAAAGGAAGGAAAGAGAAAGAATTGTTTGTCTGCGAGAGAGAGATTAGGGTAAGAGTGAAGAGAAAGGAATGAAGTATCTGAAAAGGTAAGAGTTGAAAGGACGTACCTCGAAAAGGTGCGAAACAGATGATCAAGAAGCTCCTCGAGCGACACGCGTAGGGTAGAGATTGAATACACGCCGATAACTACAATAAGGAGGGAAAAATGAAAATTCGAAAAAGCAGAAGAAGTATACAAGAAATGCTGCAGCCGACCAGCTCTGCCAAACCAGATCTGCTCAATTGCACCAGGGGGAGTAGCTAAGGGGAAAATTAGCTCTCTGCTCGAGAAGAGAAGAGACACAAGAAATACTGCAGCCGACCAACTCTGCTAAAATAGATCTGCTCAACTGCACCAGGGGGAGTAGCTAAGGGGAAAATTAGCTCTCTGCTCGAGAAGGAAAAAATACAAGAAGTGCTGCAGTCGACCAGCTCTGCCAAACCAGATCTGCTCAACTGCACCAGGGGGAGTAGCTAAGGGGAAAATTAGCTCTCTGCTCGAGAAGAGAAGAGATACAAGAAATACTGCAGCCGACCAGCTCTGCTAAAACAGATCTGCTCAACTGCACCAGGGGGAGTAGCTAAGGGGAAAATTAGCTCTCTGCTCGAGAAGGAAAAAATACAAGAAGTGCTGCAGTCGACCAGCTCTACCAAACCAGATCTGCTCAACTGCACCAGAGGGAGTAGCTAAGGGGAAAATTAGCTCTCTGCTCAAGAAGGAAAAAATACAAGAAGTGCTGCAGTCGACCAGCTCTGCCAAACCAGATCTGCTCAACTGCACCAGGGGGAGTAGCTAAGGGGAAAATTAGCTCTCTGCTCGAGAAGGAAAAAATACAAGAAGTGCTGCAGTCGACCAGCTCTGCCAAACCAGATCTGCTCAACCGCACCAGAGGGAGTAGCTAAGGGGAAAATTAGCTCTTTGCTTGAGAAGGAAAAAATACAAGAAGTGCTGCAGTCGACCAGCTCTGCCAAACCAGATCTGTTCAACCGCACCAGGGGGAGTAGCTGATATGGGAAGAAGGAAAATATAAAGAATAGCCTGTTACGCTTGCAATTATTACGTTAACTATAAAACAGCGAAATACTGGATTAAACGCCCATATGTGCAAAAACATGATTGCAGAGGTGCCAAAATCACATCTGGCAGAGCTGGTAACGCCGTGATTATGAAGCAGACGTACGAGTTCTGCACATTTTGACATAGGTGCAGAAGCGCCAAAGTCACACTTGGCACAAGTGAAGACACCGTATCAAAAACGCAGACGAACGGAAGCAAACGAACGAACGCAGACGAACGGAAGCAGACGAACGAAAGCAGACGAACGGAAGCAAACGAACGAAAGCAGACGAACAGAAGCAGCCAAATAGATTTTGTACGCTCGAAGTAGAGGATAATAATCCAAAGGCAATGATGGAAAGCATGCCATAGGGGTCTGCTGACGTGGACATAGAGAATAACAGAAAGTGGAAGATTCTTGACAAGGAAGAGTATACTCAGGGCAATAAAGGAAGTACCCTGCAAAAGAAGTAGGAAGAGTGGCTTAGGCAACAAGTAAGGATTGGAGAGGAAATGGCAGAAATGCCCCCCTGTAGAAGAGTAGTATAAATAGGAGAAAATATGTATTATTAAAGGACTTTTTGAACACTTGTATTCCAATACAAAGAATATATTTTCTCTTTCTGAGAAACAAGTTGTTATTCACTGTTTCATTAGCATATGTTCTTGGTACTGCTTATTTTATAGTAATGTCACTATACCTGTTAGTTATCTGCATTTTTGCTTATTTTTGTTGATATCTCAACAATATACTTGATTAGCTATTATGTTAACATATCGAGGAATTAATCTTCATAGTTATAATTTTGTCAAAGCTATTGGCAACGATCACGTATATAGATCTCGAAAATGGGAGAGCATGAGAATTAAAGAAAGTTATGTGAAGCAGATTGATTGCACGAATTCAAGATATGTGCGATTGATGCATGAGAGACGATGAAATTCGATATTGATGTATTGGTTCGAGAATTTTAATACTGCTTATTTGAAAAGGAAATTCGATACTTTGGTTGTAATGATACTAACAATTTCTATGAAGCAATGTCTTGGTGTTGCAACAAAAAAACAGTTGGATTAAAGATGCAATGTCCCAGTCACAATCTGGCATGCATTAATTATATATATTATATCTAAGAATGAATATCATCAATCAAGTGAGAGAATCTCGGATTAATTCTCCAATATTTTTAGCTCAATTTTGTGTTTTTCATTTTAAACATGTTCCTTCTTTTCTGACCAATCAGGATCTTCTATTCCAAATCGGGTTTCATCTGGTGTTTCAATATGATCCTCACACGCCACATGTAAAAGATGACATCACCAATGCACACTTTTCATCTAATGAAAACAATGGAATATAAGATGAAATAAGGTTTGGAATAAGAGTAGGTTTCTTGTGCATCAGGTGCATGGATCTTAGATCCATAGATCCATGCACCCGGGTCGAATCCGGGTTACCCGACCCGCTTCTTTTTTTTTTTTTCACGCTAATTAACTTTTTTAAATTTTGATCATGACTTTTACTTATGTTAAGAATACTTTTATGTAATGTATAAGAATACATTTAGGTTATGTTAATGATACATTTAGCCCAGATTTCATACATTTACGTTAAATTAGACATACATTTAGGTTATGTTAAGGATACATTTAGGTAATGTTTAAGGATATCTTTAGGTTATGTTAAGGATACTTTTATGCCCAAATTTCATACATTTTTACTTTACGTCAGGCATACCTTTAGGTTATCTTAAGGATACCTTTATATTATGTTAGAGATACCTTATCCATAACATAGTTGTGTTACACATTTTGTACACAATGGTATCTCTAACATAACATAAATGTATCTTTAACATAACCTAAAGGTATCCTTATATAACGTTAAGATATATGACCTGGAGCGAATTCTAAGGTATCAAATCAGGATTTCAAAGGAACTTGGAATCACGATTTCAAAGGTATCCTTAACATCACCTAAAGGTATTCTTAACATAACCTAAAGTATGCTTAATATAACCAAAAGGTATTTTAACATAACTAAAGGTATGTTTAACATAACATAAAGGTATGCTTAACATAACTAAAAGGTATTCTTAACATAACGTGGTATGTAACCTGGAATCAGGATTTCAAAGGCATTCTTAACATAACTAAAAGGTATTCTTAACATAACGTGGTATGTAACCTGGAATCATGATTTCAAATGCATCCTTAACATAACTAAAAGATATCCTTAACGAGGGAATTTGAGTGGATTTGAACGCATCCACCCAGGCACATGGGACGTGCGTGAAAACGCGTATACACGTGGGTCGGGTCAGGTGCATAGATCTATGCACCAGATGCATAAAAGTTTTTGTGATGGAATAAAGGGTCAAATTCTCTTTTTGACCGCTATTTTGTACTAGGTTAATTTCTTGAAGGCAATTCTAAATCCTGCGGTTTTCTTTGTCCTTTTTTTTTTCATTTTTAAATCCATTGTTTCTTGTTTTTTTTTTTAAATTCTTTTTTTCCTCTTCTTTTTCCTTTTTCTATTTTCCCATGTTTTCATTTCATTTTTCGTTTTTCTAATCCAATCTTTTCGTTCATTTTCACTCTCGTTTTTGTTGATTTTTAATTAAGATTTAACGACACATATATATATATGCAAGTTATAAAATAATAAGGATTAATTATTTGATAAATTAACATATATGGCAAATAAAGAAAATATAAAATAAATAATAAATAGGAATTTTATGAACTATTCCATTTTAGTGCAAACTGTTCACCTAATTCTTTAAGCTACTCCCACAAGTGTACGGTGTAGATCGTAGATACGGCAAGCAATGTCGATCCCACAGAGACTATCGTTAGAATTGATTAATTACCTAAATTTTATCCCTAATTTTATCTAGGAATCGAATTCAAAAGATGTTGAATTAATTATACTAACTAAAAATGCAATTAAAAATCACGAGGTTAAACAATTATTCAAAGAAAGGTTCTAGAACATGCTTTCATCCGATTCTCCCCTCAACGTCACCTTGATCAATCCAATTTCATTGATTAATAATCCTATATGAGCAATCACGAATATCAAATTAAAAGCTCTCTCGAGTCAATTTAACTGGTTGATTATTATGCTACCAGAGGTATCTCTACTCGATCTGATATAACACAACAACTCCCAAAAGCACCTAGGATTGAAAATCTCATCACATATGTCATTTATCTCTCGATCTCATGCTGCATATATGTCATGTGTTTACTCTTCCGTAATTAAATCTCCTCTCTCGAATTTTGACTTAACTGCTTAAACATGCTCAATTAGGGGCCCTCTAATCAAACAAGCAATCAAATCATAAACACATAAATAGGATCGAAAAATCAAGAAATTGAATTAAAATCAAAGATCCATCAAGGTTTGAATCGAACTACTTACATATCCTAGAAACCTATGAAAATCTAACCAGACATAATATTAATCAAATCCATAGACAAAATTGATAATATCATGTCAAAACCAAAATTCAACAAAAAGTAGAAAAGTAGAAAGAAAAACTCTAAGACGATGATCTCGTGATTCTCGATCTTCGAATTCTCCTTCGTATTTCCTCCTGGATGCTCTCAGAATTTGTGTTTTCTCTCTATGAATGCTTGTGTCTTGATTTCTGGAATTATTGGGTTATATATATCTTCTTGGGAGTCTTGGATGTCAAGAAATCGGATAAAAATCATCCAAAAGTCGAGTTTTAGATGAATTAGGACACCCGGGCACGGTCGTGCCCCACGGCACGGCCAGACCGTGCCCCGCTGCATCTCGCTTGCCTGCCGCGCACGACCGTGCCCCCAGACACGGCCGCCCGTGCGCGGCTTCCATGCTCTCTGGACATTCGCGCACGGTCGTGCGCCAGTGCAGCCCTGACCGTGCGCGGCTGCACCTGTCCGTGCCCCAGTGCACAGCCTCGTTTTTCCTCGTTTTCGACCTCATTTCCTCCTTGTTTCTTCCTCAATCCTTAATCACATTTGAAGTTCATACTTTTTCCACTAAAATCATGAAACTTAGCAACAAAAACGTCAAATGCAACTAATATATGAAAAGTAACGAAATTGCTATAAAAACGTACACAAACGCACTCAATCAATCATAACATTGTACGCAAAGCTATAGCAAAATTGACACTTATCACAAACTACTACAATGAATGACAATTTTACATTAGGATAGTATAAAATTGCAGTAAAATATTGTGCAGTACTGGTGATGCCCTTTGAAATAAAATGATTGAGTAAATCTTGTGTGAGACCGTCTCACGGATCTTTTTTCGTGAGACGGGTCAACGCATAACCTACACTTAACAATTCATATAAAAATTTATTTATATGGATTCAATTCATGGGCAATAATGATCTGTCTCACGAAAACTATCCGTGAGACCGTCTCATGTGAGTTTTTGTGTAAAACTCAATATCAAACCACTAACTAATCATTCAACCTTGAACTTTATATTTTCAGTCGACGACTCATGTATATATAGCAGTGCTTCATAATCGTCACTTATACATGTAACGTGGACAAATGATGCACTAAATAAAAATAAAAATTGAAGGTCTAAGTATTGGGTCAAAACTACTACGTATTTAACATGGAGAAATAGATTTTAAGTGAGTTTTATGTGAAATTTTCTCACGAATAATGTTATGTGAAATGAATTGACTTACAATCCACACTTCAGAATTTATATAAAAATCGGTGAAATGGATTTTTCATGTGTTCATGTCATATGACTCACAATTTGGCCCTTTCAATACAACTCTAATGATGCTGCTACTTAGACTCACCTTCCTGATGCTGATCGATGTAAAAAAAAATTCTAATTAATTTTTCATGATCTAATTTTCACACATAATTACATGTCATTGACAAAAACATACTTGCTAGATCACCCAAACTACTACTAACAATAATAATAACAATAATAATAATAGGAATTGATATAAATAATAATAATAATACTATAATAAATCGATGATGACGATGATGATAAAAGGAATTTTTATGTTGCATTAATTGGTTTCATGTAGGACTTACATGTGGGCCACATATATCATTTATGAAAGTGACTAGAAAACCCCAAATTTAAGATTAATGTGGTGTGCACCAACAATATTTTGACAACATTGAAACCAAAAATATATAAACAATTTTCTAAAGTATGAAACTAGATCAAGAGAAAGTAGATTTTTTTAGATGAATATTAATAATTTACAAATAGATAAAAAAAAAAAAAACTAAGAGAAAATAAATTGAAATTCTCCCAAAATATATAATATCAAGTTTAGCTAGTTGAGGATATAAAAAAACAAGATGTAGCATATTTGAGGCCCGGCCCCCTAGCTAGATCATTAATTTCTAGGTGCAACAAATTTCATGTGTTCAACACTCAAATTAAAAATCCTATATATATATTCTTCATCTCAACCACCATTTCACTTCCAAACCAAGCAAAAAACCCTCTTAACAACAAATCGACCCATTACTAACTATTACACCAAAAAAATAAAAACAAGCTAGGAACTAAACACTAATATATGTTACTTATTTTAGTCTTTATTCCAATATTCCTCAATGGGTTTGAAGAAGATAATGTCATCCCTACTTACAAGTTTGTTGCTGCCAAAGAAAGGAGGCGGTTGGAGATCAATGCAGTGCAGCTCTGAAGCAGAGGAGGAGTGTGCAGTGTGCCTTTCGAGTTTGATCAATAATGGCGAAACGGAGACGAAGGTGCTGCCATGTATGCACGAGTTCCACGACGTGTGCGTTGAGAGATGGTTAGCCGTGCCACATTTCAACAACACTTGTCCCATTTGCAGGTTTTCCATGGAAGATCATGATCAAGAGCAAGACTACTGTTTCACTGATGACATGCTTATCTGGTTTTCTTCTTTTCATGTTGCTGGATTTTGATAATCTTCTATTTTAAATGCATATATTTTTGAGTGTAAATTCATTCCTTCTCTTGGAAAGGATCTTCTATTCCATATCTGAAAGTTCAACGTGGATCTGCAAAACAAAAATAAAACAATCAAAGTACACGGTGTTGTCAGCGGAAAATAGATCGAAAATAAAAGATGCACAACACCAACAATATATCCACGAGTACTCGTGGAATGCCTTAAGGGCGAAAACTCTTTTATTGATCTTTCGTGTATATACAAGGAGATAGAAAAACCTCTAGCAGAGATTCTTCCGTACAAAGACACAATACGTCCTTAGAATCTATCTAAGCAACTTTTGGACGTATACAAAAACTCACAGTTGATCACTCTGAACACCTATACTAACCTATACTAAAAAGTCAAGAGTATGCAAACTCTATGACAATACAAGAAAAGAGGTGTTGCCTTAAGTGTGACCAACACAAAACACGACACAAAACACACACAAGTGTACTGCTAGACTTAAGACTGTTTGAACTCTCGATCGACACAAGTGTACTGCTAGACTTAAGACTGCTTGAACTCTCGATTTCAGTGTACAAAGATCTTCAGTAGGCTTCTCCTATTTATAGAGCTCGTAGTACACTGTGTAGACTCTACTTCCCATGATCTTGGAGTGCTCCATGATCTCTATGATCTCACGTAATGATGGAGTGGACTTGTTCTTTATTCTCTTCCACTTCCTTGGACTTGTTCTCCTTGAATTCTTCATGTATTGACTTGATCAATCTTTCCTTCACGTTCTCTTAATCTCTCGTGTTTGACTTCTTCAAGTTCACATGTTTGATCTTTAATAATCCACAAAAACTTTTATGCATCAGGTGCACGGATCCTAGATCCATATGCACCCGACCCGACCAGCGCGTCCCACGCGCCCTCACGCGCTCCCACTTGCCTGGGCGGATGCGCTCAAATTCGCTCGTTAAGGATACCTTTCAATTATGTTAATGATACCTTTAAGTTATGATAAGAATACCTTTCAATTATGTTAAGGATACCTTTAAGTTATGGTAAGGATACCTTTCAGTTATGTTAAGGATATCTTTGAAATCCTGATTCCAGGTTACATGCCACGTTATGTTAAGAATATCTTTTAGTTATGTTAAGCATATCTTTAGGTTATGTTAAGGATACCTTTAGTTATGTTAAGAATACCTTTTGGTTATATTAAGCATACGTTTAGGTTATGTTAAGAATACATTTAGGTGATGTTAAGGATACCTTTGAAATCGTGATTTCAGGTTCCTTTGAAATCCTGGTCACATAGCTTTACGTTATATTAAGGATACCTTTAGGTTATGTTAAGAATACTTTTATGTTATGTTAGAGATACATTTGTGTACAAAATGTGTAACAAAACTATGTTATGAATAAGGTATTTCTAACATAACATAAAGGTATCCTTAACATAACCTAAAGGTATGTCTGACGTAAAGTAAATGTATGAAATTTGGGCATAAAGGTATCCTTAACATAACCTAAAGGTATCCTTAACATAACCTAAAGGTATGTCTAACATAACGTAAATGTATGAAATCTGGACATAAAGGTATCCTTAACATAACGTAAAGGTATTCTTACACATTAGATAAAGGTATCCTTAACATAACTAAAAGTCATGACCAATTTTTAAAAAAGTTAGCGCGAAAAAAAAAAAAAATAGAGAAGCGGGTCGGGTAATCCGGATCCGACCCGGTTGCATGGATCTAAGATCCATGCACCTGATGCATAAGAGACTTACTCTTAATAATCACGTTACATCCTATCAACAAGAAAGAAATAACAACTTCCCCAAACTTATGAATAGTTGTTAGTGAAGATAGGATCCACATTTGAAAACACATGAGTTAAAGAGATTAAATCTCTAAGAGAGATAAATCAAATTTTTTTCAAACTTGATCAAATCTAAACATTATCTAACAAATCTAATTTGATTTAGAATAAAATAAGAAAGGAAAAATTAATTAATTGTTGGAAAATCCAACACTAACAATATCCGTGTTTTTCGGTCGCGCATGCTAGGTTAAGTAAAAGGAATATTGGAACACAAAAAGATATAGAGGATTTGAACTGATTCTTTCGCCAATTTCTTGAGTTACCTTTCGTTGGAGAAGTCTTAAAAGTTACCTTCATGAACAAAAAGTTTAAGTCATCCGTTTGAATCACAACTTCTACTCTGATCGTAATTTTAACCAAGTTTTTGGATATTGACAAAACAATTTTTTTATTTTGATTTTTTGTGCAATTTGAATCACCAGATATACCTTAACATGTATGTTAATTTTTGTACAATCTGTCGTAGAACGTATAGTTTTAATAAACTGACTATTGTTGGTATTCAACATAGAACATGTAGTGCACTTAAATTGATTGTTGTTGAGATCTATGGAGTGACTCAAAATAGATTATAATATATCTAAACGGAAATATCAATTTTTGTTCGGTAATTTAGGACTTGTTCAATTTTAATACACTAATTTCACTTTTTTCAATTTTCATTCATTAATTGTCGATTTTTTTCAATTCCAATCTTTTTTTGTCGGAATACCCAAAATTACTAACAGGCTACTAGATTCCCACAACCATGTCAATTTTTCTGGCTGCCACATCAGAATTTTCAACGACCACGTCAGCAATTTTGGTTATTCCGACAAAAAAGGACTAAAATTGGAAGAATTCGAAAATTATGGGACCAAAGACAAGGTCTACTAAAATTGATATATCTCTATTTAAAGTCATCTTTAATTTGATTAAAATTACAAGTTAAATGAACGCTAATTTAACCAGCAATTTACAAGTCTAAAAAATAATTGAATGAGACAGTGTTGAACATAATGAATCAAATAAACAAACTTAACTTATGGACTGATGATAGGCTTAATAGTCTATTAGCAACAATATAAAACATTTTCTATGTATCAGGTTGAACAAACCAATCAAAAGAAGATATATTATGCAACCAATTTACATTGACTTTAACCAACAAACTTATTCTTGGAATTGATCAGTTAAACTGACCTTATGATTAACAATGAAACAAGATTTAAATAAATAAAATAACAATAGGCAACCTTATTTTCATCAAGAATCAAGAAAGAAGAGTTTTAACCACCAAAGTTAGACCTGATTTGATCAATGAGAGTCTTATTAACCAGGAAAGCTTTTGTAAGAACATCATCAGGAACAGAAGGCCTTGAACCAAAGAGATTAACAGAAGCAAGAACAACCCCAGGCAAATGGCTGTTAAAAGCAGTGAAAATCAGTGCCTTTTCTGTTCCAACATTCATCTGAAAATGCATTAGTCCCCTTGGTATGACAAACATCTGTCCAGCTGTCAAGTTCTTGGAGTAGAACACGTTCCCCGTCGTCATAAACCCGACGAGGAGCTTCCCTGTGATCACTATGCCCGACTCTGTGGCCCGAGGGTGTGAGTGGGGGGGGTTAATCCCACCGGGGGCGATATCAACTCTGTTCATGGAGATGCCTAGTGTGTTCAGCCCTGGAAATGCAAGAACATTGCCTTGAACTGCACTGCTTCCGAAGGAATTGTTTGTTGCACCCTCTCGGGCTAGACCATCGAAAAAGAAGTCATCTGATGTCACGTTTGATGCCGGCTTACATGGGAATCCGTTAACTGATAACGGGCTCGCCAGATCAGCAATGCAGAAGTCCTGCAAAGGGTCAGGGTCTGATGAAAGAGAAGGCTGTGGTGAGAGTAGTAACAGAGCTGAGATGAGTATAAGGATTGAATGCCATTGTGTGGAAGCCATGGCTTGATATGTTAATGAAGAATGGAGTTTGAGTGTTTTATAGGCCAAGTTAGTTGGATTGGTGCTTCAAGAAAGTCAATGAAAGAAGTTTAAGTATTGATTCTTGGATAGAAAACTGAATTATTATCAAGAGGAATGACCTCAGCGGAGCAGGTCGTTGCAACGAGACACAGTCAATTCTTGATCGAAATACAGATCTTTGTCATTGTTGTTGATATCACTGCAGCTTGAAAGAAGTGGTCTAAGCAAAAGAAACCTTTTTTTTTCTACAACTCTTAACTTTCTGCTGATTGACTTGGACAAAAACAAAGCCAAGAATTTATCATACTTTTCGGTAAACAATGCAGTAGTTTACACATTTCTTTTTGTCTTTTCATCTATCTAATTAGCTAAGCATGAAGAATGTCACTTTAATAAACTCATGGTCGGTTTATTCCATGGACTTGGTAACATTCAAGGCCAAATGGGGCCTGATTTTCTTGATGATTGAAAAAGTCTTGAAAGCAAATCAAGTGAGATCATATGGTTTTTTTAAATAAAATCTCATTCAGAAAAAAGATTGCACAAATTAATATCTGATAAAATAGTGAGCAATCACTGTCTTGTTTAGTCAAACTAATAATATTATGCAACTCTAGAAGAAGAAAATTCTCAATGAAAATGAATGCAAGTAAAAGAGTGTTAGTAATTTACATTGAAAGGGTGTTAAGCTGTTTTCTAGCTACTATATTTAGTTCCACATATACCCTTCTTCTCTATCTATCTTGATCATTGATCCAACATACTGACTATATATCCAGATAAAGCTTCCAAGTATCTGATTGCTGTCATCCGAGCATAGAATATTCACATGTTTGCAGACGAAAAGGCTTCATTCTGACACGACATCCATAGTATTCTTGCTCGTTTCTCTTGCAAGGACGAATGGTCATGCAAGTAGGCCGTCTGAGGGAGATTTGCCCATTTGTCTAAGCATCCGAAGATGCTGAGCAATCTCGGCTAGGATTTTAGTCCCTTCGCCACCCGATTGCAACGTCATAGCAGCATGCTTTAAGAAGCCACTGTCTGCTTCAACAGCTCTTAATCTCTCCTTGATCATAGACACTTCTCTTGTAAACATAGCCTTGTTCTCATTTCCTACTGTAAACAGGACACACAATGTTATGACAAAGGGAAAAATCTAAGGTTGTGTTTTGAGATATAGGATTGCAAATTAATAGATTGAAAATTCACTCAATATAGATAGGATAAAAAAATTCAATCATATTGTTCAAAAATTAGTTTAAAACGAAGAATTTCAAATTCATATCTAAGTGAAAAATCATAGATTTTAATATTTTTTTTCCCAAATTCTTCCATCTAAACACACTCTAAGGGTTACGAACGAGAATTAGGGTCGTTCTTAGATTAGATTGCAAATTGAAAAACAAAGGAACCAAAATGTAAAGAAAAAGAAGTCCATACCTTTGCTGATTTCATCCTCATTAATCTCGAGAGTATCCATCTGAGAGGCAACATCTGCATCGATGTTTATCTCAAGATGATTCAAAAGGCGAAGAAGATGCGATCTCTCTCCCTCAAAATCGAAGGACGAAAGAATCTGGTTAGAGGGAGGATGCTCATTAATCTCCTTGTGATCACCTCCATTGATGCTCTCATTATCAGACTTGTCACTCTTGATCTCTGGGAAATCTTCATCAGCATCAACTTCACATATGTCACTCCCAACTTTCACAACAGGCCCATATTTATCTCGATAAATCTCGAGCTCGGCCTCCAAAGCCTTCATATCTTCGTCCTTCTTCACAAGCATGTCTCTCATCATTTGCATCGCTTCTTCGTCGTACTCCGCCTGTTCTTCCATCATCCTCTGGTACTGCAAAGCCTCCATTTGGACAGCTGCTTTGTCTGCTTGAATACGCGTAATCATGGCCATGGCGTTGTTGGCTGCCACGGCAGCAGCACTCCTTTCCTTTTCCAGTTCTAAGTACATGGCCATTAGAGACTTGTGATCCAGTCTGACTTGCTTCTTCAAATGGCTCAGAATATCGCTGTCCAATTCATTCAGAGGGCTTACATCACTTGCCTCCATGGGGAACTCGCCTTTCTCGGTTGATTGCTTTCGACTCCCCCTGTTTACCCACCTAGGACTGCTACCTTCTTGAGATGGATCGAACTGGATTCCAAAGAACCTGTTACCTCGTACAGAACTTGGAGTTCTGCATACCTCTTCGCCTATCTCCTCCGATTCTGTTAGCAATGGCGTTCTTGTCGCTTTGCTATCGTCTCTACCTGCTTATAAACATCCAATCTTTGTTATCACTATTCCATTCTTGAATTCAATGTAAAAACAATATCATCATACTTCCTTTTGTAATCTGTAAGTTAACAATCAGCTTTGTTACCTAGTACTTCATAAATTTGTCCAATTTTGATCCTCTTTTTGCCCGAGTTTTGATTTTCCGGCTACAGATTGGAGGTGAGTGTAATGTCCCCAGATTTCAGAAAGTCCAGCCAAAAAAAAGGACCAAAATTGAGAAGTGACAGTGACTTTGGGAAAGGATGAAAAGTTTTTCAGAAATTGTAGCAACACTGCACTTTTATCATTTTTGAAAGGCAAAAGCAAGTATAAAGGGGGAATAAACAAGTTGAAGATAGAAAGATTAAGCAAGAAAATCTCCAGTTCTAGTTAACCACTAATAAATTTGCCAAAAAAATGAGCAAGTTAATAAAGAGTTAGATTTTGAACATGAATCCATCGCACCTTGATTAATGTCTAGAGTTGAAGAAGAATCATCCTGAGGGTACTCAGATTCAGTGTCTGCTACAAACTTGAGCTCTGCATACCTAGTACGTGGCGTCTCCGCGTAGCGCCCATCCTCGTTCCTATTGGCCAACAAGGAGACACGTGGAGACGGGGCGGGGGACTTCATGGACAAATTCTTGAGATATGTCATGGAGGACTTCAACTTGACAGGCTCTCCACAACAAGAGCACCAAGGAATGGCAGTCTTCTCATCAGAGCCCTCTGTATCCCCCTTCTTCAGCAGCACCCTTCTCTCATCCTCCACGAACCGATCAATGTCCTTGTGCAGAACCCCGACCATGGACCTGTATTTGTCGCAATCAGAGTCCTTGTCGGAGGCGAAGGAGACGAGGCAGCCTTGGCACATCGTACGAACATCAGACAGCTTCTTGTGCATGTGGCAATATGCGAGGGTGGAGATGTCCTTCTTGTGGGCTTCACAGATGGAATCGTTGTAGTAAAAGCTGGATTCTCTGTGGACGAGGAGATGGTCGATCCTGGTGCAGAACAAACAGGGGATTCGGAGGCCGAATAGCTTCGCGAATTCGTTGCAGATGAATGCCAGCAATCCATCCACGAAGAGCAAGATGATCATGATCCATTCAAGAATGGCGTAGATCAAGAGATGAGGAAAGTGGCCGAGCATCTTCAATGATTCCATCGACATATTGGCACATTGCCTAGCAAGAAATGTTCCAGAAACCAGGAATGATGATGTTGCAAGAAACTGTGGAGTGGGGATAGATCATGACCTTGATGAGAAAATGAGAACCTCAGATCATGACCTCTCTCTCTCTCTCTCTCTCCACTTCTTCTCCTCTCTCTCTCTCTCTATGTATTTTGTCTTTCTTTGTGTTCTGATACAGAAGAATGGTTTGTACGAGGAAGAACAACAAACAATTTTTGCTGTTTCAAAGATTTCGCAAATTGGTTGGTAGCTATTTGTTGTAGAGAGTCTTGATTTTTAATTTCTGTTTTTCCAAAATGTGAAGATGGAATATTTACCTGAATTAACGGTCTGCCATAAACATGCAACCGATGGTAACTAACGGCAAGAAAGAATATATTGAACGAATTGGATGCAATTGGCTGAATTTAAGATTTTGCATCTCATACTAACATATACCTTGAATTTTTTACCATTTTGGGTGGTGCTAATTTTTAAGGTAGACCATCATTTTGACTTGACCTGATTTGTTAGGGAATTTAGAAAATAAAACCCCATAATTACTTTTGGGGCCCAATTAGTGATCCACTTGGAAAGCCCACTTTGGCTGTCCACTTTCTAACCCAAGTCCACAGCCTATGTTAACCTAATTAAGTTCATTTGAGAACCCTGAAGAGACAGCAAATTATACACACGGATGATAGACGGGTCTATCATATTTGGATCAAGGATGAAAGTATCGGTTTCGTTAAATATATTGGTACCTTAATTTTACGAAAATATCGATAGATATATCTATTTCGGTGGAAATATCGGTACATATATTTTTCCGATTATTACCAATATTTTCCCGATATTTACCAATATTTTCTCGATATTTACTGATATTTTCCTGATATTTAGCGGTATTTGCCGATATTTTCTCGATATTTAGCAATATTTATCGATATTTACCGATATTTTCTTGATATTTAGCGATATTTGCCGATATTTTCTTGATATTTACCAATATTTTCCCAGTATTACCGATATTTTACCGATATTTCCTTTATATTCATGAATTTTCCTATAAGTTTAACCTAAAGTCATCAATATCGAAATCGATACCGATATATAATTAATAATTATTGATATTTCATTTATTTTTTTACAAAGAAATAAAAATATCTAGGATATATCGTTACACCCCGTTTTTATTTTGGTCACGCCAAAAAAGGGAAATATCGGGATATATCGGAGATATATCAGGATATTTTCATCTATGATTATAATCAAGGATGAAAATATTGGTTTCGTTAGATATTTCGGTACCTTAATATTACGGAAATATTGATGGATATATCGGTTTCGGTGGAAATATCGGTACATATATTTTTCCGATTATTACTGATATTTTCCCGATATTTAGTGATATTTACCGATATTTTCTTGATATTTACCGACATTTTCCTGATATTTAGTGGTATTTGCCGATATTTTCCTGATATTTAGCGATATTTATTGATATTTTCTCGATATTTACCGATATTTTCCTAATATTTAGTGATATTTGTCGATATTTTCTCGATATTTACCGATATTTTCTAAGTATTTACCGATATTATCCAATATTTACTGATATTTTACCAATATTTCCTTTATATTCATGAATTTTCCTATAAGTTTAACCTAAAGTCATCGACATCGAAATCGATACCGATATATAATTAATAATTATTGATATTTCATTTATTTTTTAACAAAGAAATAAAAATATCTAAGATATATCGTTACACCCCATTTTTATTTCGATCACGTCAAAAAACGGAAATATCGGGGATACATCAAAGATATATCGGGATATTTTCATCTATGATTTGGATAAGGATGTGTAAAACTATATAATCATATCCTACCTTTTCTACAACTCCCAACACAAAATATATATTTTTCTCTACAATTCTCAATGTAAAAATAACATTTTAACTATAATCATACCCTATGAAATTCCAAAACAACACTAAATTTTCAAAGTATATACTCACAAATTCTTTTTAAAGTTCAAATCCAAATTTATCTAGTTCAACTTAAGTCCAGAACAAACATAACTTTGTAAAAGAGAAGGCGAACATAACCTCATAAAAGAGAAGGCAAAAACTTGTGCACACCGATCCGTACCCCCACCACATGTACTGACCCATTGATCAGCCTATTTTTTCCTTTTCTTTTATGTATCAATTATATGTTGTTAAGGCACGAGTTATATACTCTTAAGCTATTTGTTGTTCATTCGGTGGATGTATCAGTTGTATACTCTTAATGTATTAGGTTCAGTTGTATACTCTTAATGTATTAGGTGTATACTCTTAATGTATTAGTTGTTCATTCAGTGAAGGATAATGTATTAGTTGGTGATTCAGTGAAGAATATTAATTACATGTTGTTAAGGTATGAGTTGTATACTTTTAGGGCCCGTTTGGTTCAATGGTTGGGTTTGGACTGGATTGTAATAATTTCGGGCTTTTTACTGTTCATGTAGTTTTATTTGGGTGTTTGGTGTGGAGGTTTTTGATATGGGTTTAGTTGTATTTTGTGTTTGGTGTTGATGATTAAAAGGTGTAATGTTTATAAATTTGTGTTTGGTATATAGGTGGGTTTGATAATGTAAGTGAAATGACAAAAATACCCCTACCTAATTTTGTGGATATGGAAGAAACATTTGACCCATTCTTCACAATGTTCAAAGCTTTGAATTCTGCTGCAATTCGAGTAGATCATCGAAAACAAAGTTTTGTTTGTTGCTTTGTTCTTCCAAATCATCCACAGCTTTGTCTGTCGTGTTGCTTTTTTGACCTCAAATGTTTCTCCTTCGAGCTTGAAATTAGGGTTCGTATGTGGTTTTGAGAAGTTCCCAACTATTTGATTTTAGTTTTGGCATAGAAATTGTTTGCTAGATCGTAAATAAAGTGGTAGGTTTTCTAGGAATTTGAGATTGTATATTAAACTATGGGGTTAGGTGATGCGGATCTTCTCGACGACGGTGATGGTGGTAGAGGGGGCAAGGTGCTGGCGGCGGCGGTGTCATGCTCGATTTGATTACGGCCATTTCTTGAGGACCATTGGAGGCGCAAATTTGGGGCTTCTTCTTCCCCTAACCCTCTTTCATCGAATTGCATTCCACAATTCCATTGAAGGCCGGCAGTAATGTTCTTCCAAGGTTGAAATTTGTACAAGAAATTAGTTCGATTTTGTGGTTCATTGATTTCCTTTAAACATGAAGACATTTTGGGAGAGAAGGAGATAATAGCAAGTGTAGATACATATATGAGGCAGTTAAACAACAAAGAAGCATGGATGACCACATCCAAGAGGTGGGGTGGTGGTGGTGGTGAAACTGGTTATGATGATGAGAGTGATGGAATAATGGCACTTCTGTAATTTAGTGAGTGAATAATGACAATCCCAGATTTTTGAACAGTGGGGGCCCAGATGTAAATTCAACTCTTGGGTCAAGAATTTTTTTTTTTCCCTTCTCTCTCTTGGGTCAAGAATTAACCTTCTCAATTGGTGGATTTATAAAAGGTGGCTTTTGGGCACCCTAAACCCAGGCTCGGCCCATAATCCGGGCCTCAAACCTGCACCCCAAACATGGATTTAGGTTGGAGTATAATCTTAATCCAACCTAAACTCAGTTACCAAACGGGGCCTTAAAGTATGGAAAACAATGTTTTTAGTTCTTTAGTTTTACCTCATTAGATTTTTAGCCCTTCAATTTTCTGTTTTTGATTTTTAGTCATCTATGTTTACCTTTATTTTATTTTTAGTCATCTATCTTTCAACTTTTGATTTTTAATCCTTTATATTTACTTCATTGGATTTTTAGTCTTCTATGTTTATACTTATAATTTTCGGTCTGCTTACTTGCAATAACATATTACTTTTTTTTTGCCTTTTAGTTATTGGAGAATTTAACTAACTATAGTTCATAGATCCTCTGATATAATTTGAGAACTAGTTGAATATGATCGATGTCATTTTTTTCATTTTGTGTTATCGTTTATGACACAAAATGTATATAATTCATGAAAATTAATTATTAATTGCTTAATATAAAGTTTATGTTAATTTTTTTATTTCTCATATTTGCAAGACTCTAAATAACTCATAATGAGATAAAAATATAATTCTTAATTATTAAATTAATTAAGACTTGATGAAAAAACATTTTTTTTTTTGTGAAAAAAATTAAATTGTAACTAAATGAAAAAAAAAAGTAATATGCTAGAGAAAGTAAAATAATTAAAAGAATGATATTTTTAAATATAGAGTACTGAAAAAACCAAAAGTCGAAAGATAGAGGACCAAAAAATTTAACGAGTAAATATAGAGGACTAAAAATTTGAACTTGAATCATAAAGTATTAAAAATTTAATAAAGGTAAACATAGAGAACTAAAAATCAAAAGTCGAAAGTTGGATGACTAAAAATATAATAAGATAAAATTTTTTTTCCCTTTAAAGTATTCAATATTTACCTTCTTAAGAGTATACATCTAATACTATAAAAGTATGTAATTGATACTTTTAGAACAAACAATTGATATTTTATTGAATAAGCAACTAATAACTTGAAAATATTTATCGAATATCTCAAAAATAGATAACTAATATCTATACCTTAATCATTGATTGAACAACAAATACTTAAAAATATTTATGTGATGTCTCAAAAATATATAACCGATATCTATCTCTGAACCATTTAATATAATGTCAGGTGTGAGTCTCCCTTGTCGGGAGCCCTGGTGCACTTTTTGCCTTTAATAATGACATGCATGAGATTTATTAAAAACATTATTTATAAAAACTAAATATAGATAAATCTTGAACATTGAAATATGAAACTAGAACAAAAACTTAAAGCAATACATTCCTAGTAATTGTAGTTTCATCAATATTAGGGTCAAAATATTTGGAGTATTTCCTACAAATATCAGCATGTTCTATTTTACCAAAATATAACACATGTATAGCAATCATATTCTGAATATATGGAAAAACTAGAATATGATGGAAAATAAAGAATCTATCAAAACAAACAACACTCAAATATAGGTAACATCTAATGGGCCATCTTCTACCTGGCAACGTTCTGTGCCAAAATAATCTGAAGTCATCTATTCCGAAGGAAATGGAGCACATTTTGTCACTAGTAAGCACAGAAGCTTCAAACTTATAGCCAAAAATATTACATCTACTAATAGTCAACATTCGTTGCAGATATAAAGCATAAAGCAGAGGAATTTGTGCCAGGGCGAATTCCGGTAGTGAGCTATTTGATCGATCCAAAAAGGGTCAGAAATGAGCCAATGAAGCTAGCATGGTAATATAGTTGGGACATTTCTAGTTGATATAGATATAAGTAAAACCCGTTGGTCCCTGCAAATTCCACAGCTTTGACAGATTAACGCCTGTAAAAAGAAAGCATTCAAGCAGGTGTGATATCACTCTCTGATTAACATGTGTCATTAACTAAGTATATGAAAGTGTTACAAATAGAATATACGAACCCTGATGGTGCAAGATATGAAAGGTATACTGATGACTCGCCAACTGTTAGACATCATTTCCTAATTAGCAGAGAGCAAATTCGCAGACATGTAGGGAGAAATACAGCCCTGTACCTGGTTGATTGAATTAGAACACAATTTAGAAAAATAATTGAAGATGATTAATAGAGCCTATTTTTGAAAGCTCAAGGCAACTTGAACAAGAAAAGCTGAGGTCTATTCTCAAATTGGCAGTGGCACATTCAAGCTCGGGCAATTTGAATCCTTATCGGAGATCAGAGTTTTTAAGATGAAAGGGAGCCCTAACGACAAAGAAAGTATTCAATTAATCTACTAACTATTAAAAAAAAAAAGAGAGAGAGAGAGCAGATAATTCAATACAGGGGTGAAGGAATGACGCAAACAGGGAATAACTTGCTCAAGAGATGGAAAGAGAATAAATGAGCAAATGACATTAACAACTTGTTAGATGCAGAAAGAAGCACACTGTAGCATCCAAACGAACATGGGTTGAAATATCATTTAACAGGTTCACTAACGTTGTTCCTACTTTCATCAATACTCTTTTCATGTTGTCAGTCAAAGTTGTAGGGTCCTAAATAGTTGCATCTGGAATCCATAATATATGATACTAGCTCTGATCCCATGTGATACATGGAATTTTGTAAGAAGAATAATTATAATGAATTTAATAAAAGAATTCATTATCTTGAAAAATCCTTGCTTTCTTTACAAGTCTTGTTTATTTTATATGATAAATTAAAATAGCTTTAAAAAAAATTGGGGACATCACTGATAACACACCTTTTATAGCTCAAAGGGAATTACTTGCAACTCATCATTAGTTCAGTTTTCCTTGAAGCCTAAATGTTCAAGTAAATATTTAGTATAATATAACTCGTTTTATTTCTGATGCACTCGTTCATCTAATTGATCTTTCTTCTAGCACATAAGGCATGAGAAAAAAGCCACGCTATTAATTATCAAGGGTCACTCCTTTAGTCATCTTTCCAGGAGCCGATGAGTAAAAGACGAACACATATAAATTGCTGTTTGGAGTATTTATCATGTTTGTAGATTTTAACATTATTTTCAATCATCGTACATATGTCAATTAAAACTAACCAAAAAACTTCTATATCTAGAAGTGGTTGGTTCTTTTTGGGTCCAGGAAAAGTGGATTGTCAATTATCTGCCTTCGTTATTCATTTTCAGTTAATACGTTTACTAAACCTTTCCACTCTGAAGTAAATGTTATATCTAGTAATTTCAGAATGTATACAGATGCATGTACTATGAGATTTAACTGTAGATGTTTTGTGCCAAGGGATACATGCTACTTACCAATATAGTATGACATCACACAATTAGCTCAATTTTGAAAAAGAAGTACAATATATATATATATCTTTGGACATCTAATTACGATAATCACAGAAGTCATACAGATAAGACTAACTGTAGGCTAGACTACATGTACGTCTATGCATATACATATCTATATATATATATATATCAATCAATAGTAAACACATCAAATATAAACTTTTCATATGATTTCTACAAAAAAGTTAATCAGAAGAAATTTGGAGTGACATGTACAAGGCAATTTATACCAGTGATTGATAATTACAAGATAATTTACATTATGGGAGGGAAAGGATGACACCTAAAAGTTAAGAGAAAAATTGAGCTTGCATAAATTTAGATACTTGCATAATTAGAAAGCTTGTGAGCTTAATGAACACCTACATGTGAGCTCTACTCAGTGATAGTGTAATATAATTTAAGAGAGACTATTTGTAATGCTAAGCATGCACTTGAACTTATACAGAATATAAGAGAGTGGTTTCTACCAAAAAGAGAACTTTCTGTCAAAACACATACCTGTAGTAAAGAAGTAGGAATTTCAATAAACCCCTGAAGCAACATATCAACATCTTCCAAAATCTGTTGTGGAACGGGGGTTATAACATGGAGTACCCCGCTGAAAGTGTCGATGCCTCTCACAATCCCTAATTTGTAACCAAGGAAACATGAGTTCTCACACGAATTACAGCCAAACAATAACAGAGTAATATTTGACCTCATGTCAGCAGTAATAAAATGCTAGTGAGTAAGCTTTAGCAAAGTGAGCAATCATTTTACTCTCTTTCGAATAAAAACTTGAGAGCTTTCACTGTTGGGTTACAATCTATCATCTATCAACTTAAGCTGTATCTTGAAGAAAGTAAACTGTCCTGTAAATGTTAAGAACCTTGAGTGATAGATAAAGGCTTCATAAAATTTCAGTTATAACTAACCCAAGCCAACACATTGAGGCAACTGCTCGGACGTTGAACTGATTGCCAACCCAACAATAGTTGCATTCAAACTGTAGAAAGTTTCAGTCACTGGGACCTAAAAGGAAGATACTGCACCATCAGAATTATATCCATTGTGTTATGGATATGTTGAACTGCAAATGCAATATTAAAAATCCTTAATCTAATAACAAAACATAAGTACTCTAGAGAGGTAAACAAGTCACTGCAAATATAACATTTGTAATCCAAAACTAGAAAGATACTCCTGTACCAATAATTCATGCAAATGATTGGAAGATCCACTAGCTGGCTCTACCTGGCAATGAAGGTGTTTTATTTTGATACTTGATGTGGAAATTTCATAAGGAGGGAGAGCAGACAGCGCACGAGCAAGTTCCTTGTTTGTGTTGATAGTCATATCACTAGGGAAGCATTGTCTGAAATATGCCATCACTCGCACATCTCGCAGAAGGCGTGCATCCTTTCGCACCAGCAATCTGAACAAACAGATTATTAGATTGAGAGCATCTAACAAAATTCATGGAGACTTTGAAACTGGCTGTCATTGTAACAAGAAAAAAAAAAGATATTGAGAAGATTAAAAACAGGGAATGTTTGAAAAGATCGAGCATATCCAAAACATAAATGTCTATAGCTAAGACATTATGGTTTTTCTCCTTAAGTAGGAAGGATCAGATATTAATGAATTTCAGTACATAACCTAAGTCTACAAAGGCCTTTGTAAAAAAAAATGGATATACACTTTGAAGTTCAATAGGAGAGCGATGCAGCCCTAACATGAAACATTAAAGTCACACGATTGAATCGAAACTTTAGAAATTACACATGGTAGTAGGCATTAGAAAAACCAGCTCTTTAACATATAGTTAACAGAGAAAAACACCTACGATCTCTCTAAATGGTCCTGACGAGCAGAATTGATCTCAATGACAGTCACAGGATGAGCATCCCCATCATTTAACCAAAATGCCCCAGCAGGTAAGTTCTTGCTCTGAACAGATATATGAATCTTGACCACATGTGTGGGAGACATATGCTTTAACATGTCAACCAGTATTTCATAACCTATACCTGGAACAGAAAGTAGATGACACGGTGTGTCACTGTAATGTACTACCAGCAGGCCGTAAAGCATGAAGAATAAAGAGAAGGAAAATCAAGAACCAGACCTTTTACCCATCCTGGAGTATTTATGACAAGCGGTAACCCTGAAGTACCCTGGATTTCTGGTGTGAAATAGTGGTTGTAAAGGGCCATTATCTGAGCCAAATAGGTAGTTGGGTCCCTTTTTGAGGAGATGTCGCCAAAGAAAAAGCATCTGAAATAACATTCAAGAGTAAATAGTTCAGTAGAGCATATTCCACAAATGACAAGGAATTTCACCTTGAACAGCTAAATAGTTGTACCAAATACCAATATGAACCTGATGTCGTACATGTGAACTGTGTCACATGAATTTGTGAGTTCAAGCAACCAAAGATCAAAACTTTTAAAAGATATAACGTTGTAAAAAAATCACAGTCCACAATCATTGCCTTTATATGAGGTCACAAGAGTAAACTTCTACAAAAAGAGGTCTAACATAAAAATTATAAATTATCGGGCTACCCCAACCAAGAATTGGTAGCTCAGAGGATCACACTTCAAACTCAAATGATGAAATTTCACGTGTTCGTGGGCAAGCTTGACAAGCCCAAAAATATGTCTCTTTCTTACACCTTTGTTTCAAGGGTACTATCAAATTGAATGCATAAGCCACACAACTGAGGAATATCTTGAAATTACAAAATAGGATTCATGGCCAGATTCCAGATGAAAGCAAATATGCAGATTTACTTTAACCAAGGCATTGACCTCCTCCCATTGCATACTGTTAACGATCAATACTTCATTGCATATACGCATATTTCACATGTCAATTACATATGACTAAGCTCCAGGTCACGAAATTCCATAGCATCATACACTTCAGTAATGATTTGTATTTGCATCCAAAATTAATAGAAAAGCAAGAGATGTTTCACAAGCAACAAAGCATAACAAAAACGAATTCAAAGTTTCATACCTTTCAGGAGTTTTCAAGCATGGAATCGTCAAATCTAAATAACAAAGAGAGAAATAGTTGTAAGACTAATGCTATAACAAGCATCAAAGCAACCACTGAACTTAAGATAACAAATAACCACCTTAAAAGGCAAAACTGCTAAAAACATGTACCTGTAGTAATTTTGTCTATAACAGTAAGTGATAGAAGACCAGGAGGTGTAAACTCTGTTTGGCCAACATCAGTATCAAGGTAAGCCACCTTTTTGTGCCTGAAAAGAGATCGACATTTGAACATTTCAACCATTGTTCACTATAAATATATGTACGGTCAGCAAACGCACAACTCATGTGGAAAATTCAAACATGTCGAAAAGTAGTGCATTCTCCATAAATTCTGATTAAACAAACAGACAAAAGGCACAAAGATTAAGCATCCATAGATGTGAGGATATCATCAATTTCCAAGTACGGAATGATCATACAAACAAACGTAGCAAGGCATTTAGCAACATCTTTGCAAGTATAATTCCAGCAATATGCAACATTTTTCTACTCACCAATACTTGAGGAATCACTAACATTGAACAAATACTACAACATCTTCCCCAAAATTATAACCCCATAATGAAGAAAGACAAGCAATTGGGAAGATGAAGAAGTTAAAGCCCAATAAAGTACCTCTCGAGAAGGACATTAACGAGGTGACGGGAGAAAGTAGTTTTGCCGCAATTCTTGGGGCCGCAGATTAAAGCAATTGGAAAAGCAACGGAGCTAGAGGCTATGGCTTCTGCTGCATTCGACCATTCCTCAGGTTTTAAAATTTCTATTTCTGAATCTGCAGCCATATTTTGTAAGTAACTATCAACTCTCTCTCTCTCTCTCTTATGTGCGGCGGCGAGAGAGTTTTTAGGAGGGGTTTTGAGATGAAACGGTGGCGGGCAGATACACCGGCGGCGTGTATTTTGATTGTTTGGCGTTTTTAAAAAAGCTAATCAAAGTTTTCTATTTAATTTTTTGAAGAACAATTTATTATTTATTTTGTTATTTTGTATGTTAAAAGGAGGGGACAAACTATACACACCCCATTTAATCATAAACACACCCCAATTAAATAAGTTAAAATTAAAATATTTACACAATTACCAATTTACCCTTACTAACCCTATTATTTAAAAAATTCATAACATAAATAATACATTACTACACACACCTAAATCCTACAATAACTAAACACACCCCATTCCATAACATATGTATCTATCATCTTCAACTTCATCACACTCAAACTTAGAGCAAGTTTTAAATTTCTTCCAAAAAAAATCAAGAAAAATTATACTTATACACTAGTTGAACACACTTTGAAAGAAGAAGGAGCTCAAGATATGGACAATGTAAGTGTTTAAATGTGTTTCTACCGATCGTTTTTTTTGTAAACGTCGCCAAAAAAAGAAGAGTTCCCGACTTTCGTTCGGCAAGCATAGGTCGAACGTTGTGAAGAGTGTTCGGCAATACGTCGAACATAGTTAAGAATGTTCGGCCGTCTGCCAAACATGATGTGGATCGTACGGCCTGGCCGAACAAGTTGATAGACGTTCGGCTTTCTCTGGCCGAACCAGTGCATTTTGTTCGATTTTTGGTTGCCGAACATTATCAGTTTTTTCATGTGAAATATAAATTGAAGATCTTAATTGTTATCTTGCTGTGAATTTATTTACTTATGCATATCGTGATGTGAATATATATACTTATGCATGTTATATATTGATAGGAAAACAATTGTAATGGAGCTCAACTTACCATCTATAATGAACCCGATGATAGCAATGATATGAATGCAATATATGAGGCCATCGATTTCATGGATGAGTTTGTGACTAATCAAATTTTTGAAAGTCGAGAAGCAATGATTTGTTGGGTAACTCAACTTGGTATCTGTCTACACATGGTAATATTGGTTAGACGCTTTGATAGTGGATCGAGTGGTAGACGAGCAAGAGTGTTTTTGGGTTGTGAGCGTGGTGGCACGTACCGTCCACCCAAAAAGAGACTTACCAATAAACATGGGGAACAAAAGCCGGTAAAGGAACGAGATACTGGCACCAAGAAATGTGATTGTCCTTTCATGTTGAAAGGAGTGCAGTTGAATGAGATGGGACATTGGTGCTTACAAGTAGTCTCTGGCGTGCACAATCACCGGATGGGGTTAAATTTGGTTGGACACTCATTTGCGGGTCGACTATCGGCCTCAGAGGATCAAGTTATGCGTGACCTATCCTTAAGCAATGTCAAACCCAAAGATATCTTGAGCACGTTAAAGCAATCCTTTCCGGCCAATGCGTCCACATTGAAGACAATTTACAATGCTCGTCAGAAGCATAGAATTGTCGAGCATGGAGGCCGTACACAAATGCAATATTTGATGGGTAAATTGAAGTCTGAGGACTATTACTACCTGACTAGGAGATGTGAGGGAATCGATAAGGTTACAGATCTATTCTATGCTCATCCGACCTCTGTTGACTTGTTGTGTGCCTTCCCCAACGTGTTGTTGATGGATTGTACCTACAAGACTAATAGGTATAAGATGCCCCTCCTCGAAATTGTAGGTGTCACCTCTACCAACATAACATTTTTTGTGGCGTGTGTGTATTTGGAAAAGGAGCGTGAGGACAGCTATAGATGAGCGTTGACGACATTGAAGGGTTTACTAATTGATGATTGTCTACCGAAGGTGATCGTAACTGATCGTGAGATCGCACTCATGAATGCTCTTGCTGCTACCTTTCCTACCTCTACTCATTTGCTTTGTCGATGGCATATCAACAAGAATGTTTTGGCCAAATACCGAGGTTACCTTGGTAGAGTTGAAAGATGGGAGCATTTCAACATGAGTTGGAATATGTTGACTTCTGCGGAGGATATTCCCAAATTCGAAGAGTTGCTTCGAAGGTTTCATATTGACTACATCGATGTTCCTCAAGCCGTAAATTATTGCATGAAAACTTGGATTGAGCCGTACAAAGAGCGATTCGTGCTATGTTGGACCAACAATATTATGCATTATCAAAACACAACGAGCAACAGGTACTTACGAAATTATTTGGTTAACGTAAAATTTACATCAAACATATTGTCTTTGGATGAGCAGAAGATTGAAATTGGCTCTTCTTATTTACTGTTAGGGCCGAGAGCGCACATGCAAAAGAGGCAATTGGGCACAAGTCAATCAAATTTTGAGACCGCGTGGGAAAGAATACATCACTTGCATATCATGTCTCACACTGCCATCAAGGCCTCGTTCGAGCAAAGTCTTAATATCGCGCCACACCGCTACTCTTCTCCAATTTTCAAGTGCATAAGAGGACTTGTGTCTCACAATGCTCTTGGACTAATTTTTGAAGAGATCAAAGGAATTGACAGTTGCGGTGTCGATCCATTGATGTGTGGTTGTGTGCTTCGGAAGACGTGTGGTTTGCCTTGTGCACACGAACTAGCAGAGTTGAAACGGGACCACCAAGTTATCCAACTTGAGATGATAGATCCTTACTGGAGGAAGTTGGATTGTGAACCCGTAATGGCAAATGCTTCTCCTCAAGTTGATGTGGAAAATCGTTTTGATGAAGTGCACTCCGGAATACGAGTCATGTTCGGAGAGGCATTTGTTGAACGTAGCCGAATTGACGAAGCACTTGGTCCGGATGGTAAGGCTCAACGTAGTCGAAAGCCCGTATACACCCCTGGAAGAAAGTCACTTCTTTTCGAGAGAAGTGTTCTCTCACATCGTTGTAAGGGTTCCAATCGACCTACATTGTTCAAAATACGAAATGGCACCAAGTTATCAATATATAGACCGGACATTGTTGATATGAAATACATAAGGATAAATATACACTTACACTTTGGGGAGTCATGTTGTCTAACACTTCACGTATAGCAAAAACACGCTCTTGATTACCTCCAACATGAGCTCTCTGGATCCACCTTCGTGCTATTGGCTCCTCGATCCGGTAATGTGCATTCTGGGTCGGCCTAAACACTGGAAAATGTGCATATATCCAAGCTTTGTGTACCGAAACAATGGTTTAGCATTAGTATAAAAAGATGGCAAAGATCCACATATTAGTATAAAAAGATAGCAAATACGTAGTACCTCAAGTAAAGTCAGATATCCACACATCTGCTTCACACCACTCCTCGAAGCCAGGCCCAACTGTCGATACAAAAAGGCCAAGGCCGCTGCACCCCAGGCATACTCATGTATACGATCAAAATCATCCAAGAGTCTTAAGATCTTCGTATCCGCTCTAGAACCACTCTTATCTGAAAAGATCGTGCAACCCAAAGTGAACCAGATGTATGCACGAGCAGCAGCCGTCCTCACGTCTTCATCCGGCGAGCTCGTATCTGCTTCAAAGCGAGAACGAAGCCACTCCAAGCGAACCGAGCTACCCCTGTGACCTTGCAGGGCTTCAAACCTCTCATCAGTGCCCGTCCCCAACAACCTCTGCATGAGAAGAATAGGAATCTCTGGACGGTTTCTTCCTTGGGGTACCATAACTGGTCTTCCAGTGACCGACAGCATCGTAAGTCTATGTACGTCATCCAATGTAATAGTCATCTCGCCGAATGGCATGTGGAACGTGTTAGTCTCTGGTTGCCAACGTTCCACGAAAGCACATAGCAGATTCTTGTTCGGCATCTTATACGAAATCCATCCGAGGTTTGGGATTTCTGTTCGCTCGGTCATATCTTTGAAGTTATCCACCATGTTGTCAAACTTCCACGTCTCCATCTTCGTAGTGTGACAGTGAAATTTCAAGACGTCTCTCTCCAACCCATTCCAGATATCATATGCAACATGCGTCTTGAAACTTGGAATCAAACGATGGTCAATAAGACCACCTGGACAAAGACCATGTCAATAGCTCCTCGTCGGGCTCGTCATCATCCTCCAATCCCCCTTCATCATTAACATTTTCATCCTCCATTAGCTGGGGAACATCACGAAAAGCACTTGCTTCCTCCACATTGTACTCAATCAGAGGAAAAGCCGAAGAAGACAGTACTGGTTCTTCAACTGGTACTTCTTGTGCTACACGTCTTCTTCTATTAGACGCAGTAGGCCGTTTCCTTTGATACACTACTACAATAGAAACATGTAAGGATAAATCTACAAGATACGTCAATTTAAATAACACAAGTTATCAAAGTTTGATAAAAAAAAAAAAAACAACGTTCCACAAAGCGTTCGGTGGTAGGCCGAACAGCTTTGAAGGTGTTCGGCAGGTGGTCGAACACCAACAGATGGGTTCGGTAGGCGGCCGAACATTTATATACCCGTTCGGCCTGCTGCCGAACATTACATAATTTGTTTGGCGTGTAGCCGCACACTCTGTGTTCTGTTCGGCTGGTGGCCGAACACACCATGAAATGTTTGGCCAACCAGGGCCGAACATACCCAGAATTTCTAACATACGGGATTCAATATTTGAAGTCCAAATTCAACTCAAATTTCATCAAATCGAACACATAAACTATCTAAACCCTAAACCCATAACCCAAATATGATTTCTACACAAATTTCATACAGTTTCTCCCACATTAAACATAGTATATGACAAATTTGTTAAAATATTAAAAAACACATACTTGGTGAATTTTGTTGTTCATTGGGATCCATGGTAAGAAGTACAGTTGGATTGATCGAACTCCTTCACACCTGTTCGATTACACGCCGTACGCACTATCAAATGTTCGGTAGCCTTTGAGTCCAAATTGGATCTTCCTCTTCTTCAAATTTTTCGTACCTGTTTCCTTTGTGTGGAGCAAGAGAGAAGATGGGGTGTGTAAGGGATTTGGGTGGTGTGGGGTGTATAAAGTATTTGATTATTTAGTTTTTATTTTATTTCATAAAGGGTATAATTGTAATGTTGTGGGGTGTGTTTAGAAATTGTGGAAATGTTTTGATTTAATTGTGGATGTGTTTAGTAATTGGGGTGTGTTTAGGATTAAATGGGGTCTGTATAGTTTGTCCCTTAAGAGTTAGTTAAAAAATTAGTAGAAATTACATAACGTATTTTAAATATGTATTGGTTAATTCAGAAAAATATATATTTGTTAAAATTATTAAAGTTACATGATTTGATGTTCTCGTTTGGATTCATTGTGTGTAATTTTAAATTTCAAATAATTAAAACTTGTATAATTGATTTTGAGTATTTGACGATTATTGTAGTTATATCACTTGTCTGTCATATTATATAACTTTTCTTTAGTATTTCCCTTGATGGTATAGCGAGTCCCAATAAATGTTTTTTTAACTCTCTTCTACACTCATTGAAGGATAATAATTTTAGGCTTAATTATATTTTTCGACCTGTGGTTAATTAGATTAAATTAATAAAAGAAAAGATCAAATAAATTAAATAGGAAAAATATTTAAAATTTTACATTCAACTAAGTGGATATTAAATATAATATAATTTTGATTAATATATTATTTAACTATTGAAATAAATAATTTATAATGTGTGTGAATAAATAATATTGTATACATATTAAAAATATTAAAAATTATTAATATTTAACTATTGAAATAAGTAATTTATAATGTGTGTGAATAAATAATATTGTATACATATTAAAAATATTACATAATTTTTATATATGTACTTTAAAAAATATTCTATGGTTTAATTTACATGTTATACATATTATGTTATAAATATTGTAATATGTGTTGGAGTTGAATGTGGTGTATTTGAAAATGACTTGGAAAACAAATAGGTAAAGTCGAGGCAAGAGTTGGACTCTTTCTCTATAAGACGAAATTGCCCCGTATTCAGTGCTTTACGGTCTGCGGCACACGTCCCCAAGATACAACGACTTACTAACTTAAGGATCGCAGCACAACGAATCCAAAAGTTTTCCGGCGAACAAAAGAGATATTTGGAACTTTCTAGGACAAGATGAAAAGAATACTACAATTGCTAGAATGCTATGAATGCAAGTTGTAGTGGAGTCTAATGTTATGAATGTTGTATATGAAATGATTGAATGTGGGATCTATTTATAGAAGTTGAATAGGTGTTGTGTCCTTTCATAATAGACACCTTTTTGGTTTGAATTGATGTATTTTCATAAAGAGACACATTTTCATGAAATGATGTCTTTTCATGATTAGACATCTATTCATTTGAATTGAAGTCTTTTCATTATTAGACACCTCTTTCTATAAAATAGTGTGTCTAATTGGAATGGTTGCATCCCTTTAATTTGGGTTGCATCAATTCAATTCAAACTCACACCCTTTCACACCTTCACACCTCTTCAATTTAAGTTGCCAACTTTAAGCATTAATTTCTCATTCATCCGAAATTGGATTTGAGAAAATAAATACTCTAAATTTATCTACTCGAAATGTAGATTTTAAATTTGCAACTTAATTTCGTTTTTGACAAACGAAACACCATGTAATCAAATTGGTCAAAGATTGGTCAACACCAACTTTTTCAAACCAATTTCCAACAATCCCCCACATGAATGAAATTAATGCATATGCAAATGCAGACACTTTAGAAAGTTCCAGCGAACTGCTATTGCATCAGGATAGGTAGCTTCCGGCTTTGAACCTTCCTTAGTAAGATGCTATCGGATTTACTCGCTGCTCGGTGAACGCGATGTCTTGAACCGGTCAGCTTTTTGTGTAAATCAAGACAATAACATCTACACAATAGTAGTTCTAATATCCTTTTGTTCTCACGTTGTGCCCATTTCGGCCCTGGACCATATCTTGGTTCATAAGTGCTTCATTGAGGCGGTCATCCTCGCACTTACATAGGTGACTACCTATTAGGACTATATCCAGAGAGTAACCTGTAATACTCCACCTTATTAGGTATAGGCGTCATTAAAAGCTTTATAAGCTTACCCTCACCACACGTCAACAGGATTTTATCTATTCGCACTTGGTTGTCCCTAGGAATGAGTTGAGTGAGTTCCAAGTGCTCAACTGAACCTTCCATAACTTAGTTGTCTCATTGAACCAAGTTTGTGGGATCTCCACTCATCATGGTTGAGTTACCGCTATGAAAGTTCTTTAATGTGTGGATTTTGATCTCATTCCCCTAGACATGCAACATAGTTGATCTCCATTCCAATATTTTAATTCACGGATCCGTATAACATCTGAAATTCTTCCACAAGAGATCGGTTGCATTTGGCCACTAGTTGAACACCCCCATATTTGAACATTTTTATGGGATGACTTAGTCCCCCCACATTTGAACATTTATGTGGTAACTTTGTATTTCTCATGTTAGGGTGTCTAGGCCACTTCTTGGAAGTAATCAATCTATAAATTGATATTTCATACACTATTGTTTGGACATAACTTACTAAGTTATTCGTAATTATTTATGTTATTACTTGATCCAAACAAGTTTATGTCCACAACACAATAGGACCATAAAGACAATCTCTTATCTTTCCTTTCCACACTTTGTGGGACATGTCCATAAAATTTATTGGTCAACATTTTTTTTATAAGATCAATTCATGTCCTCAATTTAGCCCATTGGACTTACATCCATCTTAATAGGACTCAAACCAATTTATATGGACATCAAATCAAACTGATTTCTCTACTTTTGATTTCTAGAAGGCCCACAACCTAATTATATAGAAGACTCAATAAGATTTCTATGGACTTGTAGTCTAACTTTGAATAGGCCCTATGCCACAAAGTATATATGCGTTCACAATTCTTAAAATTAACTTTTAACTTGATTTTCATATCAAGTTTTAGTTTAAACTTCTTCAAACTTGTATATGTCCCCCCCCACACAGGAACATATTTCACCTTTCACCTTTATTGACCACTTTTGGTCAATGACATCGACTTTTACGATGTCCAATATTTAATTTGAGACAAATTCTCAAATTGATTCTTAACTTTGATCTCATTAAATCAAAGTCAACTTGTATTGGATTAAATCAAATCCAATTGTGCCATAATGCACAATTTAATTAGGTATATAACTAGTGTCATCAAATTATAATTCGATGCCACAAATTAAGACCATAATTAATATACTAGTGGACCCCCACAATTAATTTTGGGCTTAAACCACGATTTGGTAAGAACCCACCTAATTGTGTAAGACCAATATAAATTTATTTGAAGCCCAATGATATTTAAATCTAGTTGGGTTTAAAACAAACTTATCACTTTAAAAAAATTGACGATAAAATATAGATAAGAAAACTTACTCTATTTGAAGTTTACCGAATGGTGACACCCTTTAATTTCAATGTCATCGAACTTCATCAATCTTTCAGCATAAAGTTGGTGTCGCAAGAATAGAACTGATCATTTTGTGGTTTAAAATTTACCAACTCACGCGTGATGGTTCATATTCCATGCAAACATTTCATTCCAAAACAAAGGAATTCACAGACCAAAAGTTAGTTCAAAATGTAATTAATTCCAACATAAACACTGCTTGGAAGTAATCTCATGAGAATCAAATGGGGAATCAACCAAAAAACAATCAAACAAATATGTTTGTCAAGTCATATTCAAATACACAAGATTTCGTCTTACGCTGTTGGAGTTGAATGTGGTATATTTGAAAATGACTTGGAAAACAAATAGGTAAAGTCGAGGCAAGAGTTGGACTCTTTCTCCGTAAGACGAAATTGCCTCATATTCAGTGCTTTACGGTCTGCGGCACACGTTCCCAAGATACAACGACTTACTAACTTAAGGATCGCAGCACAACGAATCCAAAAGTTTTCCGACGAACAAAAGAGATATTTGGAACTTTCTAGGACAAGATGAAAAGAATACTACAATTGCTAGAATGCTATGAATGCAAGTTGTAGTGGAGTCTAATGTTATGAATGTTGTATATGAAATTATTGAATGTGGGATCTATTTATAGAAGTTGAATAGGTGTTGTGTCCTTTCATAATAGACACCTTTTTGATTTGAATTGATGTCTTTTCATAATGAGACACATTTTCATGAAATGATGTCTTTTTATGATTAGACATCTATTCATTTGAATTGAAGTCTTTTCATTATTAGACACCTCTTTCTATGAAATAGTGTGTCTAATTGGAATGGTTGCATCCCTTTAATTTGGGTTGCATCAATTCAATTCAAACTCACACCCTTTCACACCTTCACACCTCTTCAATTTAAGTTGCCAACTTTAAGCACTAATTTCTCATTCATCCGAAATTGGATTTGAGAAAATAAATACTCTAAATTTATCTACTCGAAATGTAGATTTTAAATTTGCAACTTAATTTTGTTTTTGACAAACGAAACACCATGTAATCAAATTGGTCAAAGATTGGTCAACACCAACTTTTTCGAACCAATTTCCAACAATATGTTGTCATATTAAGATGAATAATAAAAGTTGATTTGTTTACGAACACAAAATAATAACAATGATGATGATGATATATATAAGACAAATTGTTTAAAAAAATGGGAAAATAACACTTAATATGACATTTAATATTCAAGCATTATACGAGTGTCATGTGCATTCTTGATCATTCTTTAATATATATCATGATAATTCTATTTCGGTGGTACTTGGATATCTAATAAACATTAATAGCATTCTCAAACTGTATAAATCTCTCTAATCAAATGAGTTGTGGGTTGAGTACACTCATTATTTGATCTAATAATAAAAAGATTTGTGAGCTGATTAGACTCTTCATTCATCTAATCTAATTAATCTAATAGAACTAAAGTTGATGTCATTAATTGAGTCTCCATTGTTGTGATGTTGAGAACTCTACACTCAACTCACATTCCTAGATCCATTGAGTTGAGAATGAGGAATTTATTCATAATGTAAACATTCATTTGGTTGCAATCTGAAGTGAATAACTCAGATTAAAAAACATAGTTGAGTTCTTAATCATATTTTGCCCATTTCATAAATCAGATTAAAAAACATAGTTGAGTTCTTAATCATATTTTGCCCATTTCACAAGCTAGCACCTTATTCAACTTCATTGTTGATCTAGTTGTCAACCAATTCAGTTTCCATATATGGTAGACAACTATTGAACAAAACCAATTAGGGGTCAAAACTTGCAAACTGAGTTAAAGAAATATGTTCCCTAAATTTGTATTTATTGATTATTTTAGTTTAAATATCTTGATATGGTTTTGTTTGGTACTTAGAACTCGACAGTGGGTGAGATTTGTTGAACACGAGAAACAAAAACAACAAAGCAAAAACAAAACATAAATTACAGATGTCTAATCTATTACAAAAGGTCAGCAAGTCGAGCGAGGAGGATTTCTCTCTCCTTAAGACAAGATACGTACACGTAGTGCTCACTGGATCATGCGTCACAAAGATAAAACGACTTCGTCACTTAAGAAAGTAACACCACAATCTCAAGAGCTCTGACAAACTTCAGTGCTTGAGAATTGAGCTTTTAATGCAAAATGAAGACTATGATATGATTTCAATCTTCTGTACATTAGTTCAAATGATGCATGGTAGCCCTATTTATAGATCTCCAACTCAAGGGTTACATTTCAGAATTGATGGGAATTTAATGACCCAATAATGGATGACTTAACAAATCAGTAACAGGTGATTTAATAGTTAGAAACAGTCCTTTCAAAAAGCTAACATATACACTTGTGCTTTAATGCATTGCTACACTGTCTAGGTTGCATTACTGCATTTAAGCCCTCATTAACTCAACTTGTAGCTTGCATTGATGCAACCTAGGTCCAAAAAGATAAAGTGAACCACACCCAACCCTATCCACCCAAGTCCAGCCCATAATCCGATCGTCAGGGATCAAGCACACGGCCTAGGTCGGGTGAGGCTGCGCGCGTTTGTTGCACAAATATAAAGAGTGTACCAATTACTAAGTCACCTCACAAAGCTTACTTTATACTAACATTTTCAAGATCCATCTTTTAATAAGAGATAGTTGAGCTCTATTTCCCACATCTAAGCCTTTTTACATGCCCAATTTTAATGGCTATATTTTAGATATCAATTTCTCACGCACCATAAATTGATTTGAAGTGATTCAACATGTTTCAATTTTTCTACTACAAACTTAGATTGATACACTTAATTCATAAAAGGATTAAATCATAGTCACTTAAATATTGATTCAAATGAGTTCAACCACCATTTTTCTAAACCAATTTTTCAAAAAGATTTTTCATCTCTTATTATGTCTTATCATTTGTAAATTGAGTTGTTATATAAATAGTTATAAATTATAACGTTTTTGTATAAAAATATGGCATCTATTATTATGTATAGAATTTTCGTTTTCTTTTAATCATATATATTCGTTTTTTTATCATACAACTTTTTTATTCTCTTGATGCCACTAGTTTAGCTACTACCATTTGAAATGAGCATAACTAGTCAATCTTATGTAAAATATAAAATTTCAAATAAATCATTTTAAATGTTCCACAACTTCAAAACTCATCTAATATATAGAATATAATAATTTTGCAACATCACTCAATATACCTAGCTCTACATAGTGATCACATGATATTCAAAATTTTACCTATTCATGTTTTTTTTAACTCAAAGAATCACTAGAACCTTGTGCCTAATATAGAACACTAAAACTTATATATTTCGGATACGGATCTTAGATTTGTGTCTCCAATGCGTGGTGTTAGATATTACTCTTCAGGTATTACATGTATACTTTTAAGGTATTAATTTTACATGTTAATGTGTGATATTAGATATATACTCTTCAAGCATCACGTATATATTCTTAAGATATTACTTTATATTTAATGAAAAGTATCAAATATATACTCTTCAGGTATCACGTGTATATCTTTAAACTATTATTTGTCTAGTATCGATTTTTCGTTCTGTATGCAAGCAATACCTTAAGAATATATACGTGATACCTGAAGAATATTTATCTAACACCATGCGGAGGTTGAGTTTGGGACACCGTGCCATTGGCATACAACTTTCACTCAATATAGAAATCAAGAATAAAACGAATCGCACAAATCTTGATTTTTAATATGGCAACCGTAAGTCAATATGAGGGAGGAGTGGAGGTTAATTAATTTTCTACATCATTTTTGAGTAAACTATTGGTATATATCAATATCAATTATGGGTTAAATCACGATATAAATTGTAGGAAATATCAACATTTGGTAAAATAAACAAATATTTCATTTTTATTCTTTCTAGACAAATCATATTGCTCGTTTTTGAAGTAAATCGCTAGTTATGCATTAAATGGCATATTCATATATCATCGTCTATATTTAGACATAAATTGATATTCATAATAATCATGTAATAAAATATTGGTTGAGGTGTCGAAACGAATTAATTGATGAGATGGGCCAGATGAAGTGGGCCTTCATTGTGATGGGTTCTTAAAATCCTAAGCCAACAACAACAAATCTGTAGGCGATCCATCCTGTCAAATTTTTTAATTTTTCATTTTTGTTTATAATATGTAAAACATGAATTATATATGTAGATTGTATATTGTTACAAATATATATATTTATGTTCAATTACATATAAATCCAAAATTAATTTTAAGAGAATAATTTTTTCATTAAATTTTCTTCACTCATATAAATAATTAATTGTTCAGCTTAATATTTGATAGATCATTACCTATATTAGTATATATCACGTGTATTACACGGTATTTTTTAAATTAATATTATTAAAAAATAAGCATAAAAATGTAATACATTTTGAGTAAGAAATAACAATGCATCAAAAACACATCCTAGATCAAAAATGTTACCTAACGAAAACTACTTTCACATTCACATGACTTAAAAAATATTTGCAGGTAATACATACACTTTAGCCATATTTTTAAATTAAAATTAAAGTAAAATTAAAATACATAAAATAAATTATATTTAGTATATTTTATTAATTTGTATTGACATAAATTAACATCTCATTTTCTGTTAATATTTAATTTAATGTATATTACTACATCCGTATTAACATATATTAATTAGCAATCAATAATTTTTTTCATGTACTTACTGATTTTTGTTGTTCTTAAAATTATATTTATATACTCACATCACATGACCTAAAAAGTATATGGACATAATATTCTTATTCATGATATGCTTGATTTAACTTTTTTCCCCAATTTATAATTATTATATTTATTAGCAATTAGTTTATACATATTAAAATATATTGTCTCATTAAAATAACAATCAATCCCTATATTAAAATATTTTGACTAAAATTTCATAGGTTACAAATTGTTATTAATTATCATTAAAATTTAATAGGTTACTAATTGTTAGCAATTATCATTAATTGAATTAAATTATAAATATCTATATATATATATGTATATTTTTTAAAAATTGAGTTAAAATTTGGAATAACCATAGTGTGACATGTATGCTCTAGTGGTTATTCATTTAGTATATATGAAAGATTGTTAGCAATTATCATTAAATGAATTAATTTGATTAAATTATAAATATATATATATATATATAAATTTAAAAAATTGAGTGAAAATTTGGAATAACCATAAAGTGATATGTGTCATCTAATGATTATTCATGAAAGATTAGATAATGACTTTTATCATTATTGCTCATGTCTCATCTGTATATTCTAGGAAATAAAAGGTAAAGCATAAATAGAGAGGAAAATCAACCCATCAAAAGTTTGCACCCAACACATGTCAACGGGTGAGAATATATACGCTTGATGTGGGGAAAGATGGAATAAGATAAATATGAAGAAGAAGGGGTATAATGGGGAAGAAAAAAGGAGATGAGAGTGACGGGGCAAATGACGTGGACACATATAATAGAACTGACTGCGAGAGCTGATATGGGAGTCAGACGTCAAGCTGGCAGATGACGTGGCGGAGAAGGCCCAGAAGGCAGAAATGGTCCAGAGAGGAAAAGGTCCACAAGAAGGAAAAAATGGTGAAACGGACGGATGTACTCTTTGTCCTAGACAGAAGATATAAAAGGGGAAAAGACAAGAAGGACGACCAGATTATTCTCATTCCAGAAAAATACTGTACAGAGAGCAAGCAATGTAGAACTCATCGTCAATACTGTATCAGAGTAGGCTTCTCGATGGACAACTTAGACAAGAATTTAAATATTAAGACTAAGTTTGAAGAGAGACATCTTGTAGCTTAAGTCTTGTCAATTTTGTGGACATGCTTAACCTAAAATCTATTAAAATTTTATTAAACGCGTAATTATGTGAGATGAAATTTCTCACATTTTTTTTCGAAAAACAAAATTCTATTTAAGTTTAGTTAGACCAAATAACATGAAAATAAAATAAATTATAAATTATACTACGAAAGATTGGTCTTTTGGGATTGGTCATTATGTGTCACTACCTCCCACTTATCTAGGGGTGTCAATTTCCCCATGGAAAGCCATCCCCGTTAAATAATACGAGAATTCCCAGGTCAATATGGTGAATGCGGCGGTAACGGTGAATCCCCGTTTAGAAATTATGGGGATGATATTTAAGCCCCACTCAATCCTCGACCCCGAAATCGGCCCCGTTTGTAAGAATTGGGGATTCCCATTTCCCCGTTTACTATTATTTATTATACTATATATATGACTTAATAAATATTATAAATATTCAAAATTTTCCGTAACATTCATTCTTGGCTCACACTTTCCAAATTCCAATGGATTAATTAATTATTTAACTTCTTAGGTTTAATAAATTTGTAAATGTTAATTGTTAGATATTATATATCTATATATATATATATATATAAACAGAATATTCTGCAAAAAATAACTGCAATAAATGTCTCATTTATTAAATATTTTCATTTTAAGAAATCATTAATAACTTTCATTTTAAATTTATTAATAAACAAATACATAAATATCAATATTTAAGACATTTAATTTTATATTTATTATATAGAAACTCAAAGGAAAAATAAATAGATAAATTTATTTATATATTTCTATACTATAATAATCGAGGAAAAGTTGGAGATATTTACAGAAGTAACATTTTACCAACAAAAAGTGTCACATCAACAATATTTTTATTTTATATTTTTTATTATTTAATTCATTCAATTTATAATATAAATATTGTCTTAGTTTATTCTTATTTTATTAATATAAATTAACTTAATTTTTATTGAATATTTTCTTAAATACCATATTGTCGAAATAACAATTTCAATAATAAATATTAATTTGTTTAGGGATAATTAATATCATATTTAATATAAATATAACTAAATAAGTTTAACACTATTAAAGATGTGTGTATATACATAAATATATATATATAATATGTATTTAGTGTAAAATTATATGTCATCTTAAGTACTTTTTAAATTAATATTCGTAAGTGTCCCGTTAACAATTTTTTTTATTTAGAATTTTACTATTTAATCCATTTGATTTAATAATATAAATATTGTGTTAGTTTATTCTCATTTTATTGATTTTAATTAAATTAATTTTTATTGAATAATTTCTTAAATACCAACAATAGATATCCAAACAATAATTTCAATAATAAATATGAATTTGCATGGGGATTATTTGTATCATATTTATTATAAATTAAGGATGTGTGTATATACATATATGTATATAATATGTATTTAGTCTGAATTATATATCATCCTAAATATTTTTTAAATTATAAATATCTCATAATGAAATAAAATTTTTGTCTTTTACTTTACACTTAGGACTTCGTATATTTTTATGTGAGAGTGCACGTTTTGAATCTAGATGGCTCAGCTGATTATCTAAATTATATGTTTAGTTTCTAATTATATTGTCATCATCATGATCACTACTACTACATTTTGATTTTGTGTTGAGCTTAAATTGTAATGATCAATGACGTACTATATCAAGTAATTTACGTAATACTTATAATGGAATACTTATCTGTCATCTTCAATGTTAAACGATATTAATTAAAGAAAAAACTAATTCAATTTATTTTGAAATAAATGGTTGAAAATATATAATTGACAATGCTTGCATCAAGTTCCTAGAAAAAAAATTATAATTTTATTGTGTATTGTTTCTATATATATATAGAGTAGCACTTGGGTGCCCCCGGGGTACGGATCCAGGATCCGTACCCCCAACCCGACCCGAAATATATATATATATATATTTTTTTTTTCTTTTTTCTCTCTATTTTTTCCATCTTCTTCTTCTTCTCTGATCTTCTTCTTTTTTTTTTTTCTTCTTCTTCTTCTCCGATCTTCTTCTTCTTCTCCTCCTCCTCCTCCTCTTCTTCTTCTTCTTCCTCCTCTTCTTCTTCTTCTTCTTCTTCTCCGATCCTCTTCCTCCTCCTCCTCCTCTTCTTCTTCTTCTTCTTCTTCTTCTTCTTCTCGGATTCTTTTGTGAGGGTTAGGGTTCGCAACGCCGGATTTCGTCTTGCCGGATCTCGGAGAGGGAGTTGAGGCGGGCGGAGGAGAGCACCTCCTGGCGCCGAGGCGGCGGAGCCCTTACCAAGTTCCTTAACCACAACATCACTCCATGCTTGCCCCTCCGTGGCACTATCACCGCCTCCGGTGACCTCGTGTACCTGTCCTACATCGCCGGCCTCCTCACCGGGAGGCCCAACTCAAAGGCTGTGGGCCCCAAAGGGGAAGAGCTCAACGCCGAGGAGGCCTTCAATCTTGCCGGAGTTAGTGGAAGGTTCTTCGAGCTGCAGCCTAAGGAGGGGCTGGCACTTGTCAACAGCATGGCTGTTGGCTCTGGATTGGCCTCCATTGCTGTGTACGAGGCCAATGTTCTTGCTCTCTTGGCTGAAGTTATGTCCGCTATTTTCGCTGAAGTTATGAATGGGAAGCCTGAGTTTACTGATCACTTGACTCATAAGCTGAAGCACCATCCGGGAAATATTATGATTTCCTGATTGCTACTAAGCTTTCACAGGCCCCTGTTTGTAGGTTTTTGTAACTTAATAATCATTAGTTTGCACACAAAAATGGGTTTATAAATTTCTATGTTGGTTGTGGGCTGATTTTCCATTGCTGCTTCTTCTTCATCTTCGTCCATCTTCATTGCTGCTTCTTCATCTTCTTCTATCTCTCCATCTTTAGTTTCTTATTATTCTTCAACCTTCGTGATGGGGAGATACATAGAAGAATTACCAATTGTGACTATAGATCTTGCATCCAACATACCACTAGATGATTTGCAGAAATATTTCGAAGAGAAAGATAATGAAAATCGAGATATATTATGTAATACCACAGAAGCATACACGTAATACCTTAAAGGTATTTATGTAATACCCGAAAGAGAATTATGTAATACCTGAAAAGTGATTATCAAATACCTTAAATGTGAGTATGAATGTGTAATACCATATAGATAAAAATGTAATACCTTAAACATATTTATGTAATACCTGAAACATATTTTATGTAATACCTGAAACATATTTTATGTAATACTTTAAGGATAAATATGTAATACCTTAAACTATAAGCAGTAATACCTTAAAGTTTAAACAGTAATACCTTGAAGCTGAATATGTAATACCTTATACTCAAAAGCAGTAATACCTTAAAGGTGAGTATGCAATACCTTATACTCAAATATGTAATACCTCAAAGGTGCATATGTAATACCTTATGTTTTAAACTCAATACCTTAAAGATAAATGTGTCATACCTTAAGAGTATACACGTAATACCTTAAGAGTATACACGTAATACCTTAAGAGTATGTGTATAATACCTATCACTGAATGGAATCTGGTGTGCGCGAGCGCACACCAGCATAGCTGCAGACGCGCGTGGGGGCGCGTGGGCGCGCATGAAGATGGCCCACGCGCCGGGTCAGGTTGGGGGCACTGATCTAAGATCCGTACCCCGGGTGCACCCAAGTTTTTGCCATATATATACATACTCACACACATGTATTTATTTTAAATAATTGAATTTGATTTTTAATTCATAATTTTTTAAAGTTTTTTTGTATATTTAATTTAAGTGACTGACGATATTATTTTGTAACACAGATGATAAAAAAAATGTTTCAACTAGAAATGTTGTGTATAAATTTTTTTTTTTAAAACTTGCAAATTTGTAGGTAAAATATCCAATTTTGATTTGAAGATCATGATTGATACTTTTGTTTTTACTATGAATCATAGATTAGTGAATTGGATGTGTATAATATCGATATATTGTTGTGAATTGAATTACCTTAAACAAATTTAGATTTTTATAATTATTAAATATTCAAAAAAACTTGTGTGAGATGGTCTCATGGATAATTTCGGCTAGACGGATCATTTTTTGTCCATGGATCAAACTCATATCCATTAATTTATATGTGAATTAGGAAGTTTTGGTTGTGGGTCAACCCGTCTCACGAATCATACACACGACTCACTCTTAAATATTAGGGAAAACCTCATTTTTCGTCCGCTAAATAAGGCCCTTTCCAATTTTCGTCCGCTAACTTCTTTTTTTTTCCAATTTCAGTCCGATTTTCACCGGAGGCTGACGTGGCAGCCGGAATTTGCCTACGTGGCCACCACGTCATTAATAATAATTAATCAAAAATCAAAAATAAAAATAATAAAAAAATAAAAAAATCAGAATTAAAGAAAATTTAAAAAAAATCAAAATTAAAGAAAATTTTTAAAAAAAAATAAAAATTAAATAAAAAATCAAAAAATCAAAATTAAAGGAAAAAGGGTCTTCTTCTCCAACCCCACCCCTTCCCCAGCCCCCCGTCCCTGCACTACACACACGGCGGTGCCCTCACAGCGGCAGCGCATCAGAGAGAGAGAGATAGAGAGAGAGATAGAGAGAGAGAGAGACGAGCAGAGGGAGAGAGAGATAAAGAAATGAATTTGTGAAACAATTTACGTATGGTTTTGGCTTAATTGAGGATTGATTTGAATCAAAAACATGAAATTGATATGAGATTATGTTTGGGCTTGATGAGAGGAGCATTTTGATATATTGTTTGGTCATTTTGGTTAAGAAACGAAGAAAACCCCAATTTTTAGCTTGAGTGGTGGTTATGGCCGTTTTCCGGCGAAGCTTGGGCGGCGGTTGAAGGCTGAAATTGCAGAATATTTGTGCGATTTTGGTCAAATTCTTGGGGAAAGAAGATGGGGAAAACATTGTGATGAAGAATGGAAGCATTGGAAGCAATTTGAGTGGGGTTTAACATTTTCTGGTGACATTTTCCGGCTCCGACGGCGGCTCCGGCGGCGGCGGGGTGCTGGTGTCCCTAATTGCAGATTGGACGGGGTGGGGGGGGGGGGGGGGGGGCAGGGGCTTGGGGGAGGGGGGTTGGGGTGGGGGGCGTTGGGGAAGAAACCCACGTTTCTCTTTCTTTTTTTTTTTTGAATTTTTTTTGAATTTTTAATTAATTTTATTAATGATGTGGCGGCCACGTGGCTCGTCCACGTCACTCCAAAAAATTGGGGATTAGGGTTCCGTTCCACGTAGGCAGATTCTGGTTGCCACGTCAGCCTCCGGCGAAAATCGGACTGAAATTGGAAAAAAAGTGAAGTTACGATACTAAAATTGGAAACACGATATCTAGAGGACGAAAATTGGAAAGTGTCTTACTTAGCGGACGAAAAATGATATTTTCCCTAAATATTATATTGTCTTATATATACTAAAATTACTTACATTTATTATCAAATACTTAATATTTATCAATATTATATCACAAACTGTGCATCGCGCGGGTGTGAGTACTAGTTTAAGTTATATGAAGTTGAATTGTTAAATTAGGTTGTTGTTTTGATTATGTATTTTATACTTTGGTTTTAAAGACTAGATTTATGATTTAATGATGTTTAATATTTTTGATATTTATTTATTGAAATTTATTTTTGAAAAAGAAAAGGAATTTTAACTAGTAGGAAATTAAAATTGGGGAAACTGAATCCCCCGTCGAAAATCCGTTCCCCGAACGGTGAATTCCCATCCCCATACCAAATTCCGAAAGCGGGGATGGTAGTTTATATGCCAATTTGGTATGGGGGATAGTATTACCAATACCATCCCCCAAACTCGCCCATTGTTATCCCTACACATATCCTACACATTCGACCAAGGTTGTCACTAAAAAACTATAGTTAAGGTGCATAGGTCTTATCATCTACCCGTTGGTACTCCGCATCTTCTCGGAGAATTCAATTTCACCTACGCACAATAAAAATTATTAAATTTATTATATATTTTCATATATAGACTGTAAATTGGTTGATCTATTAGATTTATCTACATCAATAGACTAAAAGTCTTGTCCCAGCTCATTTTTTAAGAGCATCTCCAGCACTAGCACTACTTTAGTGCAGATTTTGCACTAAAGTAGTGCAGAAACAGTATTTTCATCTCCAGCACTCTGCACTACTTTTTGCACTAAAAAGGAATATTTCATTATATTTTTAATTATGAATTTATTTAATCATATTTTTCAAATATATTATAATTGATTAACATATTTACACTTACAAGTTCTTTAATACAATTTTATTATTTATATTCAAATTGTATAAATAAAAAGTTATTTTCAATTTATGTTTTATTTTCATGTATTTTAATCAATTTCAGTATTTTATTTTCATGTAATTTAATCAATTGCTTCTCGTTTCTCTAATTTTCACTATCCATGTTGAGAAACGATCACTCACGATCATTTCAAATTTTCAAATTACCATTCGTGTTGTTCAAATGACCATCCGTGTTGTTCAATTTTTCTTGTATTCGTGTTTTTCAAATTACCATTCGTGTTGTTCAAATTATCATTTCAATTATAATTTTATATCACAATTTGTGTTCACAAAAATACAATTATATTATCTCAAATATTATAAAATAACTCCATAATATATAATAAATAAATTTAAAAAAAAAGATAGCGCTAGTACAGTGTGGTGCTACTTGTGGCACCACACTGTGCATGTGAGTAAAGTAGCGCCTTGGATGGCGCCATGCTGGAGGAGATAATCTGGCGCCCCACGCTGCCCCAGCGCAGTGCTGGGGCTGCTCTAAATAGGTCAAGTTGAGTTAAGCCAAGAGTAAGCTTGTAGACCTTTATCGAGCAGTCTAATCTATATTCTCACTCTTAACATCAACCAACTAAAATCGACCTTTCTAAAGAAGCTTTGAATACTTAATTCCAGCCCATTTTTTGGTATGGCAGGGCAAGACAAACAAACATACGATCTAATCCATTTTGACAACTTTAATAAAATTTAGAAAGTTGTCATAGTAGACTAGCAGGACCACGTTTGGTTTGTGTGCAGGGTGGGTTAGGTTAGTTGGGTAGTGAGTTTGGACTATTTGGGTTCATATTTTATATGTTGAGTGACACTTGTCTTTCCCATAGGCATGGTGTCCTCAAATATGATGTTAAATATATACTCTACAGGTATCACATGTATACTCTTATATATATATGATATTTGTAGGGTATATTTATAACATTAAGAAACATAACACCTATAGAGTATATATATAACACCTGAAGAGCATGTATATAACACTTAGATCCGTGCCCCTATGTGCCACAAAAATATATAAGTTTTTGTCTTATATGTTTGGTCTCAATGTTAAGTGTTGAGTTTGAATTAATATTGTATTTGTTTGTGTGTTGTGTTATAACTTGAAATGAGTTTGTATCAAAACTTTGTTTGACTCAAGCGTTTTTATAGGTTTAACATTGGCTGGAGACTAAATTGCCCCCGACAATTTTGTTAACATAATTAATTTTAACCAAAATATGTTAAGTATAATTTAATTGAAATGGATGGAAATGAAAATACAATTTATTCTATCCAAATAGTAATGCGATGAGTAGGAATGACAAAATACTGTGTGAAATAATGTGATTTAGAAAACATAATTAGATTAATTATTTCTATTTATTTGAAATAATATTTATATTATCAAATATTTTTATTATTTCTATTAAAAGAATTTATTAAATTTGTTGATTTTTATACCGTACACGATTAATATTACAAATATGTTTGAATTAATTTTTAAATTTTATATTTGATTTTAGATTATTTGACTTAATATCACAACCTTTATTATTAATAGTTTTAATTTCAGATTAATTATAATTTTGATATTTCTGTAATACTTTTCAAACTTTTAAACACTTTATAGTCCTTCATAAAATGAATTTTAGATTAAAATATATTTTTCCTGTTTATATATCAAAATAAAGAACTAATTAAAAAAATTTAAATTTTTTTACAATGTTTAAATTTTATTATTTTCAAAATTGAATCGTATCATTAAGATCATATATCATTTAAAATAGCTTATTGTATTTCATCTCTACTCATGTATCTAAAATAGAAGTTAATTAACTTGTACTTTATATATATATATATATATACACACACTTATTCTATAAGCTACTTAAAATTTATTTAGTTTTTTTTCTCTTTTTTCTCTATTGGTTGATAGTTTTGGAGGGAAAATGGTAAATTTGAAATTTTTACCAACTTCTTTATAGATAGATATAGATATAAGTTAAATGTGTATAAAAAATGTTATAGTATTCTAAAAGAGTTCCCAACCCAAAATACCACATTCAATATAATAAAGGAAAATTTTACACACAGTATAAATTAATATACCAAAATACCACACTTTATAACTTAATATACCCAAATACCACATTTTATGATACGTTATGACATGTGTCAGTGGGGGAATAAATTGATCAATAATTATGTAATAATGACCCCACCAACCCATCCCACCCACCCCACTAACTCCACCTTTCCCCCCCTCCCTCCCCCTATGTTCGGGGAACCCTATTTTATAGGGTTTCTCGAAGATTTTTTTGATATGTTCGGGAAACCATATATTTTAGGGTTCGTCGAAAATTTTTGTTTCTGGATTTATTCTCCCGGGAAACCTATTTCTTAGGGTTCCTTAATGATTTCTGGATATTTTCGAATAACGCTGAAAAATAGGGTTATTCCAATAATAATATTATGGCTGAATAAGAGTATTCTTCGAATAACCATATTTTTAGGGTTTTTCGAAAATTATATGATATTTTCGAATAACCCTAATTTTCGAGTAACCCTGAAAAATAGGTTTATATGAACAATAATAGTCTCAATCATTGTCTCAATCATTGAAAGTTTGAATTGGTCAAAATGTGGTATTTTGGTGCATTAAGTTATAGTACATAACATTTTTATATAATAAGTTATAGTACATGGTAAAATTTTCCTTTATTATATTAAGTATGATATTTTAGTACATTTTCTCTTTCTAAAACCTCATATTGAGATCTCAACCTTTTTTTAAGATTTATGTCCGGTGGCAAGGTTAAAAAATTAGACTATTCCTCTATAGTTGTAGAAGTCCACATTACATGCTTAGCTCATTTTACATACAAATTCTAGAAATATGTAGCTTATAAAAAGTTATGGCAAAAACTTATATATCCTTGTGGTATAGATCTTAGATCCGTACCTCCAGCATGTGGTGTTACATATATACTCTTCAGGTATCACGTGTATAATATTAAGGTATTACCTTTTCATGTTAAAGCGTGAAGTTAAATATATACTCTTCAGGTATCACGCGCATAATATTATTTTTTATTCACTGATAGGTATTAGATATATACTGCAACGCCCTATTTAAAATAATGTTTTGGCGCTACTTACATTGGAAATTGACTCTTTCAATAATAATAAAGATAAATAAATTCAGAAATAACTGTGAAATATTATTCCATAAACAACGTTATGAAATATGAACTTGGAAAAATGCAGCGGAAGAGATTTTCTTGGAATTTCTTTCTTTACAAACATATTTTTAAATTCATCAAAAGAGTGATGGAAAACAAACATTTACATAAGTAAACATGTTTAAAATTTTATAAAAATAAAACTCTTTATTAAAATCTTCTGCCACCTTGATACTATCGGCTACCAGCATTCACTGCTCGTTCACCACGTCCTAAATACTTTTAGCTGAAAACATTTTTACACATAGGGGTGAGTGGTAGAAAACACTCAGTGGGGTTTATTTGTAGGGGGAGGGGATATATAAAGTACACGTAGCCATATCATGAAAACAAATCATATTGTAGACTCCCAAGTAGTCCCTTGCAAACCTTCTGGATAGGTTTCCGAAGAAAGCCTATCAGGGCCCCAAGCCGACCCTATGAGTTTTTTACACCCTCATATCGGGTTTCCGAAAAATACCCTCTGTCTTGGGTTTCCGAAGAATACCCTACTTGGCATGAAAGCGCATGCGCAGTTACATTTCACATAATAGTTCTCACATAACACAAAGTACACATTAATCACGTTGGACACATATTTCACGACAATCACATATTGGCAAACAAAACCTTTGATATACCTTTGGTTTCTAAAGAAACCCCTCTTGTGCGGGAATTACCCCGACTTATCACCATGTGAAACCAGTCGCATTTGTATCCTTGAAATCAATAACTTTTTGACACCATAATATTTACTTGAATATCAATTATATAATAATGACGTTCAACATAAAATCGACATCACATAATTACAGAATTCAAAGTCACATAATTCACACAAATTCACATAATAAATTGTATAATTAAGATCGTAGATAAGATTTTACCCCCAACTTGAATATCAATGATCCTTGTCAAAAGTTCCTTGCCTTATCCCTCCTTAATCTTGCCTTCGTTCGTATTTTTCCTAGTTGTGTCCCTTCTTCGTATTCCCTTGATCAGAGGCTTGCAACTATTATCTGTATGACCATCTAAACAAGCTCTATGTTCATATTCCTTATTAATAGTAAGTCTTAAGAATAAAAATTATATTCAAGTCACAAAATAAAATTAGGAAAGTGGTATTTGCAATAGAATTGTCAGACAATCTATAAAATAGAGTGTTCAGCTCTAATACCGCTTGGATGCCACAGTGCCACGGCTCACGGTGATAGAGAAGAGCATGTAGACGAGCAGCAGCGGCATAGATGGGGAGAGAGAGATGGTGATGGTGATGTGTGAGATGAGAGGGGGCATGTGTCATCCGTTGGAGTGGGTGAGGTGGCACACATATTGACTCATCCCTCCGCATGCTATTAAAACGGATCGAGTTTCGAACTACAAATTGAGTTGGAGAATTGTATCTTATTGATCGAGATTTAATTATACTTTAAATTAAACTAGGTTTGAACCCGTGCGTTGCACGAGTTTTATTTAATACTTATCTCATTTTTTATTTTATAATTAGTGTTTATTGTTATATGATAGTAAAATTTTACATAAGTGTGATATTTTTTCTTTATTCTTAAAATAATATTTATTAGGGTTCATTTGAATATGTGGATTTGAGTAGAGATTTGAAATCCTTGATAGGAAATTCACTGATAGTGTTTGGTTGGATGTGAATTTAAAATCCATAGTTTTCATTTTGAGCTAATTTTAGAGTCATTTTGGTGGATTTCAAATACACTCAAACTTGAAAGGATTTGAAATCATTATATCCAAACGGAACCTTATTGTTTTTTTAATAATTTTTTTCATTTATTCTTTAACACAAAATTGTTAATATATAGTTCTTAATAGGTGTTTTAATTATTTCATTAGGTATTTTCATATATTTCTGTAAAAATTATATAATATATTTCATTTTTATCGTTCGAAAACATATGTTTTGTTCAATGTTTGTCCTAAGTGCACTCATTATTAACTTTATGCATTGGTTTATTTTGTAATTGTGTTATTTTTGTGATCTTTTTATTAGTCTTAACAAATTGTTACATATTGTAATATTTTAATACAATTTCTCGATTGTTTAAGGGGGTGATTGGACTGAATGTGCACGTTTGAATTTTAAATTACCAATATCCGAATCATGTTATTTGTTTGCAGGATCTTATAACTATTCTTTTTTTTTTTTTTTGTCTACTTCATCCACTTTTTTACAATTTGAACTGAAAATGTTAGCTCTTTGTTTAAAGATAAAATAACAGTACATCATCTATTTTTCTTATAATTCCCTATATGATGACATATTCATTGTAATCCTGCTTTTAAAATTTCTAAACAAACACAAAATTATCAAATTTCATCCTTTTTATAACTCACTTTCATACTTGCCAAATTTATATATATTTTAACCTAAACATATCCTAAAAAAAATTAAGCACCTATTTTTTGCTAATGTCACTAATAATATTGTTTCAAAATTTAAACACAATTTCAAAGTACATTATTTTATTTAATGCATGACATTACCGAACTAATGTTTGCACATTGTTGCTTACTTTTTTTTTTTTTTTGGGCAATTTAAAATGTTGGACAAAAACAATAATTCAAGTTTGAAACCAAAGATTTCATGTAAAAAAATAATACAACATTAGCAAGCACTTGTAACTTACATTTTTTTATTCCAAGCAATTATTTTTTTATAATACCCTTTAAAATTTCTAAACAAATACAACTTTTCATTATCTAATGTCAAATATGTTTCAATCTCACATATCTTAATGTTTTTTAACACCTATTATATAATCTTATGTAACTTATGTAACTTGTTGTTTACTTTTTTTTTTTTTCCTTTCAATTGAAATGTTTGACAAATAATTATTCAAATTTGGAAGCAAAGATTTCATGCAGTGAAAAACAACACAACTTTAGCAAATATTAGTAACTTACATATTTATTTTTTGTAGGTGAGTATTTAATTGATATTAATGTTTTTATATTTGACAAATAGAATATGTTTTAAGAAGGGACACTTGGCATGCTTATAGAGCTCCAAGTGTCATCACTTGAGAGTGCCACTTGTCAAACACTTGAGGGTGCAAACCACACTTTTAAAGGTTTATGTAACATTGTTGTGTACTTTTTATTTTATTTTTATAAGAGTTTCATATTATATAATCTTATGTAACTTGTTGTTTACTTTTTTTCTTTTCCTTTCAATTGAAATGTTTGACAAATAATTATTCAAATTTGGAAGCAAAGATTTCATGTAGTGAAAAACAACACAACTTTAGCAAATATTAGTAACTTACATATTTATTTTTTATAGGTGAGTATTTAATTGATATTAATGTTTTTATATTTGACAAATAGAATATGTTTTAAGAAGGGACACTTGGCATGCTTATAGAGCTCCAAGTGTCATCACTTGAGAGTGCCACTTGTCAAACACTTGAGGGTGCAAACCACACTTTTATATATATAATTATTTAGGATATTTATTATATGGGTCTAGATCTTATTTTGTGTACGGTTTACGGATAAATGAATCCTCCTATAAAAATTATCATTCGAATCCAGCCTCATTAATTAAAATTGGATTAAACTATTTAACACCATATATAATTTAGTTGTGACAAAAATTAATTGATATTTTGGTTTACTATTAACGATCTATTTTATATATTTTGTCAACTTAAATTATTCGTAATTAGTAATTAACTTTAGGGTAAGTGTATTGAAATATTTTTTGCGTAACCCCATTATCAAAATTGATTTTCTAACTCAAATCTAAATTACGTAAGGACGGATTTAAATTTTATTTCGTGAATTAATTTATTACAATTATCATGACTTTAATTAAAACTTAATTTTATTTTGGGGTGTTATATATACTTTTTAGGTATCACGTGTATATCCAAGGTATTACTTGTTTATTCACTAAAGATATCAATTTTTTGTTTGTATGTAAATAATACCTTAAAAGTATATATGTGATAGTTGAAAAATATATATCTAACATCATATATTGGTCAGGTTGATTACACCGTGCTCCAAAAACAAATAAGTGTCACTCAAAAGTTAGACATCCATTATAGAGTTAAACATTCATACCAAATTTCTATTATATTTCTAGAAGCATTGAGATGAGGAGTGATAGTATATATAGATGGGTTTGAGAAAGTTTTGAGAATCACATAATTAAAATTATCAATATATAAAAAATAAAGTAACGAAAATTGACCTTTTTTTTTGGAAAAAATAAAATAAAATTTTTAGTCCTCTATATTTATCTTATTACATTTTTGGTCCTCTAACTTTCATCTTTTGATTTTTAGTTCTCTATGTTTACCTTTATTAGATTTTTAGTCTTTTATGTTTACCCTTATTAAATTTTTAGTCTTCTATCTTTCAACTTTTGATTTTTAGTCTTATATGTTTATTTAATTAGATTTTTAGTCCTCAATTTTTTAACTTTTGAATTTTAGTCCTCCATGTTTAAAAAACATTTGGTATAAGTTTCAAAAATAGTAAAACATGATTAATGTCATTGTTTTAGTTTTGTATTATTCATATTCGACACAAAATGTATATAGTTTATGTGAAATAAATTATAAATTATTAATTACTTAGTATCAATTTTATACTTATTAATTTCATTTTTATTTCTCATATTCACAAAACTCTAAATCAATTGTAACAAAATGAGAAATAGAATTTTCAATATTAGTAATAATTTACACTTGTTAGATAAAGAAAAAATTTTGTTTTTTGCGAGAAAAATTAAATTGTAACTAAATAAAAAATTAAAAATATACTATTACAAGTAAAACGACTAAAACATGATATTTTTAAACATAAATGACTAAAATTCAACAGCAGAAAAACAGAGGATTAAAAATCTAATGAAATAAACATAGATGACTAAAAATTAAGCATTGAATGATAGACGAGTAAAAATCTAATAAGGGAAATATAGAGAACTAAAATGCAAACGCTGAAAGTTAGAGGACTAAAAATCTAATGAGGTGAATATAGAGGACTAAAAAAATCCTTTTTTTTTTTAATGTCAGATTTCACCCAAAATGAAAATGGAATGTTTTTCTTTAAAGTTTCCGAATGATAGCAACATCATGTATTTACTTTGGTAACAGTTCGAATAAAACCCTAAATAAATATAAGACCTAAGAACATCTTCAGTAGTCTGCACTGGGCATCTTCAATAGTCTGCACTAGTACTTTAGTGCAGATTTTGCACTAAACAATATTTCATTCTCATTAGTCTGTACTAAATTTTGGGCTACGACAACACCACCTACGACAAGGGTTTTTTTTGGGCTACGACAAGGGTTTTTAACCCTTGTCTATGAGCTTTTTTCTTGTAGTGAAAAGAATATTCTATAATATATATAATTATTAATTTATTTAATCATATTTTTCAATTTTATTATAATTGATCAATATGTTTAACACACACATAAACATTATTCAATATAATGTTTGTCATTTATATTTTAAAATTTAATAAATAAAACATAGGGAGAAGGATATTGAGATGCAAAGGTAAAAAGTTGAAGCACGAAAGCAAAGAACTGAAGTACAGATGCACCAATATGAAATGACTAGACAATATAATGTACTATAAATCGATTTGAACACGATTTCTAATATCGTAAAATGTGAGTACTACCAAGAATAACAAGAAATGATTATGTAGACGAGGAGACAATCTCAAGTACAAAAACCTACCAATGCATTTGATAAGTTTGGACAATTTCCAAATCTTGGAGGGTTTGTGTTGGATCTCTCGGATTAGGTTCTACTGTTATTTTCAGCAATTTATGTTTTCTTGTTATGTGTCTTAATCCGATTTTCAGTTATTTTATTTTTGATTTTCATGTATTTATTTTTTGTAGAATTTTTATGTGTTTTTCCATGTATCTGAATCCATTTTTAGTAATTTTATGTAATTGTTCTCGTCTCTTATATTTTTACTATTCATGTTGAGAAATTATCATTCATGTTCATATTAAAATTTTATGTTATTATCCACATCGTTAAAATTACCCTGCGTGTTAATTAATGTTATTTTTATATTAGTAATTGAAAAATGAATACATGTATTTTTTCAAATTTGATAAAACTAATAAATATTTACACAATATAAATTAAAAGAAAAGAAAAAAAGCGCAATGCAATGTGGCTCCCAACTATTCTAATCTCCATTCTTGCGTCATGGATAGCACACTGCTCGGAGAAGATATTTGGCAGCGGCTTTGAGATAGCCCCTTGCTGCTGCAGCTTTGCCTCTGTGGTAACAAAAGTATTTTTCTAACATAAAATATAAGAAAATTATCTTTTTTACCATATTTTGATGTGGTCTTTCTGTAATAATTGAGTAATGATTGAGTGATGATATATAAAATCTAATAATTCGTATAATATGTTTATAACAAATGATTTATATTAAAATTTATTTTAATTGAAAATTTAAATTGTCTCGTTTAATTAATGAACTGTCTCGTTTAGTTACATAAATTTGAGTTATTTATATAAATTTATGGCTCGTTTAATTAATTATGTTGATAATTAAAGTGGCTCGTTTAATTAATTAAATTGAAAAATAAACGTGGTTCGTTTAATTAATCAAGTCGCTCGTTTAACTGTATAAATTAGACTTAATCAATTTAATTATAAGTGGTTCGTTTAATTTGTGAAATTGAAAAATTAAAGTGGCTCGTTTAATTAATTAATTTGAAAATTGAAAGTGACTCGTGTAATTTTTTAAGTGGCTCGTTTAATTCTATAAATTAGACTTAATCATTTAATTATAAGTGGCTCGTTTAATTTGTGAAATTGAAAAATTAAAGTGGCTCGTTTAATTCAAAAAATTAGACATAATTATATAAGTAGTTGCTCGTTTGATTAGTGAAATCGAAAAATAAAAGTGACTCCTTTAATTAATTAAATTCAAAATGAAAAGTGGCTCGTTTAATGTGTTAAATTGAAAAATAAAAGTGTATCTTTAATTAATTTGAGTGGATTTAATAATTAATTTGATGTTAAACGAGTCATTTGTATATTGTTACTCAATTAAACATCATTTGTATATTGCCACTCAATTAAATGAGTCAATGTACAAATAAATTGCTCGTTTAGTGTATAAATAAATTTGTATATTCACTCAATTAAACGAGCCATTGTATATTGCCACTCAATTAGAAAATTAATTTTGTTATATTGAATAATAAAAAAATTAATTGCTTATATTTTATTTTGGGTAATATGAGTTGGACTATGTTCAAAATACTCACTCATATTTAAAATCCTTTTAAAAAGAATAAACCCAAAACAATACCGCCTCAAGATATCCCAATGGTCGTCGGCAGCAGCAACTCAGCGTTAGCCAATCAAAATTGAATGAAAAAACCCTAACACGGCATCTTACTATCAACCAACCAAAAAGCCGCTACACAAAGTTGAATCAATCTTAGACCGTTAAATACTTTTGGTATCCAATCTACGGCTACCACACAACTCATCAATCTCTTACCGTTAAAATACTTTTCGTATCCAATCCTACGGCTACCACACAACTCATGCTGTTTTCGAACATTCTGGAACCTGTAAACTAAAGCGCGTAGCACCACCTGAATTGTATATATACTATGCTTTCTTCAGAAGTAAACCCTAATTCGCCTCCTCCTACTCTCTTTTCGAACTTTCTCTCAACATATTCTCTCTCGCCGAAATTCTCAGATCTGCTAGTGTTGCATAGCAATGGCCGGAAAGGGAGAAGGTCCGGCGATCGGTATTGATCTCGGGACCACTTATTCTTGCGTCGGCGTCTGGCAACACGACCGTGTCGAGATTATAGCCAATGACCAGGGTAACAGAACGACGCCGTCCTATGTCGGCTTCACCGATACCGAGAGGCTTATTGGTGACGCTGCAAAGAACCAGGTCGCCATGAACCCCACCAACACTGTCTTTGGTAAGATCTGTTTTCCATTCCATCTGAGGATTTAGACGTGTCTTTTTACTTTTTCTGTGATCTATGATTTTTTTCTGTGATCTATGATTAACATATGGTTTCGTGCATCTTTGCTATGGCTATTGTTTTGTTCTTGTGAGTCTTACCACTGGTCAGCTTTTGGTCGTATGGTTTTGAGATCTGTTTTTTAGGGATTTATGTAGATCTACTATTGCGTAGCTTTGTCCAATGTGATGTTTCAAAATCATATCAATTTAGTCAAAGTATTCTGGGATTGTCATTGGACCAAACTTAGTAATTTCTTTTGATTTATCTTAAAGAAAGGAGGTGGTCCATTTATGTTGCCTTTTCTCTTTTAGTTGTCAATAGTTATTTGTGGGATCAAAATAACATGAATTTATTAATGTAAATATTATTCTCTTATCCATTTATGGTGCTTTTTAGGGTATTTTATAATTGGATCTTTTCTAATATAAAAAAAACTATTCATATTGTTGTATCCTTGATATAGCTGCTAATACAAATTTTGTGCATCTTTCTTTAAACAGATTGAAATAAGTAATCCTAATGATAGACCTTAAAATTAAGACAGATCTTGTCATAATCGCTTGATATTATTTTTATTGTCTCGAATGGATTTTTTTTTATTTAGATTATTTCTTTTTTATTTTAATATTTACACTGTATTTTAAACTTTCATACTTTATAGTCCATAAATTTTCCGATGCCTTCTATGCCAATCAAGTGCCACTGTTAATGCTCTTTATGCTGAAATGGGAGAACATAATTGGTTACTATATAGATATATTTATGCTTGGCTGTCTTATTGGTGTTTCATTTGCCTTATGATGATTAATTTTAACTCCATCCTTATTTATGTTCTTTTTTGTAATTGACTCTGCTTTATATGAAATTAAACACTATAGTTTTTCTCATGTGAATAATTTGTCTTATGTAGATGCAAAGAGGTTGATTGGAAGGAGATTCACTGATGCCACTGTCCAGAGTGACATTAAATTGTGGCCCTTCAAGGTTATCCCTGGACCAGGTGACAAGCCCATGATTGTTGTAAACTACAAGGGTGAAGACAAGCAATTTGCTGCTGAGGAGATTTCATCCATGGTTTTGATTAAAATGAGGGAGATTGCTGAGGCATACCTTGGTTCTACAGTGAAGAATGCTGTGGTCACTGTACCAGCTTACTTCAATGACTCACAACGTCAAGCTACCAAGGATGCTGGTGTCATTGCTGGTCTTAATGTGATGCGTATCATCAATGAGCCCACGGCAGCTGCCATTGCTTATGGTCTTGACAAGAAAGCAACTAGTGTTGGAGAGAAAAATGTCTTGATTTTTGATCTTGGTGGTGGTACTTTTGATGTTTCTCTTTTGACCATTGAGGAAGGTATCTTTGAGGTGAAGGCCACTGCTGGTGACACTCATCTTGGAGGTGAAGATTTTGATAACAGGATGGTGAACCATTTCGTTCAGGAATTCAAGAGGAAGAATAAGAAGGATATCAGTGGGAACCCAAGAGCATTGAGGCGATTGAGGACTGCCTGTGAAAGGGCGAAGAGGACCCTCTCATCCACTGCTCAAACCACCATTGAGATTGACTCTCTGTATGAGGGTATTGATTTCTACTCCACCATCACCCGTGCCAGATTTGAGGAGCTCAACATGGACTTGTTCAGGAAGTGTATGGAACCAGTGGAGAAGTGTTTGAGGGATGCCAAGATGGACAAGAGCAGTGTCCATGATGTTGTACTTGTTGGTGGCTCCACTAGAATTCCCAAGGTGCAGCAATTGTTGCAAGATTTCTTCAATGGAAAAGAGCTCTGCAAGAGCATCAACCCTGATGAGGCTGTTGCCTATGGTGCTGCTGTCCAAGCTGCTATCTTGAGCGGTGAAGGCAACGAGAAGGTTCAGGATCTATTGCTTCTCGATGTCACTCCTCTGTCTCTTGGTTTGGAAACAGCTGGTGGAGTCATGACTGTGTTGATTCCAAGGAACACCACCATCCCCACCAAGAAGGAGCAGGTCTTCTCTACCTATTCAGACAACCAACCTGGTGTGCTCATCCAGGTCTATGAAGGAGAAAGAACAAGGACAAGGGACAACAACTTGCTTGGAAAATTCGAGCTCTCTGGAATCCCACCTGCCCCCAGGGGAGTCCCCCAGATCACAGTGTGCTTCGACATCGATGCCAATGGTATTCTGAACTGTGTCTGCTGAGGACAAGACGACCGGCCAAAAGAACAAGATCACAATCACCAATGACAAGGGTAGGCTCTCAAAGGACTGAGATTGAGAAGATGGTCCAGGAGGCTGAGAAATACAAGTCGGAAGATGAGGAGCACAAGAAGAAGGTTGAAGCCAAGAATGCATTGGAGAACTATTCATACAACATGAGGAACACAATCAAGGACGAGAAGATTGCTTCAAAGCTGCCAGCAGACGACAAGAAGAAAATCGAGGATGCTATTGAGTCGACCATCCAATGGCTAGACGGCAACCAGCTAGCTGAGGCAGATGAGTTCGAGGACAAGATGAAGGAGCTCGAGAGCATTTGCAACCCGATCATCGCGAAGATGTACCAGGGTGCCGGTGGAGGTGATGTGCCCATGGATGATGAAGGTGCTGCACCCAGTGGAGGCAGCGGAGCTGGTCCCAAGATTGAGGAGGTCGACTAAATGCATCGGTTTGGTGTTTAAGATGAAAAGACATTATTTTGCTATTTTTTGTTTTGTTTTGAAGGACAAGATATTATTTTTGATATGTTTGCTGTGTCATAGAAGTATGTTGAAGGTGCTCTATGATGATAGCAGCAGCTTAGTTTAATTTGCTTTTGGATATCTTTTGTTGCTAGTATAACGATCATTTTGAATTTTAATATATATATTTCCCTCAGCTTGGTCTGAGGGTTTTTTTAAGCTCTTGTGCTCTGCACATATTATTTTGTTTGCAAGATGTTCTATATCACCAAGTCAGATGGCGTGACTTTTATCTCAACTTTGTAGACATGGATGCATTTAATATTGATTTGCAGGAATGAGGAAAGAAGAATTTCTCTATGAGAGTTTCAATTTACCTATACATTCCTTTTCTTTATATTAAAAAATTAAAATTAATTTATACATAGATTTGTTAGTGCAGGACAGGCCTAGCACATTTGGATGAAAAGATTATTTGGAAGTCAGGGTGAGCAAAACTGATGAATCGGAGTCAAACCTAATCGAAATGAGTGATTTGGTTCGGTTCGAATTTTACCTATATATCAGTTTGGTTTGGTTTGGTTTGGTTTATCAAAAAGTAGGGTATTTTGGTTTCGGTTTTATTCAGTCCGGTTGGGTTCGATTTTAAAGTCATACAAATAACATTTTGCATGATGAAATGTGTTACTTCAATTGTTTTGGATTTTATGCAAAGTATTACTTTACAAGATGGAATGTACATATTTACTTTAAATTATGAATTAATGTTTTGAGTAACACTTTCATTACTTAGATTAAGTAAAGTATTACATCATGCTACACACATAACGTTTGTTAAGAAAATTAGTAATTTTACACCATAAATATTAGTAGATCGGGTCAACGGATCAGATTGCGTTGCACAATTTATTTGTGTACAAAATAATCAATTCTTCAAAACTATATATATAGGAAAAAATAAAATTGTGATTTTATACAAAAACTATTCCAATTCCATGTACATAATTTTATTAATTTAGTTTTTCATTTTCTTTGAATGTCTTTTTTGTTATATCTCCTTTTCCTTCTTCCTTCGGATAAATCGAAAATTCTAGAGTATTGGTAAGTCCATCAGTCCACACAGTTGTCCATGTACCAGTTGAAGATTCGGCAGCTACCGGGGTGTGACACAAGGATTTTCAGTCCTATGCTCTACCAGCTGAGCTATCCCGACCATTCCCAATGTATAATATTATGACCGTCCCTTGTTGGTTGCCCTCGGATTCCATTTATGAAGGAGGGTTCGAGCTCATATTGGTCATGGGTATGGAATTGACATAACACCCAATTTGCTACATCTATTTGTTCCGATCAATCTGAAAGAATTATTATCTTAGGATTCTAATTCGCCTCTATAATGATACATGAATGAAAAACTTTCATTTGAACTTATTCTTTCAATTGGTATTTTTGTATATCCATTCTCATCACTCCGATATGTCTTTTTCAAAAAAAGAAGAACTTTCATTATTATTCATTCTTAATAAACAAATTTTTTTGTTAATTCTTTTGGAACACCCTTTACCCCATAGGGATATGGAATAGAACATATTTTGGATTGAAATCGTGGGGAGTACTTCTTAATCATTTCTACCAACTTAAAGCCCCAATTCGAATTACTTTTCTATAAAAAAAAAAAATCTCCTATTGGATAATTTACAGAGTCTCCATTACGGACCAGGTCGGAATGGGGTTATATACATTAGGGGTCATTTGAGCGTATCTAAATAGATACTATGTTTCCATATGGGCCCCTACGCCGTTCCACAAAGATTCCATTTTCATCTTTTGATGATGCACTCGGAAGGGAACTAGGATGGAGTATTTAGCCTTGCAAGGTGGTCCTTGCTGATTCACACGGGATTCCAGCAATACGGGATGCCCCTGCATAACTTCCTGTAGTATAAGTAGTTCGAGTCTGCTTTTCTGTTCAAGAGGGAACAAAAGATATGGTAGGACAATAATTGTATGAGGTCTACCCAATGCTAGACTCGCTTCCGCTTCGTCCACTTCTGCTCGCGCGGAGGCTTCACCCATCGGAATGATCGACCGGACAAAGGCTAGGGCCGGTGAAGCTTTCCGAATGAAAATAGAGTTGCGTTGCCCTAGAAAGAAATTGGGGGGGGGGGGGGATAGGAGTTAATCCCTATTAATTTAATTAAGTGCGCCCCAAGGAGGAATCCTAGAATTCCATCTATTTTCTGGGTTTGGAAAAGTGTGGATTTTCAAGAACGAGAATAATTTTGAAATATTAGCCAATCGGTCCTATCCTGTGAACTTCAACGATGAAAACCACGATTTCTTTATCCATTTAATTTACATTTCTTTTTTCTTATTGACTCTATTTTTGACGCCTAGCAAAAGAAAATTTCTCAGTAAAATACCTATTCAAATTAACATTAATATGATTAATATGGGCATAAGATGAGGTATGTTGGTGGTTACAAAAACATATGAAATCAAAGTATTTTGGCCCTCCCTCATAAATCAATTCGGAAATCAATTGATTCTTGATCATAATGTCTAATTTTGCATTAAATATAACGTATTATTAATATATTTATTAAGTGTTGAAATATACGTTGCATTTGCAAAGGAACACGAATATTTATTTATTATTTTAAATATTTTATATATAATATTATTATATTGTATTATTCAACTCTCCCATTAATTTTTCATTTTGATTTATATTGTTAAAATTTAGAATAACTCTAAAAAATTCAATTAAATCATAAAAAAGTGGAATTCAAAAATTTCCAATTAAATTTGAAATATATGAGTAATATATATGTGTGTGTATCCACTTTTTTTTTTAACCATCCCAAATACAATGATATTCTTGTATTTGGTGGTACACTTTTCTTAATATTGAATAATACACCTCTATTTGATATACAGTTAGTTATATATTAATATTTAAATTTAATACCTAGGTTCAAAAAGTATTTCAAATTTAATACTAGTTGAATGAGAACAAGTTAGTAAATTAATTAAATAATTATCATTTACAATAACATTTTTATTTTAATTTCATTAAAAAAGCAATCAATTAAGTCCATATTATTGAGATGGGGAGTATACAATACATTAATCGATAATGGAAGATCTAAAAAAAACATGTATGCTCACTTATTATAATTAAAATCTATACTATATTTAAAACAAGACAAGTTTGATATATTTACTGATTTGCCACTCAATTGAAAAATTGGACATAATTACTGATTTGCCATTGACCAATAGAAAAATTGTAGAAAAAAAAAGTAAAAAACTTTTGAGAATCTTATAGAACAAATGTCATATATATTTTAAATATAATAAGTAGTCTTTTAATTTAATATAGGGATAAAATGAAATAGATGAAATTATTTTGGATGATATTATTATATAATTATGTCTTAATGATATAATTAAAAATCTGAAAATAATGAAATTTAAACATTGTCAAAATTTTAAAAATTTGAAAATTCTGCAATTTTAATATATAAATGTAAAAAATAGGTCTAAAAGCTAAATTTCATTTATTGTTATAAAAATAAATTCAAACATATATGCAATAGATATAATATAACTATAAGAAAAAATATTTTAAAATGGTTTCAAAATTCTAAAAAATATATTGTTTTAAATGTAAAATGAATTTGAAACCTAAATTTTTTAAATATAAACTAAGTTTTTGAATAAATACAGTGTTTGTAAAATAAATCCATCTAAAAAATGTAGAAAATTATTTACAAATTATTAAATATAATTCTAAGATTTAAAGGAACAAAAATATGAATAGAACATATATATCAACAAATATAATTAATCACTTATAATTATAGCACACAAACACAAAACTATTATTATTATTGTTTTTGTTATTGTCGTCGTCGTTGTTGTCATCGTCATCATCATCATCATTAAAAAAAATACGGATTTTTTACAAATCTCAAAATAAGAAGATCTCATGAGTAATATTTTAATATAATAAATTTATTATATTATTAATAATCGTATTTATCATAATAAATAATAAACCGCGCATCGCGCGGGTATACTGCTAGTTGGTCTAATACTCCAAGGACCCATATTTTATCATACCGAGTCATGGTTAGATACAAACTTGGAAATATAAGTATATAACCAACAAAACTTGACAAGTTAATTGCAATAATCACTATATATTAACCACCCAACACATATCCATAATTTTTATCTTTATCTGTAATATTCATTCCCTTTCATATTAATTGTTATTATATAATTTCTTTCATTGATTAAATAACATAAAATATAAACATATACTCATACAATATTTATCTCTTTCATCCATTCCAAAATTAACTTAATTCATTCTTTATCTATTCCTTAATTATTTCATTATAACTTTCCCGACTTAATATAAATATGAAGAGTAGGTCTTGTGTGAAACCGTCTCACGGATCTTTTTTCGTGAGATGAGTCTACTCATAACCCACACCTAGCAATTCATATGGAAATATGTGGATATAAGTTCAATTCATGGATAATAAGGATCCGTCTCACAGAAACTATTCATGAGACCCTTTCACATGAGTTTTTGTGAAATATGAAATCTTCTAAAAATTGAGATGGGTGAAATTGGAAAAAATAGTGTCAAAATAGCTAAAAAGACAATTAATGTGGAACAAAATTTTGACTCCGGTGAATAATGAGACGTTGGAGTATATACTAAAATAATATCCAATAAAGTACACATGATGTCACTCTCCCATTCATTTTGTTCCCCCCATCACAATTAGATTATATTTAAGTTATATCATTATTGAAAAATTAATTATATTATTAACTACAAATTGTCAATCAATGTATAATCAATATCAGCTTACTGTCTTAATGTTGAAATAGAAAAAGATAGAAATATTATTTGTTATTTTATTCATTAATTTTATTTCATTTATTACATATAAAGATAAAATTAAAATATTTTTGCAACAAAACAAATAAGAGAAAGTTTATTTTAAGTATCGATTTTATCTTAAATGCAAAAATACAATATCAATTATATTAAATGCATACAGAAAATATTTAGGCGTATAATCATTAAAGAGCGAAAAAAATATATTTCATGAATTAAGGATACCATATATATATATATATATATATTGAAAATACAAATACTATATATGCCATTATGAAAATATTTTTTTGAGAAATATTACGCTTAGTATATTCTTGAAAAAAAAATTGTTGTTTGCTAATATTAATATATAAATATAATACACTAATAAAGAAATACGATGTTAGTTTATGATAATACACACACACACATATATATATATAAACTCTAAATATATTGTATTTATGTCTTATTTGTTATATGAATTTCAATTCTAATTTAATTTAAATATAACATATATTGAAAGTATATATATATGTATATGTATATGTATACTTAACCCTTGTTAAAAATATAGATCATAAAATCATTAATAAAATGTAGATATTATTTGATAAAGTGAATTCAATTACCATATTCTCCAAATTATTATTATTTACTTAATATGTATTGTATTTATATATATATATATATAAACTTTTTAAACAATATCTATTTGAAAAATATGTGTATGACACACGTGATTTATACTAATATTTATAAAAACAAGAATAGTAAAAAAAATGAATTGGCAATGTTTTTTCAGCCCCAATACCACTGTCATAGATATGGAAAAAGCAAATTCACATTTCACATGAAACTTATTCATATCATTAAATTTCAGCCATAGTTAATGATATACTAATTAAGATAAATATTGGGTTAAATGCACGAAATTCTCTTGTGATTTCGAAATTATGTGTCGGTCCCACTGTATGAAGGAAAATGCGTAATTTACAGGTGTGATTTCTGAAAATCGACGCGAAACCCCCAATTCTATTAGACTTGACGGTTGTATGTTGGACGTACTTGAAATACGATTTTTCCTCATTTTGACCATTATTTGCATGTAAAAATATTTATTTACCCTTACTTTATGCTTATATATGTATGTGCATTGTCCAAAAACTTATATGCATGAAAACCATCTCCTCTCCTAAATCACAAACAAACTGGTACGCTTTTTTTTTTTTTTTAAAGTTCCTAATCATTTCCAATTTATAGGCTTTTGTGTTCAGTTTTGGTTCAATTTAGTAATGTTTAATTTTGTAAATATTCAGTTTGTGTATTTGTTTATACTTATTTAATTAAATTCCTTTATAATGTTATTTTTGTACTCAATAGTAATTCAATTTCTTCCGATTTTTTTAGGATACATGTCTTCCACATATCGGCCATCGATATCAAAAAATGAAGAAACTTTAGATTTAAGATACAATTACAAGAAGTGTTATTGCCGTAAAAATACTGAAATTAAAGTTGTTGGCCCGTCTAAACCTACAGTGGGCAAATTGTTTTGCACGTGCCAATTGTCTCAATGTGAGTTTTTTGCTTTGTTTGAACCCACATCGATTGGAAGGATTTTTTTTTTTTTAGTGAAATGCAAATGCCGGATTTGGATGAAGAAGTGGACTCTCCCGTCAACAATGATTCTAAAGAATTGCCCTCCAAGTATGACGATCTCTCAATGAAGATTGAAAAGCTTGACAAATCCCAAACAACTATCAAACTATTTATTTCATTGTGTTGGTGCTTCTTATTATTGTAATTTTCAAGTAGTACTTCAATTTTTTTTTTACTTAGTTGTGATTATTGTAACCAATATGTGACTATTTTCCGTAATTTGTCACATATGAACTATGAACAATGAATTAGTAAACCTGTTTCATTCCTATTTTGACTTGGAGTTTGTGATTTAAACCAACAATATGAAACTGGAATTGTCAAGCTCCTACCTCACAATTTAATTTGAATCACTAAGTGAAAACTATAAATCACAACAAGAAATACATGAACAACATCTTCTTGCAAATCAACAAGATTTTGGTAATGCAAATCACACATGAAGCACACCCTCAGATTGAACAACAACTTGTTGCAAATCACACGTGAATACATGAAGGACAAACCAACAATTAAAAAAAAAAAAGCAACAAACAATTGTTAATGCAATAAGTGAAACTGACCTTCTGCCCATTTGACATTAATTTTGGTAAATTCAGCCCATATGTACCCAATATGTACAAAAAGTTTATGTTTTTTCTACCAAAATACTGAAATCCCAAAACAACAATTGCATCAAAAAAGACAATATTCATAGGCTGCACAATGTATACCAAAATATACCCAAATTGTACCCAAAATGTAACCAAATATTCACCCAAAATGTACCCAAAATAGTTGGATGCACAGAATTTACCAAAATACCCAAAATATTCCAAAATAACAGCCCAAAGTATATGTTGCACAGAATTTACCAAAATGTACCAACATAGCTTGATCATGAACTGTAACGCCCCATTTTAAAATCCTGCTTTGACACTACTTATATTAGAAATTGACTCTTTCAATAAAAATAAAGATAAATAAATTCAGGATAACTATGAAATATTATTCTATAAAACAACGTTATGAAATATGAATTTTGGAAAGATGCAGCGGAAATTTTTTTCTTGGAATTTCTTTCTTTACAAACACATTTTTAAATTTATCAAAAGAGTGATGGAAATAAATATTTACATAAATAAACATGTTTGAAATTTATAAAATAGAACCCTTTATTAAAATCTTCTGCCACCTTGATAATATGGGCTACCGGCATTCACCGCTCGCACACCACGTTCTGAATACTTTTTCGTTGAAAACATTTTTACACATAGGGGTGAGTGCCAGAAACACTCAGTGGAGTTCATTAGTATGGTGGAGGGATACATATAGTACACATAGACATATCGTGAAATTAAATCACATTGTGGACTCCCGAGTAGTCCCTTGCAACCTGTGGATAAGTTTCCGAAAAAAGCCTATCAGGGCCCCAAGCCGACCCTATGAGTTTTTACACCCTCATGTTGGGTTTCTGAAGAATACCCTCTGTGCTGGGTTTCCGAAGAATACCCTATTTGGCATGAAAGTGCATGTGCAAATACGTTTTCACATAGTGATTCTAACATAACACATAGTACACGTTAATCACGTTAACGTAGGTTCATATAATTCACGACAAATACAAATAGACAAATAAATCATTTGTCATGTATTGGTTTCTAAAGAAACCCCTCTTGTATGAGAATTATCCCGACTTTTCATCATATGAAACCAGTCGCATTTGTATCCCTTGAAATCGATAACCTTTGAAATCATATACTTTACTCGAATTTCAATAATATAATAAAGACGTCCAACTTGAACACGACACCACACAATTACAGAAATCAAAGTCACATTATACACAAAATTCATATAATGAATTGTATAATTTATAACGTAGATAAGATTTTACCCCACCTTCAAAAGTTGCGATTGTAAAGCCCTTCGTCCTATTTTTCTTAGTCGTGTCTTCTGTTCGTATTCCCTGAATCAAAGGCTTGCAACTATTATCTCTATGGCCGTCTAAACAAGCTTCTTGTTCATATTCCTTCTAGAATTTATGAAAACCCTTCATATTTTCCTAAAATCTAGAAAACATGTTGAAGTTTAACATATATAAATACCAACTAAAACTAGGTTTCACACTATTAGTTATGTATTTACTAAGTTGGCTGAAAACAGGACATTGAATTTGCAGAAAACGGGCTTTGTTATAGAATTCGACATAAATTGTACAAGACTCCAAAATTGGTATACGAAATTTCTATACGTACCTAAGAAGAACCAGTTCTTAAACATAGTAGAAGATGACACTTAATTTCGAAAGCTACAATTCCGGTTAATTATCTCAATTAGGTTTAAAAAATGCTTTTGCCACAAAACATGTTTTATTCAAAAAAAAAAAATCATAATGAATTGCATACAACTCCAAATCTTATGAAATTTAACGAACATGTTCTTCACTTCCTATTATTAAACGTGTTAAAAGGATTCGTTCTAATTCCTATTCTATAACATCCACTAATTTCCAGAAATAACTTGGGGTGTGTATATAATTTCTGAAGATTGTAGGGGTAAAACTATACTAATAAAAAGTCTTGGGGCATATACATGGTCTCTACAAGTTTTGGGGTCTAAGAAATAATACTTGTAACTTCCAAGGTTTAGAATTGAATTTTCCAAATCCGTAAGGGGTCGTTTGGTATGCGGGTTTAGCTTGGGTTGGGTTTGATATCTAGCCTAGCCCGTTGTTTGGTAAGCGTGTTTTTGGCCGGGGTTTTCCCTCAGGCCCGGGTTTCCCCAAGAGGTTTAGGCTGTGTTATTCACAGGTTTGTAAACCTGAATCATTTGGGGGGTTTATGCCTGATTGAACAGTGTATATATTTTTTTTCCTATTTTACCCTTACTATTCATTGTAAATGTACACATTTGCCCTTCCAAAACCAATAATCAACCAAAATGTCCTTTCATATACTCTGAAACCCCACCGACATTTTTTGCAGATCTTGGATTAGGGTTCCTTCACCCAGCTTTTTGTGGTCTGAGGCGGCGACGACGACCGGTGGCGACAGGCGGAGCACTCACCAAATTAGGTCAGATCCTTCCCCATTTTGTGTCCTTCTCTTTCGTGTTGGAAATGTATCATTTTATGCTTCAATATTTTAGCACAATAGCTTAAAGTTTTAATCTTTCACTTGGATGCCATTGTTTAGGATTGGATCTTCCCCGATTGAGACAACCGGAGGCCACGAGTTGACACACACCCAAGAACCGTAACCAAGGTCTGAAAATTAGGGTTTCGTTCGAACATATTATATGTGTTTTCCCTTTTCGATTCTGTCACTTCTCTGAACACATCTTCCTTGTGTGTTGGTTGTTAAATTTTGTGTGTGTGCCTTGTAGATCTGTTGTGTTGCTGCGTTTTTTTTTTTTGTTATGAAAACAGAGATGATTGTATATGTATTGGGCAGTCCCTGTTTTCTGTTGCTTGCCTTTCTTCTTCAGAAAGTGTATCTTCTTCAGAAAGAGTAATCAAATATAAATTTGCCATGTAAATATAATCTGCATCAACGGTTTGAGGATGTTTCTAATGTTTTCAAAAAAACTTTGATTTGCGTCTACAAGGAAATGGATGGTTATTCTCTACTTTCCCAATTTTTTTATATCTATTCTACAGAATAAGAAATGTGAACTCCTGATTCTTGCATGATCGTGTATGAAGCCTTTAGCTTTTATCATGGTTTTGTCCGTTGCACCTTGTGTATATGATATATATATATATATTCATGTTTAGATGACCTTATTTTATAAATGCTCAGTATATATACCATAATCTTTGTTAAATCTCAGATTTTGTTTTCTTGTTAGCATTTTTATTGCATCTTAATGTTCTTTAAAATGAATCAATTAACAGTCTAATGCTTATGTGTCCTCAAATAACTTGTCCTGTGTACAACTAAAATTTGCCAAGCATAGGACTTTGGATCCTGTTGTTTTCTTTTCTTTTTCCTTTTATCTTCTCTGGTTACAATATAACTTGGGGATTCCTAAATTGACATCTGCTGTTGGTTATGGTAATCAAGGTGAAATCAAAAGGACCATACCACAGCTGCTGTGTGGTAGTTAAAAACATGCAGAGATGTGTGTATGTGATCCCCATTGTTTCCTTCATGCACGATGACACGATAGAGCTAGAGAAAAATGGCAAGAAACCTAGATTCAATCTTTTAATTAATTTTCAAATTCATGTGAATGGCCACATTTAAATAATAGGTGTTTAAATTATTTTCTATTTTGGCATACCCACATGATTAAAATTCAAAATAGGATGAAGAAGATGAAGAACCCTAATCATGAACATGTGTAATTGCAGTACAAAATCACCTCATAGCCATGACCTTTCTTCACTGTGGCTCGCAATCGAAGGATTAATTTGATGTCATCTTCAGGGTGAGCAAATGAGTGGAAGCTGCTCGATAACCCAGCTGGGAGGAAATGTTGTTGAAGATGATATCTTCATTCTTAGGACATATTAATTAAATGTAATTTTTTTTTCCATTTGTGATTTCTTTTATTATTTTTTAGTTGGGGGTTATTTTAGTAAATTCAAAGTTTATATCCATATTACCCCATATACCAAACAACAAATAAAAATTAAACCAACTTTAACAAACCTCCAAACATCAATACCAAACAACAAATATTTAATCAAACCCTTTACAAAACATTCATACCAAACAATTAAATTATAATCATGAACAGTGTAATCCCTCTTTTTTTATCAATCCCTGTCAATCCCGACCCAACTACCAAACGGGCCCTAAGTGTCAAACTGCAATTTAATAAGAGTTTGGGGTTAATCTCTAATGTTTGGAAATATATTGAATATGCAGAAGAGCCCTACATTTAATCAAATTGATTAGAGGACATCCTTCATTCTCAACACAGAACCGTCATTTCTCCTACTGCTCCACCGCCCAATCGCCACTGCCGGTGACAACCCGTCGCCAGCAGAGAATAACAATCAACAGACCACTGTGTAGACACACAATATACACACACTCATCTCCGCCACTGGAAACAGCGGCCGTCACAGATAGCACCGTCGTGGATAGCGGTGCAAAAGGAGCATCGGCGGCGGGGCGTAGAGAGGAGCGGGAGAAAGCAACGCCTGGGAGGGAGGAAGAGAGAAGAGATGTCACCCCTTTCACCCTTCGTCGTTTCAACGGTGGCGGAGAAAAGGAAAGCCATGGTCGCCCCTTTCACCCTTCATCGATTCAACGGCGGCGAAGAAAAGGAAAGCCAGAACCGTATTCGAAAGAAGGTCGGAGAGTTCCTTTAGACCTGAAAACTCGCCAGCTGGCTGTCGGAGGTGGCAGACTGTGGCTTCTTTAAAGGAGAGGGATCGAGATGTTAAGCACAGAGAGAGCGAAGTAGGAGAAAAACACGGCAACCCTTTCACCTCCAAAACGTGGTTGGCGGTAGCGACAGGAGTGGCGGTAGTGATGGCCGATTCTTTTGATAAAGGAGGAGAGAAGTAAAGAGGGAAGAGGGTAGGAGAGAGAGGGCGAGAGGATGAGGTGTCCTACCTAGAAGGGGTGAGGTGGATTGATGATGACTCATCCCCTCCACATAAGAGGCGGATCGGATTTTAACTATGGATTGAGTCGGTAATTGTAGTTTTTGTTGGTTGAGATTTAATTATACATATAAGTAAATTATTTAGAGTATTCCTTATTTGAATCGAGATTTTATTTTGTGTACATGTTCCGTACAATTAAGTTCTCGTATAAAATTATCTATCGAGTATAACCTCGTTAATTAAAATTGGATCAAACAATTTAACATGATATATATAATTTACTTGTCATAAGAATTAATCGATATTTTGATCATTATTACCGGTTTATTTTGTTCCTTGGTCAACGTAAAATATTCGTAATTAATAATTAACTTTAGGTTATCATAATATTATATTGAAATATTTTATACGTAAACTCTATTGGCAGATTGATTTTCCAACTTAACTTTAAATTTCAAAAAGACGAATCGAACTTAAATTTCAGGAATGAACTTATAAAAATTCTCATGAGCTCTATTTAGAGCTTAATTTTATTTGGGGTGTTACATAAACACTCTCATCCATTCATTGTTTTTCTTCTTTGGGGATTCTTCTGCTTCCTAGAGGTCTTTACTGAAGAAGCTCTAGCCTGCTGCCCTGTCATACTGAAGAAGCTCTAGCCTACTGCCCCTGTCAAAATAATGAAAAATTCATGACACCTTTTACTTAAGAGTGATACTTTGAGTATGGATATTTGGTGAAGAAAAATAGGGGATTTTTTGCTACCTGATCTTGTGCAGTAGAGGGTTGTGTAGGATTCTCAACAGTTGAGGCTTGTGTGGATTGCTGCTGAGTGAGGTTAACAAGTGGCTGTTGACAATTATTAGAAAATAATGAAAGATGTTAGTTGGTGTTAGAGTTTATGATGAACAACAAGAAGAACAAGAAATTGGAAGGTAAAACAATGTTTACCTAATGTTGATGGAGAACCCATTCAAACATTTGTTGAAAGTCCTCATCAAAGACAACATCTGGATCCATTTCAGTTTGTTCCTAGACAGTAGAATAAATTAAATATGTGTTTAGGAGGCAAGAAACTAAACCAAAATTCTAAAACTAACAGTGAGGAAAACAACCATTTAAATTAAATTAATACCTGATCATCTGTGGGAGGTGCACTGGTTGTAGCATCACCTTTTTGAGGTCTATTAGGACAGGATCTTTTGTTGTGGCTCAGTTGCTTGCAAATGGAGCAATTATGCGTTAGTCCCTTCTTTGATGCTTTCACTACTTCTGATGCATCATTCCCATCAGACCTTATTTTCTTCTTTGGTCTGCCCCTCTTCACTTTCACATTAGGAGGTGCAATTGGGCTTAGATTACTATCCTCAAAATCATGCATGCCTGGACAGGATTGATGATATAACTATACACCCTCAGATAAACATCATTTTGAAGAATGGGTCCACATAACCCTCAACATTCAGCCTATGGAATCCTATGCAAGCTAGTGCATGACAACAGGGGTACCCACACATTTGGAAGAAACCACAAATGCAGTGTTCATCTTTTAAATTCACTATGTGGTTTTCTAAGAAATGCATAACCTCATACTTTTCTTCCCCAGACCAACTAGGAAAACAGTTCATACTCACTTTCCTTTGGTTTTCAATCTTTTTAATAATGTTTGGACATATATTCTCCCCATATCCTATCATCTCTGCCCTCTTAACTTGAATCCTAGTCATGCATCTCAGCCTTATCCACTCAAACATGTCTATGATAGGCAAGTCCCTAGATGGTAAGATGAAACTGTTGAAGGATTCAGAGAGGTTGTTGACAATGACATCATATTTGGAATGAGGGGAAAAAACATCTAACCCAATGTTTATTGTCTACCTTATTTAACCACTCATATGCAGTGGTTTCATCTCCCTTTTTCACACTCATTCTTTGAATTTCACTCATCACCTTTTGATGACCCTTAAGACTGAACTTGCAGCTTTTCAGAAGAGTTTTTTTTTATTTCTAGACCCCTAAATTTTCCCTTGAAGTTATTGTACACGTGTTTCAGACAAAACCTATAAACAAAAATGGTAAACCAACAAGAAAAAACAAACTCAGTACAACTTATAAAGCAAATTTTTAGATTAAAAAGCTGAAAAGTAAATATAAGTTTTTATGTTTGCTGAAAAGTGAATTATTACCTGTGTTCAGAGTTAGGTGCCAATTCAAACACAGCTTCCAACAAGCCCTTTTGTCTGTCACTGACAAAAGTCCAGTTCTTTTCCTAAGCACTCACATTGTCATCCAGCAGTAACTTCAGAAACCACTCCTTGCTGTCCTACTTCTCCACCTCTACATAGGCTACAACTAGGGGGTACATATTATCATTCTCATCCCTCCCAAAAACTGACAACAACTGGCCAGCATGCAAACCATTCAAGAAGCACCCATCCAAACCTATAATTGACCTACATCCATTAAGGAACTCTTGTTTATCTGGCCCTAATCAACAGTACGTCCTTTGGAACTTAGGGGGCTGCAAATTCCTATCAACTTTAACCACAAGTGTACCATTAGGGTTCGTCTTCACTACTGTTTCACAGTAATCATAAAGCTTCTTATACTGTTCACCTATGTCAACACTCAGCAACCTCAAAGCTAGTTTTTTTTGGCTCTATACACCTTAAACATACTACACTCAATTCGACGATCCATTTTTATCCTGTTTTTCAAACTCAGGATGGTCTCACTAGGGTTATCCTTGATTGCATCAAGGATTCTCTTTGTCAAATATTTGTAATCATCATGGTTGTTTTGAACCCTATAAGCACAGGTGTGCTCAAGTGTCTTAATTTGAAAAATATATGTTTTCTGAACTACAGAAGCCCTCAAACTCCAATCACACCCACTCTTACACTTAGCAGTTATGATTTTGACCTCATTTGTTTCTGAATTTCAACTCATACCCTTTTCTCACTGACCAGTCCTGCAAAACCTCTTTGAAGACAATCATATTATCAAATTTCATCCCAAACTTGTAGCTCAAACTATCCCATATCCATTCCCTATGCCCACTATTGATCTCTCCCTCCTAGATTACCACATTCTACTTCTTCCTCACTATACAACCAGCCTTCTCCCTCCCCAAATCAAACCCATCTTGTTCCCTCTCTTCTGCCCTCTTTCTCTTTTTTCTTTTCCTCAACAATAATTAACATTTTTTAAACACATCTCTAGAATGTGTAAGACACCTATTTGCAAAGATGTCATCATCTTCAGACCCCTCAAAGTCCTCACACATCCATGACGGGCATGAAGATGATGTTTCACTCTCACTAACAACTTTGAATGACTTATTAGAAGAGTCATCCAATTCATCATCAACACTCTCTGCCTCACCCTCACCAGTTCCCAACTCAGGCCCACCCTTAGAGCGGAACCCCTCTCCCTCAGCAGCCCCAATAACCTCATCATTTTCTCCCTCTACATCACCCTCTGTCATACTCGTAGCCTCAACACCCTCATCATTTTCTTCCTCTGTCTCACCCTCTACCACACTCTCAGCCTCAACACCCTCACCAGCCCCAACACCCTCTACTTCACCTACTGCCTCATACTTGACTACCCTGCCCATAACATATTGAGGGGACTGACTCTTGGGATTGTATTATGTTTCCTTCACTATCAATAGCTAGAAGAGGACCTGGATGGTCCTCAAAATACAAGGGGACCACATCCAAGCCCTTGTACTCTTTGAACAATGACATAAAAGCTTGATCATCTCTAATTAGCTTTAACCCAGAGATGAAACGAATCCAATCCTTTCTCCAAGCCGAAGCGACGCACCCACACTGGTCTTATTAGAGGTGCAAGGGGCGGCAGAAAGAACAAGAACAAGAGCAAGAACGATATTCATTACAGTAAGTACAGTAAGTGTACGCCTATTGCTCGGTTAACTCACTCGCTTGCATAAGCGCTCATTGCGTTGACCTCTTCAACTCACTCAAGCACTCGCTCTTGTTTCGTTGTTTTCTTGCTGCTCTTAGGACCCATGATTAGGAGAGAGACTGAGAACTACCAATGTCTTTCCCCGGTGAACATGAATAGACTTCCACATTTGTACTCTTACCATTGCACTAATTATTATAAATATCTAGTAGATCATAAAAAAAAAAATGTATTCACGTTCACAGGGGTATCCTCACCCTTAACCCATCTACATATCTTAGTTTTCCCAGGTGCCAAAAACTACCCCCACCCAAGTATCAAATATAAAATACTCATCATCAGCCATAATCTGACAACACAATAAAGCAGACTCATTTAATTACACTAATACAATATTAAATAAAACATTCAACATCAATCCCTAACACACACCCTAAAACTTAATAAGCATTCAACAAACAAAAACCCAACATCCAATGCTAAACAAAACTAGTAATGAATTTATGTTAATCAATAAGCATAAATGTATAAATGTTCATAAATCCACATGAATAATACTTAAAATAGATCTATAAATCTAGTAATTCATTTGGATCTGTAAATCCCTATAATTCCTATAATTCAGATTCCTATAATTCAAAATAGTGTCATATCATAATTGCATACCTATAATTGCTACAATTGCATCAAATAAGCATGAATCCACATAATTCAGAAAAACAATAATTTAAATAACATAATTACAAACACATTAAGCAACAAACATTGTCATATCATAAAATCCTTAAAACCATAAAAATAATATTGATCAATAAGTCCCTAAAGCCTTGAATCCCTAATTTAGGAAACCCTAAATCCCTAATTCATAGTTCAAGAAACCCCCAATCCCAAATTCGTTAAATTAGTATATGAGGAAACTCTAATTCCTAAATTCATGAAACCCTAACCCTAAAATTCAGGCTAAATCCCTAATTCCCTAATTGCCGAAACCCAACAAGCCCTAATTTAGGAAACGATAAATCCCTAATTCCCAATTTTTTATTCCCAAAATCAGTATATGTAAAAACCCTAATTCCTAAAATTATGAAACTGTACTAAAATTCAGGCTAAATCCCTAATTCCTTAAATCAGTAAATGAGGAAACCCTAATTCCTAAATTCATGAAACCCTAACCCTAAAATAATTTGCTCAAAAAACCCTAAAATCAAAATCCTTAAAAAATATCATCTACTAAATTCACATTCTGGTTGAAGTAGAAACAAAAACAAACCACAAGATTCATCCCCGAAGCATAAAATGAAAAATCAAGACGAGTTTGAAAAATCAAGTATTTTCGAAAGGGGAATCTACCCCATATTATCTAATCCCATATCAAAACGAATTTATGCTTTAAATTTAAAAAGGAAACCAAAATCACAAGACCCAGAGAAAAATAATTCATATTGCACCCAAACCTACATTTTCAATGAAATCGAGCCCCAACACAGATAGACACCCACCCCGAATACCCCCACTCACACACTCCACTCACAGGCTTTGACGCTTAGTAGAAAATGTCATAAATATGTGTAAGGAATTGGATTCATGGCGAGGTTTGGTTGGAGACGGGATGAGATTTCGATTCGAGCCCTAACTTTTTCTCAACGTACACTCTCAGACCCGATATAATTTTGGGAATATTCTAACTAGAGTATATTAGTGGCCTAACAGGAATTGAAGTGAATAAAATTGATGACGTGAACACCCATTAGCTAACGTGAGACGTGTGTCGATTTTATGGAATCACACGTGCAAATCGTGCATTTTCCTTCATACAGGGAGGACCGACACATAATTTCAAAAACACGAAAGGTGACGGCGCGAACACCCATTAGCTAACGTTGGGTTTGACTTGATTCCACATGTCCAACAAACATTGTCACCTCATATGTCACTAGAGATGGCAATTTGGGCCGCCTGGCTAGACCCGTCCAACCCAATGGGCCAAATGATAAAGTCGGGTTGGGCCGGGCCGGCCCATCCTTTGGTCGGGCTTATGAAATTGGAGTCCGGCCCAACCCCGCTTGGGCCATTGGGCCGACGGTAAAGACGTTCAAACGGTTTCGAAAATCGAAACCAGGGCGGTTCGAACTGTTGACCCGGTTTCGGTTCCGAACCCGAACCGGAACCGCGAACCACCGGGAAGCGGTTCGGTTCCGGTTCCAATTTTTGTAAACCGACGAACTGGCGGTTTAACCGACGATTCGAACTGCCGGTTTTCACATTTTTTTATTTTTTTTATTTTCGAAATCTATAAATAGGGGTTCAAAATGTATATTTTTCACTCCACTTCTCTTGCTCTCTCTTGCATCCCTAGTTCACTCTCTAGTACCAATCACAAATTCTTGTTTGATCGAAGTTTCAACTACATTTCTAGTTCTTATTTTCTACTTCTAGTCTTCTACTTCTACTACATTTCTACTTCTACTTCTACTACATTTCTACTTCTACGTAAATTATGTCTCAAAGATGAGCTTCTTCATTTACGTGAGCTTTGATTCCTTAATTTGATTCGAATTAAGGATACATAGGCAATTTCATTATAAGTTTGGAATTGAATTTCATTTCCAAACTTATAATGAAACTCAAGCTCTTTCAATTTTTTTTCCCTTCTCTTTAATCTTTAGATAAACTTTTGTAATTGTAATAGATATATTTAGTTTGTAATAGTCTAATAGATTAGAATTAAGATTATAAATTCATTAGAATTTCAATCATTAGGTTAGAAACTTAGAAACTGAGTTCTATTATAACTTGTAATAATTTTCCAATTTATAATGAAAATATTTGTTCACTTCGATTTTTTGTACTCTATTTCAATCATGAATTATATCGAAACAAACATTAAAAAAAATTTGGAGTTGCAAAATCAAAATTAACAAGAAAAATGCAAAAAAAAAAAAAAAGGAACCGGCCGAACCGCCCGGTTTAGGTTCAACCGGCGGTTCGGAACCGAAACCGGAACCGACCACTTCCCGGTTCGGTTTCGGTTCCACCAATCCGGAACCACTGAACCGACGATTTGAACCGGAACCGTAACCGGCGAACCGTTTGAACATCCTTAGCCGACGGGCCAAATTGGACCAAAACCATAGTTATTTTTTAATATTAAAATAATTTTTAATTCATTAAATTCTTACAACAATTTAACTAGAAATATAATTTCCTATTATTATAATTTAAGAAATTCAATTTAAACTATAATATCCTATTTATGTAATTGAAATTAATTTTTTAATATAATTAAACTATTAGTGGGGATAAAATCAAATCGTTTTTTTACTTCCTTTTAGCATTCAAAAATATTTTAACTCAATTATCATGTTTGCTAGTAGATTCTAATTAGTTAATGATAGTTGAAGATGAGAATAATTATAAAAAAATTAAAAGAATACATAAAAACATGGATGAAGGAATTGAGTCACATGTAAAATTTACAAATTCCATAAAAAAGAGTAATAAAAAAATTAATTTATCGGGCCATCGGTGCGGCCCAAGCCCATCCGGCCCATCGGACCGGGCTAAAAAGTTCCGGTGTTTTTCAGGCCGCTCATTTTATAGCCCAACCCGACCTCATTTAGGGCTGTTCGGGCCGACCCGTCGGGCCGGGCTCAAATTACCGGCTCTCTATGTCATATTGGATGTCATATAATTTCTAACAAAAATAAACTTGAAGGTCAAATTGCAAAATAAATCACCACATTTTCAAACATTGAAATTTAATCATATCTTTTTGAATAATTAACAACAAAAGTCACAACCTTCATCCGTTATTACAATTCTATAAGTTCATGTGTCCAAATAAGTTTTCACGTCATCAATAGAAGGTCTTCTGTGCACCTAAGTGCATGGATCTTGGATCAACCCAGCCTGTGCACGGCTCAGTTGTACGGATCTCAGATCCGTGCAACTGGTGCACAAGAGAGTACTCTAATGATGAAGGTTGAAACCTTTTTGGTTAATTTTGAGATTAACTTGCAACTTTTGTGAAGACGATGTTTATTTTGTAATTTTACCTTAAAATTTATTTTTGTTTGGAATTAAGTTGCTTCCAATATGGTATGTTACTTGTCATATTTGTCGGACACATAGACTGATCTAATCATTAGAAAATATAAATGTGGTCTAAATTACTATAATGAATAAAAGTTGTGATTTTTTTACCTTTTAACCTTCTGCAAAATTCGAACAGTAAGGATTAATTACAATTTTGAAAACGTCATGTTTTTTTTTTTGGTATCACAAATACTCATATGCGACTGTCGCACATGTAACGGCACTCGCGCACGATTGATCGTGTCCGAGGACATGACCGTGCGCGACTATGTTGTATAAGTATATCTTTTTCAACAATAAATATGTGATTTTTCATTATAAGTATGTGATTTTTTTTCCTCGACACGACCGTGCCCTGGACACAACCGTGTCTCACGCGAAAACTAAGAGCAATTTATGGCACACAGTCAATCTCAGGACACGGTCGAGATAAGTACCATGTGATTTTTATCTATAAGTATGTCTTTTAGAACTATAAATATGTATTTTCGCGCACGGTCGATCGTGTCCTGAAACACGACCGTATCCAGAATACGACCGTGCGCGAGTGTCGTCGCACATGAGACACTCTCACATGAGTCCAACTCTTTTGATATTATGCCAATAAAATAAAATCTGTGAATCCATCGGATAAATTTTTTTTTGTCTTTTTCATTATTGTTCACGTCAATATAGATTTTTATCTAAAAGTACTTTTTAATTTTTGAAATTTCATAAAATTTTAAATTTAAAGCTTTAATAAAATAGAATCTACATAGAAAAAAATTAGAAAAATAAAGACCAACAATACAAGAGTCATGTTTGTTTGAGTTACTTTCCTATGCACCAGTTGCACGGATTTGAGATCCGTGCAACTGGGCCGCACGCGGGCTGGGCTGGCCGCCCTTCATGCACCTCTTTACTTTTTTCGCGTATTTTGGTTATTATCTTCATGTTATGTTAGTGTTACCTTCGTGTTATGTTAGGGTTACATTCGCGTTATGTTAATGTGACCCCATCTCCAGATTTCATACCCTTAGGTTAAAATCACTGAACTAAAATAACACGAAGGTAACACTAATATAACATGAAGGTAACACTAACATAACATGAAAGTAACATTAACATAACATGAAGGTAAAAAATAATGTTAATTATACATTCATGTTATGTTAGAGTGACTCTCACGTTATGTTAATGTTACCTTTATGTTATGTTAGTGTTACCCTCATGCCCTAACATAACATGAGGCTATGACTGCCTGAAGCGAATCTTGGTGGGTTTGAGCGCATCCACCAGGCTCTTGGGGAAGCGTGAAAATGTGCGTTAGAGGCGCGTGGGGCGGGTCGACCCGGATGCATGGATCCTAAATCCATGCGCCAGTTGCCCAAAATATTTTACCGTTTTCTTTTGGGTTCTCTGCACGTATGAACTCTTTCCTTTTCTTTTATATTATGATAAAATCATTCATTCAAAAAGTAAAAAAAAAAAAAGAGTTTAGTAAAATAAATGGGCAAAATTTTTGTTCTAAAAAAAAAAAAAAAATTGATAAAAACACCCTGTTAGCTTCACTATTGACCAAAATATTCAATAACTTTCAGATTTTACAATAATGCATTTCAACTTTGGAATAGTAGACCATCTCAATCTTTAAACGGTTGATATGATAGTTTTTTTTTTTGTTGATTTTACTTCAATTTAATAAAATCAGATTTTTAATTTAGAAATCATAATAATACTTGATATACCTAAAAGTAAACAAATAAAATCTGAAATAATGGGTATTTTTTATATATTTTGAAACAAATAGAACTCTATAAAGTCATTACAAACTGAGATTTGTTTTCAAAAATTTTGGAAGTTATTTTCTAAATTTGAATATTATTATCTGAAAATAATAGTAAGGATAAAAAATTTAACATATACATAAATATAAATGAAATAAGTTTTACTTAATAAACTGATATTATAAAAAAAGATAAAATAAAAAAATCTAGAAATAAAATAGGAAACATTTAATATTTTTTTCGTTTGAAGAAAATATATCTTAAAATAATTAAAAATAGTTTCAAATCTAAGAGTGACTCTCCTGTGCACCAGGTGCACGAATCTGACCTGGGCCGCGCACGGGCCAGCTCAGCCCGCGCCTCTTTATTTTTTCGCGTGTTTTGGTCGTGACCTTTATGTTATATTAGTGTTACCTTCATAACATTAGTGCTACCTTTGTGTTATGTTAGCGTGACCTCATTTCCAAATTTCATACCCTTAGTTTAAAACCATTGAACTAAAATAACACGAAGGTAGGTAACACTAATATAACATGAAGGTAAAAAACAATGTTATTATACCTTTATGTGAAGGTAACATTAACATAACATGAATGTCAGTCTAATATAACATGAAGGTATAATTGCCTAGAGCGAATTTTGGTGGGTTTGAACACACCCATCAGGCGTGTGGGAGCGCGTTGGGGGCATCAAAACACGCATGTGGCGGGTCGACCTGGGTGCATGAATTCTAGATCCATGCACCAATTGCACAAAATATTTTGACATAAAACTTCCAGATTTGTTAAAATATGTTTTTTTTATTATTTCTATTTTACTTTAAAAGGAAAATACATTTTATTTCAAATATTAATGTATATTTTTATTTTTTTGTTTCTTTATATTTAGAATTATGTCTACATTAATATTATTATTATTATTATTATTTTAATGCTCAAAATTTCTTCTTCATTTTGCAAATCAATATTTTATTTATTTTCAGATTTATTTTAAATAAGTTATAGCAAATATTAGTGTATATTTTATATTTAATAAAAAAAATTCAGATTTTTTTGAAATAGTTTTTCAGTCATTTTTTGATTTTTACAATTTTCAGAAACTTTTGAAGTAGTTTTCCTATTTTTGTACTAAGTTATATATATATTTTTATTTATTTTGATTTAATTCATATAGAGTTACCCCTAATTTTTTGAATCTTACAATATATTTCTCAAACCCTAGTCGTTGCCATATTTTTATAAAGGTGGAATTCCACTTCAACTACACGACCTGATCATCACCATACTTTTATAATAGGTAAGATAATACTTGAACTACGAAACTCATGGCAGAGAGTAGACACGCCCAAACGGTTCGGAAACCGACGAACCGGCGGTCAACGGTTCGCCGAACCGTTGACCGGTTCCGAACCGTAACCGGAAACCGGATATAACCGGTTACGTTCCGGTTCGAGAATTTTTGAACCGCCAAACCGGCGGTTTCGAACTGCCGGTTTTGATTATTTTTTTTTTTTGCAATCTGCCACGTGGACAGCTCTGGTTGAATCTGATATAGCCGTTGAGATCGACGGCTCGGAAGAAGTAGTCATTGGAATCCACCGAACCGGAACCGAAACCGAACCAGCTGATTCGAATCGCCCGGTTCTAACCGCCGGTTTTAAAAAATTTCAAATTGGACGGATAATTGTTATTGGGAAAGATAATTGTTTTTTCAAATTTTCAAAGGAAAAAAAAAAAAAAAGGAGACCCAAAAAGAAGGTGGAATTTTGAAAAGCGAAAACAAGAAATAGAGCCCGAGATTGGGAGCAGTATAAAAGAGTAGATACACATATACATACACACGGAGTTACAGAATACAGATAGATATAGACACACAAATTTAAACAACTTCGCTTCTTTGGAACCAATCCAGTTGCAATTCATCCTCCCTTTACTTTTGCATATCCATCCCTCAATCAATCGCTTCCATGGAGCTGCAGAACACTGTGAAGGAAGCCCTAAACGCGCTCTATCATCACCCCGATGACGCCGTTAGGATGCAGGCCGATCGCTGGCTTCAAGGTTTTCAACGCACGATTGACGCCTGGCAGGTGATTCTCGCTGTTTCAATCGGGGATTGCAATCTTTTTTGGATTGATTTTACTGTGGTTTTTCTGTTGGTTGCTTGTGGTGAGGGTTTAGGGTGTTGATTGAGGTGTTTCAGTTTGTGTTTGAGTTGGGTGTGAATGGGGTGGAGGATTTCCTGTTTATTGTTATTGTTTTTAATTGGGATACATTGCCGTTCAGTTGCCTTAATAGTGTTTTTGGGATTACAGTAGAAAGTTGATATTTTTGAGATATGATAGCTTTTGGGGTTTTGAATTTGTGCGGCTTTAGTTTGGGACTGGTTGGAAATAGTTACATCATTATGGAGTTATTTTCAGCACCATCGGCATTTTTCTATGCATTTAATAGCCTAAAATTTCTGTTGACTCGTATACATTCGCGCTTCTGTGTGATATGTACTTGAGACACTTGGATTTAGTCCACTCAATTTATGGTAGCTGTGATTTTTTCATGGCTTAATTTGTATGGTTCTGTAGTGTTTACAATGTGGGGAATGAAATGTCGAATTCAAAGAAAGGATAGGAAGAATAATCTGGGCTTGGCACTTATGCTATTCATATATGTTATCGCTTTACACATGATAGATCATGTTGACTTCTAACGAGTTGTTTTATGAGTCATTAGTTTCAATATGAATGCTCATGCCGTGAAATGGAAAATTGATGGTTCTATTTGCAGAGTATATTTGTGAGACAGTGTGGCCTGAAGTGCAAATTATGTTCTCTTTCTTCTTTTACCGAATTATGGTGATTTGTTTCCTCACTCATTTTTTGCCAGACTTTTATAGTGTTACATGATGATTGGTTTGTTTGAACAACGCCAGTGTGACGAAATAAAAGTCTGCTTTAAAATTGCTAAGGTTTTCCCATTTTTTTAAGTGTTATGTGTTGTGAGAGAAGTAATATTTTTATGGATGGCCAAGCTTTAGTTTTTATTGATTGTTGAGAGTATATAAACCATCAATTTATATTTCTAGCAAAAACTATTGTGTTAGAGAAGGTGTAATAGCAGAGTGCTAAAGCAACCATTGTTCAGCTGATTGAGAGAAACATCTTGCATCCATAAGTCCTTGCTGTTTCAAATAAAATCTATGTTTGCGAGTATTTGCTATATGTTTTACCTCCTGTTGATGTTTACAAAATATAGGGGGCTTAAATGATAAAAGATTAGGTCAGATAATACCGCTACAAAATATGGGATATTCTATTTGGTATGTACAACATTTTCAAGCTTGCTACTTTTATTGAAGAAATTTCATGCTGAAGAGCTCTAATTAGAGAATTCAAATGCAGCCTGGTGCCCTTGTGGTCTTCGAATACCGCTCCATGGGGATTTAGTTAGTTATCCTTACCTTCCCCTAATCAATACCTTGCTTCTACTTACTACAGTAAACCTATAGATTTGGTAATAAGAAAGAAAGATGTCAATACTATTGGAGTGCTTTTGTTTTTTTATTTAAAGCTTTGGTGCTATAGTTCATAATTGGGTTGTTGCTCAGTAATCATACTTTAGGCTGATCATCTCATCTTTAGTGACTAGTTACTCAACTTATTTTCAGTTTTATCGAACTACTGAACCATAATTACTACATCTAACTGATCAATTGATTTTTTAGCTTGAATGATTACTAAAAACATGTGAAACATAATGAGGAATTCATAAGGTCTAAGAATAAAATATATTCTTAAAGGGGAAGACATTACACATAAGAGCCAATTGGACTATACTTTGTTATTCCTGCAATTAAGGGCTTTTATGTTAATAATCATTTCACTAACTCGCTTATGATTCTGGAATGATGTTAAATTTAGTTCTTCCAACTACTTCGAAGACAATACAAAATATTTTGCTTGTAGAGTATGGTTTGATGGCTATTCCTGTGGTTGTGATTTCCTACTTTATTTATGACTCTTGCCTGAGCCTTTCATCAATATTCAATTTGTAATTTTAGATATGTAATGTACTTGTCACATTAAGTTATTTGCACGCAATCTAGCAAAATAAAGTTATGCTACATATCTTGTATCCTGAATCCTGATCCATGAGATCTATACTCTAGTTTCCTTTTTCCCTTTGTTTCTGTTGGAACTAGAGAGTCAGTTTCTACTTTTTGTTTAGTGGATGCAATAGTTGGCGTTCATTGTATGTTCACGGCTATCACCAGTCATCAATACAAAATTCTTGGGGTTGAAAAAGAGAAACCCAATGATACAGTTTTATTTGTAACTGTCCTCTATGTTAATATTCTCTTGGAAGGGGACTTTAATGTTGGGAGGAGTATCTCTCTGGCCTTTGTTTTCTGGTCCTCTTCTGTTACTTAATGCAAATCTGTTTACGAGAGTTTTGACTTGATTTTCATTCTCTTTCATGATTGTGCTAACTATATGCTAATGCAAATAGGTGGCAGATAATTTGCTCCATGATACTGCCAGCAATATAGAAACTTCAATATTCTGCTCGCAAACTCTCAGAAGCAAGGTGATTTATCCATACTCACTTGTTCTTAGGTTCAATTAATGTTCTATTCTCTCCTTGTCATGGTCATGCTTTGTAAGACAACTAATGATATGCTAAGAGGACTTTGTAAATTTTTTCTTGTTGTGCAAACAGGTGCAGCGTGATTTTGAAGAACTACCTTCCGAAGCTTTCCGTCCATTACGGGTTTCTTTAAATGTGGGTACCTTGTGTTAACTTGTGGATTTATGTGTTTTCTCTGCTTCCATTAAAGTGAGTAGGCTGCAACTGAGGACTTTAATTTGGTGTGGTTCGATTCTTTGTGCCACCACTTTGGTTTCTAGTTCATTTTATTATATGCTAGACTGTTACTGTCTGTTTTATCAAAATAGCCTTTATAAGAAACCATCAAACCTTGTGGTAGCTTTGTTTCTTAATGATGTTTTGAGACATGCTGTGAACGTTCAAAGAAACCCTATAAATAGTACTCCTTAGTCCTTTGACTGGGTGATGTTGAATGATTTCTCATTGCATACTCTTTTGATGTTCCTTGCTCTAGGTTGGTTCATTAGCTCCTACGCTGGTTATAACTTATAAGTAGATCATAAGTGATTGTATGCAGGATATATCCGAGAAAAGAAGTATGTACAGAGCATAGGAACCTTTTAGTGATAGCTCGTTTTTGCTTTCGGTGAAGTTTTGGATTTCTATATTCATGTTCTGTGCAGTTTTCTGTCACTTATTTGCTCAGAGATGACTTTTGGCTAATTTAATGTATAGGTCACCAGGTTTGTGCTTTTGTATAACAATAATGTCATTTGGCTTATTCTTGTACATGAAGAACTTATTTATTGTGGTTGTTTCTTAGGTATTTGCCTGTGAACTTTTTAAAGTTAATTTACGACAATTTGTTTGCCTGTGTGTTTTTGTTTTAGTTGTCTCTTTGTATGAATGCAAAATTGTTGATAATTTATTGACAAGTTTTGTTCTTTCTCTTGCTTGAAAATTTATGTATCTATCAATGCAGACCTTGCTGAAATCATTTCATAAGGGACCTCCAAAAGTTAGGACTCAGGTAATCAAAGTATTTGAATTGACTCGTATGTTTTACTTGAAAGAAGGCTAAATGTCAGGATATATAGATTAGTCTTGCAGTGGCTGCATTAGCTGTACATGTACCAGCAGAGGAATGGGGAGATGGCAGTATTGTAAATTGGATAAGTAATGAGATGAACTCACACCCTGAATGTATACCAAGTTTTCTGGAACTTCTGAGAGTCTTGCCTGAGGTATGTGGAAATCCAATTTTTGAGAAATAACTCTCTCTCTCTCTCTCTCTCTCTCTATATATATATATATATATATATATACACACATATTTAAATTGTTTAACTGAAAATTTGAACTCAACGTTTCTGGATATTGAGTTAAAAAAAAAAATTATTGTGCAACTCAATATGCAGACACTTTGAGCTCAAACTTTGAGTTTGTTCTTTTGTGTAATTGTTCTGTGCGTATTTTTTGTATAAGAAGCATATTTCTTTGTGTACATGGGCATGCTGATGTTCCCCTACATCTATGAATGGTCACTTCTAAAGGACAACATTTCTTCAAATTAGTCTCAGTTTAGATTTTGATTGATTTTTTGTTTCTTGTGGGGAATGAGGATATGTGAGCGGGTACTTTAGTTGCCTGGATAAACAAATCTATATTTTTGTCTAACTATTTCTTAAACGGGATCATATATGAGAAGATATGTTGTTATTCTCCTTACCCCTTGAACCAGAATTAGACAGGGTCTGCATTGGTTTCTAAAGAATGACTCACTAAATTTTTCTTTGAAATCAGGAAGTTTTCAACTACAAAATAGCAGTTCGTCCTGATAGGCGCCGAAGTTTCGAAAATGAACTTGTTGCAGGAATGGAGACTGCTCTTAATGTTTTAACTGCGTGCTTGAATATTAATGAATTGGCGGAGCAGGTATGTGCTGTTATTTCATGATCTGCTTTTGGAAATCCATCCTTATTGTTCATTAGTTACTTGTTAAATTCTTGATAGAATTAATTATTTAGAGTTAGATGGATTTCGTGCAAATTGTGATTACTCTTTCCCTGTGTATTATGCCTAAGAATTCACAGATGGCCTATTATGACATGTTCTCCCATTAGTTAATGTCAGTTTAATGTGATAGAATCCTAGCTGAAGACTACTATTATCCTCTATAGATTCAGAGACACATCTTCAGAGATGCATATTCAGTTATTCTCTTTACTTACCGAGTTCTGTAAACATTTGAATGTTGGGCAAGATCATTGTTTCTTTCTCAGTAGTTGCTTGCGGGATTTAGTTTGTCAACTGAATTATGGTGGCATCTCACTTTTCCTATTCAGCATAAGAGATCATTTGATACTTTCCCAACATATTTGCGATTGTGTTGGTACATTTTCTTGCTTGGTTGCCTTTGGAACTCCTTTTTTTGTGTCCTTTGATTTCATGATGACAAGATATTTCCAACTTCTGCAACCGTAATATTGTAATATTTTTCATATTTTCATGTTTCTAATGAAATTGTTCCACACTGTTGCTCTCTATCTTACTTTTGTGCTTTTTATTGATAATAATAATGATTCTCTAGAAGTCTTTTCATGTCTTTGACATTACATCCTGGTTTTCCTTTCTAAGTTCTCACAACTCGGCAGGTTCTTGAGGCTTTTGCTTCTTGGCTACGTCTAAGGCATAGGTATTGTTCTTTTCCTCTTCTCTTCTGGTGACTGGTATATATGAAATATGGCACATACGACATATGTTTGTGCATGTTTTGATGATTGTTCTATGTTTTACTGGGTTTTATCGTCTTGGTAATGACTTTTAGGATTTTCATCTTTCTGTAATCAATTAAGGCTGGCTTGTTGCTCCAGAATAAGAAACTCTAGCTTTCTTATGATCTTAGATGAATGACTCTTAGGACATCAAATATATAGCATATGGGAGTCTTGGCTTCCAGCAATGTCAGTGGAGTGGATTTTAAGACATCTTTTATTCAGTATACTTCAAGTCTTCAACTGACACTAGGTTTTGAAGAATTTTTGTTCTTCTTTTGATAAGATGAGAAACAACAGTGGATATCATGTTTTAGGTGCATGTGATGAAATAATTAAAATCTGCAATCTACTGAGATTTTCAGTTCTTGAAGGGAAAATCAACTGACTACTTTAAGGCAGAATATGATTATCTTTAATTCTCTGGATCAGTTGACAATTCCCTTCAAAGCTCTGCTATTGTGAACACGTTATTGTGGAGCATAATTGTTTCTTGCAATAAATCACATAGCCGTACCCTCTAGTGTGTGACTTATGTTTTCTGATACATGCTTTCACTTGGGTGTGGTACATGCAAATTAGATCAGTTTGACTCTTGTGAAATTGTGGTGATCCATAACCTTTTTTTATTAATGGTATCAGGATTCCGGCTTCAGCTCTTGCTTCGCATCCATTAGTGCTTGCAGCTCTCTCAAGCTTGCATAGTGACATGCTCTTTGAGGCATCTGTTAATGGTTTGTCAAGGCAACACATGCTAATTCCTTCTGTGTCATTTTATAATTCTTCAGAAGCTGTTGTTGTTCACTACATGCATGTTCTGTCTTGTGAGATTTGGTTTAAGCAGATAGACATTTCATCTTTGTCTTTCGGTCTTTCCCTTAGGCCTGTTGACTTGATTACCTTTTCCACTTTATACTGTTTCTGGTTATTCATGCAAAGTCACTGGTATTAATATTCTAAGTAGGACTATATCTAATTTACTATGGGAATGAACAGACAGTAATAGAAATTGAAATTATAAATTTTAAGTGATTGATTATCAATTACCACTAAGAGAAAGACTCATTGATATATCTAATTATTTTCAGGATCTTACTTTAGTCCATTCTTTATCTGCAGTTATTTCTGAGTTGATACACTATACAGCAGTGAGAAACCCTGATGGCGTTGCGTCTCAGATGCCCTTAATCCAAGTACTTGTCCCTCAAATTATGAATCTGAAAGCGCAGCTTAGAGATCCTTCCAAGGTATAATATGTAGCGTTCTGAATTTCTCTTTTCCAGCAAGATAAATGCTTCTGAAGATCTTCCTGTTTGAGCATTGTTTACTGCTTTGATACTTTTAGATCTCAAAGATGAGCCTTCTGCATATATATATATATATATATATATGTATATATGTATGTGTGTGTGTGTATGGATGGAAAGTCGACGTCTTCATTTCTTGAACAATTAAAAAGTAGATGCTAAGAAGTTCATTCCTGAAGTCGATGCCTAATTTCTTACACTTTAAAAGATATAGTTCCCAGAGTTCATGTTATATTTCGTAGTTATATGTGTTATTCACATACACAAGTTGGAAAGCCTATTAGAATTTCAAAATACAGTCTTGCATCCATTGCCATTTACAATTTTAAACTATCCTCGACATAAATTGCGTAAAGTCTTGAGTTATAACTTCAATTATGCCACAGTTTGGAAGGAAATATTTGACAATAATCTTGGTAAAAGGTTAACTCTCCATTTCTTTGGCTTGGGCCTCCATATTAGTGTTTTGAAAGGCCTATTGAATTTCTTTCAACCTAATGGGAAACACCATTAGGTTTGAAAAGTCTAATCAGATTTGATAAGAGAAGTGAGCTCTTGATTTCGGTAAATGAAGACGATAGGACGCAGTGAAGGACAACTGCTAGCAAATACAGTCTATTATCGCAGCTGGGAGACTATATCAGTTTGTTTGACACTCTGGGTGAGCCTTGGGAAAAATTATCTGCGGCTAGTGGATCATCTATTTTTTAACCAATTCCCATCATTCTTTTCATGTACTGATGAAAGCAAACTGCCCAAGAGGAGAAGGTGCCTCATGGCTAACTCAACTGACAGTACTTTTGTAGTCAGTAGACCACTTTCTTTTTCCTATTAAAAGCAGTTTAGATGTATTGGTTCTTCTTGTCAGTACAACTCTTTATTTTATAGCAACGATGATCCCCTCCTTAATGATTAATTTTCAATCAGATGAATGGATTATGTAGCTAATGGGAATTAAATTTGTCACCTTGTTGGTCACCATTTGCTGCATTGTGAGGCTATAATGACATAGTGAAGTATTCTCCATTCACATCTCAGAGCATGTGGGTGTTGTCTGGTGAAAGTCAAACTCGTGGAACCTTCTTGAATTGCTACTGGTGTTGACACATCCAACCCTGAGAATTGTGGAAAGCAGCACTCCAATCCCCTTGGACTCTCTTGTGTGCACTTCTATGAGAGATTCCCTACCCTTCTATTGGGACATAGTAACTATTAGATTTCTGGTGTGCAATATCTCAGTTCTGCATGCCAGAGTTTCCAGTATACATCATCTATTGTTGAATTTCATTTTTAGTTAGGCTGTTTCTAACCATAGTAATATCTTTGTACGTGAGTTGTACCCTGTACTTGGTGCTTGGTGCTTGGTAGGTATCAATTTAATAGGGTGATCTCTACCCTGGAAAGCTGAAGTTTACAAGTTGAAAGTATTCTCTGAGGAAGTTACTGAATTAAAAGTTGCATCAGATCTCGTCAAATTTCAGAGCACCGTGTGATTGGTTGATTCTCTTTAACAAAACAAAAGGATAAATGATAACTTTGATCTGTCCAATTTTACGAACAAATAAATGCCTAATATCTTATCTTTTTACCCTTAAAGCCAACCTAAAATTGGTTCTTTCCCAACAGTCTAGAACAGACTCCTTGGGATTGTAAAAAGTTCTTTTCCTCTCCAACCATATTCACCAATGTACAATAGGAATAATCATTCCCCATTAGGCTTTGCCTTATCATCCTAAGAGCCACACTAAATCTACAGTAAAAAGCTCTGACATGGTTTAGGATACACCCAAACAAGAGTAAGGTCCACCGAGACCATGCACCACTAAGATACAATGCTGAAAGGTGTGATCCTGCATGTTGTGGCTGCAACTACGTTGGTTATTGCTCTTTTTCCATCTCTTTTCCATTGAATGTAAGTATCTTCCATAGTAGGTGGTGATTGTGTGTATAATGGCAATTTCATATGGGAAGACTTTCTGAGTCATGGTTGTGCAGAAAATGGTTCAGGATGAGGTGTTATTTATTTTTTGAATGTCATTGAGGCAAATCAGAATCAGTGACTGAAGTATTAAAGAAGAAAACCTAATTGTAACTTTAGAAATGTTAAGCCGACAAGTTAGTCTGATCTCCAATGTATATGTAATTTAATTTTGTTATAATGGTTGGACTTTAACTTTGTGGTAAGGAATAACCGAACATGGACTATATTTTGGCATCTGAACTACAAATATTTTTTTAAAGCTAATATAATTCTTTTTACAAAGTTATATGAGTCAATTATATTTATTTTTAACATCTGCCAAAGATATGTGAGTTGTCCTTGTGTCAATTTTAATATTTTTCTTCTTTTAAGTTGTATATGGTATTTCTATATGAAATTAGTTGCCTCTGATTTCAGGATGAGGAGATGTGAAGGCAATTGCTCGCTTATTTGCTGACATGGGAGATGCATATGTTGAATTGATTGCTACTGGTATACAACCTGTGGATTTATATTTAATTGAGTTTTTGCTATTATGTGTTGTATGTATGTGTTTCTTGTAGATATACACATTCATGTATGTTTGCATATAATATTGAGAAATTCATGCTGCCTTGTAACCTTTAGGGCCGTCCTACAATAAATATATGTTTTGTTTTCAGGTTCTGATGAATCAATGTCAATCGTGCAAGCGTTACTTGAAGTTACTTCACATCCGGAATTTGATATTGCTTCAATGACATTTAACTTTTGGCATAATCTTCAAATTATTATTATTGAGAGGTAAATTTTTTATCTATATATATGTTATGTGTACTCGATCATTTTTAACTCTTGACATTTATAATGGATCAGGAATTGTTATGTAACATATTGCAATGAAACATCTATTGAAGCTGAGAAATCTCGTCTGTTGCATGTATTCCGCCCATCATATGAAGCACTTGTTTCCTTGGTGAGGCTTTTCTCATTTTGAAGTTCACTTTGCATGTCTAAATTCACTTTCATTTTTCTTTCTGGTACAGATAGAAGCTTCTGCATCCTCTTTCCCTTGCTCAAATGAAGCATTTTGTAGTCTAGATTGGTAATATTCTTGTTTGAATAATAAAATAGGAGCATAATGCCATGGTTATTAAAATGTCGTGGTGTAGTTTTCCTCTATTACTGAGAAGAAATATGTCGCAAAGATCTAAGATAATTGTGAGGAAGTTGTCTCTTTTTTGTATGGTGTAAATGATTGGTTTGTGTGTGTGTATTATGTCAAAAAGAGATGATTATTTTGTAGAATATTTGTGATTGAGGTGGATCAAGTTTTGAGACTTGGGCAGTTTGATGCCCTGTAAGACATGAATCACAATTTGTAGTTTGCATCTCTGCATGCCCCTTTAAAGACCTCAGTCTTATACGATCTTTGTTGAAGATGAATTTTCAGGCTTCTTGAACATTGTTAGCTGTATTGGTTTCTATGATTGACCATCATACTGATATCTTAAGGATATGATCATCTGACTTATTATTTACAATTTCCTGAGTAGTTCTGAATGTTGATAATCGAATTAATGGAAGCTACAGACATTACCTGTATTTAATGAATGTGCTGTCCATTATTTTCGCAGGTTAGTGTCAAAGTCGAATATCCCCAAGATTATGGAGATCTTTCAAGAGAGGATCAGAAAGATTTTAGGCAGACTAGATATGGTACCCTTGGAAATTTCATCTGATATTTGTTGGTCTGCTGCCTGTTTCAACAGTTTCTTGAATGGTGTCAGTTTATATTTTGGTTTCGTAATTCATATATTTGAAAGAAAAATATGATGAGTTAGAACAGATTAAATGTGTTGTAAACTAGCCTAACAGATGAATTGTGTTGCAATCTATATGCTCTTTCAGCTTCTGAGAGGATTTCAGTTTATATTTTGGTTTCGTAATTTTTAAAATTTTGAAAGAAAAATATGATATGAGTTAGAACAGATTAAATGTGTTGTAAACTAGCCTGTTGAACAGATGAATTGTGTTGCAATCTATATGCTCTTTCAGCTTCTAAGAGGATTTTATATAAACCATTAGCTTGTATTGTAGCATTACATTACACCTAGGAGTCTATGACAAAGAGTTCATAATTTCATTGATGTCCGTGTTTCTAGATTTAGCCTAAAAATGCTTGATGATTAATCAGCAGAGGGCTTTTAATCTGGCATGAGCATATGTGACCTTAAATCCTTGATTAACTCTTTAAAATCTGATGGTTAATATGCAATTCAGACACACTGCATTTATAAAGATGTGGATGGTGTTCTGTCTGCAGCACCTAGTCAAACTTCTATTTAGGAACTGAAGTTAGGGATTCCATATCCAGTCTTATGCATTGTGCTTCTCTGTTGCCTCCATAACTGCTCTGCTAATATGATCACAATAATATCACAAAATTTCCATATCCAAAGAAGTCTCAGTTGCTGCTGTGAACAAAAATTGACGCTCGAATTTTCATAATGCCAGGGTCAGGCATATGACTGTAAAACTGCATCAAAGATAGTATTTCTGCTTTGACATGAAATATAGTTTATAGTGCTTAAAGTGAAAAATTAAAGCCTGTCTATTTCTTACTGAATGATAGAAAAATCATGTTCGAAACATTTTGAAGGTGAAGTGACAGAAATCAACTTTTTGTTGTTGTAATTTCCTCACCCTCTGGTGATGTCTTTGACCTTTTGTTAGTTGTTTTTCTCCCTAGGAGTTCACATATAAATCTTCCTTTGTCAAGAAATTTATATAGAAATTAAATTCTGATATTAATAGCAGACAAGAAATGGAATCTAAGCCTTGCAGAAGATTGGTCACACTCCATGATTTATCATGATTGGTTGAGGACATCCAAAGTTATCATTTTCATACAGTCTGTAATTAAAAATTTGAAGCAAACGAGGGCAAATGGCATGAAAAGTAAAGTACTAAAATAAAAAGAAAGCAGCAGCATCTGGTATGGGCTCTGTAGATAAAAGTCCAAAGAAGTGTATGCTGGCATTCATCTTTTCCCTTAATCTCAATACCTTAAGAGAATTATAGTGGTAGGAAGGAATCCAAAAATGAACTTTTTTTGTACCAGCATTATTAAATATGTTACCTAGATTTAAATATCTTTCTTTATCATTAGAAGATTTGTAATTTATCCTGCTTTTCCAGTGGAAAGCCTTATGCATCATCTCCTTATAATTGGCATGGTTAGACATTTTTGATCTATGCATTAAGTTTTCTGGAAAGAGCTTCTGCTAGAAGTTTGAGTGGAAAAAACTCTTTATTCATTTGTCCTGCATACATTTGTTACTTGTTTGTCATATATCAGCTACATATTGAATTTTGTGGCGTGAATTTTTTCACTTGACTATCTCAGCTTTAATTTGTATGTTCTGACATTTCTGTGGATTTCTGACTATCTGCCATTCTTGCAGCTGTCGCAGATGTCCTTATTGATGCTGCTCTAGTTTTAGGTGGCGATGCTACACTGAGAATCCTTTATATGAAGCTTATTGAGGTGTGCTTATCTTTTTAATGGTGCAGGAATCAATTATGTCAATCATTAAATCAAAAGTTATGTAACAAATTACTAGAGGTAGTCAGGCAAACCTAGGCGATATCTGCAATGAGTATGGACTTTTTGGTTCTAGAATCTCTGAAAAGATATGTTGGCCCTACATGAAGACATACGTAACAGGGCATGGGTAATAAATGGTTGTGAGATGCATTCATCAGATCTTATGCACATGTATGTGAAAAAATAGCGGATTATGCATATATGAGAAAAGAAATAGCGGATTATACCAATGACTGAATATGGAATATGTTGGAGACCGGTAGTGGAATTGAGATTTGAAGTTGGTGATATTTGCTTACTGCATAGACCTGGAATAAATCAGAGAACCATATGTTGTACAAGTAACTCTCCTCAAGAATGGGATTGATGTTTCTATGTTTGTGTTTTTTGATGAGAGTGATTAGTTGCTTGCTTTAATCCCATTGGCTTATCTCAACAGCCTGTTACCCTCCACTGTTACTAGCATCTTCTCCATCTGTATTTGAGCTTAAAACCATATTAGAGATGATAGTATTTATGCAAAGAAATATCCTAAACTTTAAGTGCAAAACTAGTGTTCGATTGTATCAAATTTCACATTAGTTTTAGTACACATTATTTTTGGTTTCATGAAATTTTGACTCTTTAGTTAGTTGGAGCTCTTTTCCTTCAAAAATTTGCACAATTTCCTTTTTGTGATTTCATCAGGGAGGAGAATGAATAAAGTTATATCTTATAGGGTTTTCTTCGTAGACCTATTAAATCTCTTTCTATTCAGACCCTTCCTTGTTTCAAGAATATGCGTTGAATTGATTAGTCTCTTGTTTTCGTTGCTTGTTCTTAGTCAATTGTGAATCTAGTGACTTCACCGATTTCTTGCACTCCCATAGTGCACAAAGCATAGGGTGATAAGGCATAGCTGGGTAGAAGGTCGTACTCACCCAAGATAACGAATGTCAAACAAGTGACCTCCTAGTCAAAAGGCAGGAACATTAAAGAGCTTGCTACTATGAAACTTATCATGTTGTTTTTATTATTATGCACTCTTAAACCTTGTTGAATCATGAAGTTGACAGCCATGTTCTCATTTTCTACTGTGGTATGATGTCATAGGCTATTAGCAACTCCGGGCAGGGCCAGCAAACTGATTGGCGTCCAGCAGAAGCTGCTTTGTACAGCATCCGAGCAATATCAGATTATGTTTCTATTACAGATGGAGAAGTGATGCCTCAGGTTTGAACACCCTCCAATCTGTTAGGCAGCAACTTTGTAGTGCTAGCTCTGCTTCACATTTTTTCGGTGTTCTTAATTGTTTTTACCTCTGTAATATTAAGATTTTCTGAGTAACTGCTTAGACAGGGACTGCCTGCTTTTTCATGTTTAATTTAGTCCTTTTTTTCTTTCGGTTATCATTACCATCAGAACAATCCTCATCGTATTTGTTTTGGCCAGATCATGTCTTTGCTCCCGAAACTTCCTCATCAACCACAGCTGCTGCAGACAGGTAATGATTTTTCATTGTTCCTAATCCGTGAGTTTATTCTTTTTTGTCCTTTAAAATGATATCGATTCATCATTTGTGAGTATTGTGTTTGACAAGTTGCTTAACGATCTAGATTTTATTCTGTTTCTTTAGTGTGCTTAGTGATTGGAGCTTTTTCAAAATGGCTTGATGCTGCACCGAACGGACTTTCATTTTTGGAGCCACTCATAGGTATTCTTGTTAGTGGCATGAGTGTATCAGAGGACACTGCAGCAGCAGCTGCCTTGGCGTTCCGACATATATGTGATGGTAACAACTCTTTTTGTTTATTTCTCTCTGATAAATAGTACATTCCATCTCATAAGGAATTTAAAATTAATTGAAGTCATTTTTTATGGTCTTATTTTATATATTTTAGATTCTGTTATTGTCCTTTTCTCTATCATTATGATAAAGTAGGTTGTTAAAATTGCTTTTTTGACTAGGATCGTTGGATGGTCCATAACATCGGAATGTAGAATCATAAGATTTTACAATCCTTGTAAGATAAATGAACGATACACACTTATAGCTATATATACATGGAACTTGGAAGTATATAAACATGAACAAATGAAAACATATAAGTATGTGAGTGTGTATATATATATAAATTAATTAAGATTAAATGTACTAGTGTATTATTATTTTCAACTTTATGGAAATATCTAAGAAAAAAATAGATTACAATTATAGAATTTTATATTATATATCGGATTATATTTCTAGAGTGGGTAACTGAGATTTAGAATGTTATTTTTTTTTAAGTTTTAATTTATAGCCAATGCACTAAACAATTTATTTATTTCATTTGAATTTTTTACTTACAAATGTGATAAAATAGTTACATAATTACATTACTTCAAATATGATACACTTGGTGTGGTGGTTTAAGAATTTTTTGTTTGATGTTGAGTTCAGAAAAGAAAAAAAAAACCCTCATTTGTGGAATCGTACAATCGGCCGATTTTACTCACGATTCTATCAATTTTATGAGGTAAACTCGTGATTTTATTCCCATTTTATCAAAGTCCAATTTTGTATACGTGTTGAATCAGTACATGATAAAAAAAAAACCCGTAAAATTGTAGAATCATACGATTCGACTCACGATTTTAACAACTGTGATTGTGATTATCTTCATCTCTTTAAAAGCAGTGTTCTGGAAAATGGTAGCAGTCCTTGTGAGTTTGCAAAGTAGCAAGGAATTTTGGCGCTCTTTGTTGGACTAAAGTGATAACTGGAAAAATCTTTTTGAATTGAGGATTAATTTTGGTGCTCTGTTCTCAGTCCTCTAGTCCAAAAATTGTTTGTCTATAATGATAATCTTCATTCATTTGTCGGTTTTTGCCACAACTTTATTTTTCTGTCGCTGGTTTTTGCAAATGCTGCACTTTTACTTGATCATGTTACATATAATTTGTTTTCACTGCAGACTGCAAGAAAAAACTCTGTGGGTCTTTGGACAGTCTTTATCAAATATATAAAGGGGCAATGATTGGAGGTCCATTCAAGGTTTCTGCTGAAGACTCGTTGCATTTAGTCGAGGCTCTTAGGTATTATTGAATTTTAAGCATCACAGATAGCAGCCAAAGTTTAAGAAGTAGTATTAACTTTGAATTTTTTTCTTGCAGCATGGTTGTCACAGAACTTCCTTCAGAACATGCTAAAAAAGCCCTAGAGACTTTATGCTTCCCTGCTGTTGTTCCTTTACAGGTTAGTATTCTCTTTAGGAATCTTTTGACTTATTAATTAAGAGTCATTAAGCATATCACATAGTGAACCAACAGGAAATCATCAATCAAGGTCCATTAGCACTGGGGCAGAAGCCAGCTCGGGAGCTAACTGTTCATATAGATCGACTAGCAAACATATTTAGGTAACATCATTTATTTCTCTCAGTTCTGTTCGTCATGCTGCTTCTTTATGAGCCTAATTATGCAATCGATGCAATTTCAGACATGTAAATCATCCGGAAGCTGTTGCAGATGCTGTTCAAAGACTTTGGCCAATCTTCAAAGCAATCTTTGATATGTCAGTGCTAATGCTGTTAAAATAGATTATGTGCTTGTGTAGTATTGAATAATTGAACCCAGAGATAAAGTATGAGCTAAATACTTGTGTTGCAGTCGTTCCTGGGACATGCGGACTATGGAATCTCTTTGCCGAGCATGCAAAAATGCTGTAAGTTTTCTGAAAGATGACATTTGCCTACCAAATTAATTGAAAGGTTCTTTTGTTGGTTATCAATACAAGGGGTGCCAGACACCATCAACTTTTGAGTTTTATTACTGAGTTGGTTATATCATGATGTGATGTCCTGTATTTTTTATTTTCTTATCATAGTTGAATCCTTAAGGCCTTCAACCTCAGTTCTTCATTCATAATTATCAAAGTATGCAGAATGTGTAGAAAGTAGAAATGGAAGCAGATCAGTTTCAACTAATCAATAAGAACTGGAATGAGAACTGAGATGTGTATGCAGAATGTCGTATAAGTCTGTTTCTCTCATGTGAAAGCATTTGAATAATAACTGGAATGCAATCTGTTTCTGTTATCTTTTTGAGTTTCTTGCTCACTAGGAAGTTTTCCTGTTAAATGTTGCTTTCAGGTGAGGACCTCCAAAACTCTTATGGGAGTTACGGTTGGTGCAATGCTTGAGGAGATACAAGGATTGTACAAACAGCATCAGCAGCCCTGTTTCCTCTATCTCTCTAGCGAAGTTATTAAGGTTCTTATTTCTAGAGCTTTTCTGTGTCATTATTTTGCTCAAGTTTTCTTTTAGTATCCTAAGGTATAATTGTGATCTCTCTTGTAGATATTTGGCTCAGATCCATCTTGTACAAACTATTTGAAAATTCTGATTGAATCTCTCTTCAACCATACAACATTTTTGCTCACAAAAGTTCAGGTTTGGTCTGCAATTAACTAATTGTCAGCTTCATATGTTGAAATTGTCTATGCATATGTATTTCTGATGTTATTTACATTTTGCAGGACTTCGCATCCCGACCAGACTTGGTCGACGATTGTTTTTTGTTGGCATCAAGATGTATACGATATTGTCCTCAATTATTCTTTCCATCTCCTGTATTTCCTTGTTTAGTTGACTGTTCAATGATTGGCATCACCGTACAGCACAGGTTCTCTCTCTCTCTCTCTCTCTCTCTCTCTCTCACACACACACACACTGACACTGGAAACCTCTTTGCTTATTGACTTTCTAGTGACCAAGCGATTGTATACATGATGCCTATATTCTTTATTTTTGTATCAACCTATTGTTGTTTATGGTGCGTGGCATGATATAGATGGAAGTTGTGATGAATCATAGCATATGCCAATGATGGATAAGATTTGATTTCTCTTACTTGCATTTTCGAATTGGCATATTTATGGCATTTTTATTAATGAGTCAGAACAATGAATCTTAGTGTCTTCCTCAGTCTTGTTCTCTTTGTTAAAGACATGGATAACATATGGAACTTCTTTCATCCTTATGCCTCCGCAGTTTCTGATAATCATGAAATCAATGTTCTGGCATAGCTACATGACTATGTCGAACATGTATGACTAAACCTTTTATGCTGGTGTCACTTAAAAATAATTCTGGGCCTATTGGTTTTGTATGTACAAATATTCCAATGATTTAGTGCAATTTTATGGAGGATAGCCAGATAGATTCTATTTAAATACTGTATTTCCTTTCTTTGTTTAGTTGAATAGTCCCCTCATGCATAATGTGCATGATTATGATGAGCTACAATAAAGAATTGAAGTTGTTATCGTTTCACTGCAGGGAAGCCTCCAATTCCATATTAAGTTTCCTATCAGATGTTTTTGATCTTGCAAACTCTACTCAAGGAAAACCTTATGTATCCATTCGGGACAATGTGATTGTCCCAAGAGGCGCCTCAATCACCCGAATTCTCATAGCTGCTCTGACCGGAGCACTTCCAAGTTCGCGAATAGAAACGGTTATTTGCGTTTCTCATCACTTGAGATACATATGTACTTCTAGCTGTTATTCTGAATTTTAATTTTAATTTTTTTTTCAATAATTGTTCTAGGTAACATATGCACTTCTAGGTCTTCCACGAGCCTATGGTGTAAAGGCTTTAGAGTGGGCAAAGGATACAATTTCCTTAATTCCACCAAACGCTGTAACAGACGTAGAAAGGTCAAGATTTTTGCAAGCTTTATCAGATGCAGCTTCTGGTGCAGCTATAAACGGTCTGATGATTCCAATTGAAGAGTTGTCCGAGGTTTGCAGACGCAACAGATCAGTTCAAGAGATCGTTCAAGGAGCTTTGAGGCCTCTCGACTTGAACTTAGTCTCTGTATCATAGAATTGAGTGATAGAGAAGGGCTATTTTTTCTCAGCCCTCATCATCAATTGAGGCGGTTTTTTTTCACTTCGGTGTTTTTTCTTGTATATTTTTTCGTCATTTGCAAAAGTCATATAGGTAGTTGAATGGGAGAGAGAGGTTGTGTTGTTGTGTTTTTACTTTGAAAAATATTTTTTTCCATGTAAAAGGACTGGTATAATGTCTTTGGCTTGGTCATTTTTTGGGGTACAAATACACATTTTATAATTTGGTTACAGTGTAATTTCGTACAATACCTTTTAGTTCATCAGTTTTACAGTGTAAAGAACCATATCTGAATTGCACTTCTGTTGGGTACTTTGTTGATGAAGTAGAGATATGGTTGAGCAAGCTTTCTTTCTTTGTTTGTTTTTTTTGGGACGAAAAGATCGAAAAGACTATTTCTGGGGTTTGAGATATTTCATTATATAAGAAACGATTTGCCTTTATCAAGTTGTAATTTTGACAAAGCTTAAACTAAAACTTGCTAACAATTGTTGGTTTAACATTTGTATCACCAATGGTTCCAATTTCATCTTAACCACCACATTAATTCCCGTCTTATTTATGTTTCTTCTGTCTTTCAATTTGTTGCATCTTTTAAGCACTCAAACTTGATACAAGAATACAGATTCATACCGAATTTGATACATAAAATACTTGGCCCACAAAATTGATGTTTGTGTGTGTGATTTTAATACCCGATTTTATAGAAGAGATGGAAATTGTTCGTGCAATCAACAAACACACATTGGCCATCAAAATAACTATAATATTTAGTCTGGATGCAAAATCTTGAATTTTTCACACATCATTTCCTAATTATATTAAAGTTCAATTTACAGGGACATAAAATTGTAACTCCACTATCCTTGAGTTCAAGTAAATAAAGTTTTTTTTTATTTTTTTTTATTTTGACGAATTCAAGTAATCTTTCAATGAAGATGATTAACCAAGAGTATTAACAGAGAAAATGGTATAACTATGACTTTCAAAAAATAATTGGGAAAAGGTTCAAATAAGCCACTAATATTTACCCTTAGGTTCAATTATCCCATTGAAGTATTTTTAGGTACTAAAATGTCACTAATGTTTACTTTTAAGTATATATGACCCTCACTTAACATTTATTTATAATATAATATAGCAATAATGTTTTAAATTTGAAATAACTTAAACACTTTAATTTATTTTCTTTTTTGACCTCATATTTTGACATATTTTAGAATAAAACAACTATTTCATGAAAACATAAATATAATTAGATTATTGTATATACGTATGAATACATAATATTAATAATAATTATTATTATTTACACTACTAAATTATTAAACAACTAAATTTATTTGATAGTAAGAGGTATTATTTTCTTATTTAAATACAAATACTTAAATCTCTATATATATAAATAAAAACTAAACTATTAGATAATAATTTCACTATGATATTATGAATGTGATTTTTTAATTTAAATACAACTTAAATCTTTATATTTAAATAAAAACTAAACTATATATTAAACAACTAAATTCATTAGATAACAATTTCACTATGATATTAGGGATATCATTTTTAAATTCGAATACAACTTGAATCTCTATATTTAAATACAACATAAAATTGATTATTATTAATAACAACATGTTAAACTATTAAACAACCAAATATATTAGATAATAATTTCACCATGATATTATGAATGTGATTTTTTAATTTAAATACAACTTAAATCTTTATATTTAAATAAAAACTAAACTATTAAACAACTAAATTCATTAGATAACAATTTCACTATGATATTAGGGATATTATTTTTAAATTCGAATACAACTTGAATCTCTATATTTAAATACAACATAAAATTAATTATTATTAATAACAACATGTATTCACACACACATAATAAACTATTATATTTACATTTTCATGAAATAAACCTTTTACATATCTTAGAATAAAAAAAAAACTATTTCATGAAAACGTAAATATAATAGCTTATTGTGTGTGTGTTAGAAAAAAATAATTATTCAAATATACATCTTATTATTAATAATAATTAATATTTATGTTGTAACACCCTCATTTTTATAAAAACCTTGCATAACATATTTTGCATATAAGTTTAAATCTTTTAAATAATTTATGGTTTATAATGTATTTTTACCATTCAAAAGTTATAAGATTTATATATAATAAATGAGCTAATGTTTCTTTAAGTATAAAAAGTCTTGCAGGATAGCTACCCAAAGAGACCGAGTTAATCGTGATGCACTCGACACACACGGGTAAAAGGATCGTATAAAAAAGAATATAGATAAGTTGAATTTTAATAATTATTAAAAGAAGCATGACTAATGTGTTCAATTATAATTATGTGGAATTTATATTATATGGTTTTATGTGCAATCAATTATGTGACTCTATGATGTATAATATTGTACATACTTTCATGCATAATTAGATGATCAAATATTATGAAGACTTTAATTTAAAGATGTCTAAATTGATTTCAAGTAATGTCCATAATCTTACATGTCATCTTATTTATGTGTGACATTATAATTTTTTCCCACACATATATGATAATTAAGTTTACATGAATTAAACATTATAGGTAACAATTACATCAATATTCAAACTACGTACTTTGATCATCATTACAAACTCCTTTGTGTCATATTAGATGACACTACACTCAACCTCTCACATACCTCCATCAAATCCACCACAAGTCTCAATGTTTTGAATCATCACACCTTTAGTGGATAAATACTACAAGAGGTGATCTACATGTTTATACATATTAATTTACATTATTTTTACAAGATCTACATGTATAATACATGCATTATACCATGATTATACACTATATATATAGATATGTGAAGGGGGATAGACATCCCACCCCTCTCATTTTGATCTCTCTCTCTCTCTAGCTCTTTTGCTCCTCCTTCTCTCTACCCTTCTTCCCTTCATTCCCTTCATTACAAAAGTACTTCTCTCCCACCTTCAAACAAGCTGCATTTTTCAAGAATTAAGTGGGGAAGCAAGATCTTCCAAAGAATAAGGAGATTTTCAAAGAACTTCCTTCAAGCAACTTTTCAAAGAACTCTTGTTTGTGCATCCAAGAGGTATACTTGGCTAATTCTTACCAATCTTCTTTTTAGAAGCATGATTAGGTCCTAAATATTGATATACATGTTGAGATAAGTGTTGCATGTATGATCTAAAGGTGATTTCCTAGAAATGTGGTGGTGAAATGGTTGCATGTTTGTTCTATGTGGTTAATTTACAAAATATGTGAACTTTGAGTGTTGATTGTGCAATTGCATGTTAAAATAGGCTTTGCATGTTTGATTATATTGTTAAAACTCTATGCATGTATGATTAACTAAGTGATGATGATATTTTTGAGGTTAATTAAGTTTGTTAGAGTTAGATTTATCATTTAGTTAAGAGAATAAGGGAATAGATCATCCTATGGAAAAGTTGGGTAAATTGCAGTCCCTTTAACGATTTTTATAAAATCCTATACTAAGAGTTTTCAAAAACTGTTTTAGTGTATTGTTATACATGAATTTTTTAGTGCATGGTAAAAATTTGGTAGCATTTGGAGAAGTATACGAATTTTAATAATTTTTCAAAGTGGTCCATATTTGAGTTACATCATACAGTTTCAGATCCTAGAATGTTTTTTTTTATAAAATCGGTCAAGTGAAATATTTTAAAACTGTTTTAGTATGATATTATAAATAAAGTTCTTAGTGCATGGTAAAAATTTGGTAATGTTTGGAGTAGTTTATGATTTATAATGAATTTTCAAAGATTGTCCAATTTCAGACCCGGAATGTGCAGTTTCAGACCATAGAAAAATATTTTTATAAAATCGGTCAATGAATATTTTAAAATACTGTTCCAGTATGTTATACTAAATAAAGTCATGAGTCTATGTCTAAAATTTGGTAATGTTTAATGAAGTGTACAAATTATAATGATTTTTCAAACATAGTATAGTTTCATGATGAAATTCTACAGTTTTTGACTTTAGAAGGATAATCTTAGAAATTTGATGAGTTATAATTATTCCGAACTGTTTTAATATGTTTTAATACATGATGTTTTAAGTTTAAATTATTAATTTCAAAAGATTTTAATAACTATGTGATTTATGGTGAAGTTTATAAATGAGACTGATTTAGAGTACCTTCCAAACAAATGTTTGGGTACAATAGGTTAATTATTAAAGCTTGTGTGTTTGGAACTTATATCTATTGTTATAGCATGACTAACTAAGAGGTATTATGTGAATGATGATTATTTTCATGAATTTTAGATGTTTTGTTATAAATATGAAAATCGTTATATGTTAACGAGTGTATTTCTATCTATAAGTTACTAGCTTTTGAATCTATTTTTATCTATGATTAAAAGTGAGATTCAACCTATCTTTTGAAACTGATTTTGAGAAATAAAATGTCAGCTTATGTGTAAGGTGATGAACCGTTAGGTTTCAAAGTAATGTAATAGAGTTTTATGAGTTCATAAGGTCTAAATAGTTTTCTTTCAAATGATTAATTGATGCATGTTCTAAAGAATGTTATGAAGTCTATAAGATTATTTTGTTATGTCTTGTCATGATATACATATGTGGCATGAATGATATGTATGTTAGGTTATATAGCTGCCCAAGACATGACTCCATGATATTATGTTCATTAAGACACACTAATGAACCTCGAATAATATGTTAACTAAGTACACATGAAGATGAATATGTATGTGTTTGTATGATATGATGAAGATGTAATTAATCAAAGACTAAATGTTAATGAATGTGCCGAGTGCAGTACGAGATGACCAGATACTTCAGTAGTTATCCGCGCTTCAAGTGGAATCTTCAAAAGTAGGTAACTTCTACTCTCTACTATGTGTTGATAATTAAATTAGTAAGATATGTATGAAAATTTACGGAGGGAAGCACCGTAGCTATAACCGGGAGGGCTTCACGCCGGGCGACGACCATAAGGGCCAAAGTGCCTGGTCTATGAAAGCAAGGTCTAGTGGGTTAGCGTGCCCACATTCCTTAATGTTATGTAACCATAAGGGCGAGAGTGTTTGGTCTAATGTTATGAGGGTCCAAAACGGGTGAGCGTGCCTGTTGGACATGTAGTACGTGCTTAATAATTTAATTGCTTCTATGTATGAGAGAGTATTGTTATCCCACTGGGCTCCCTCTCCGTAGGAGTCTCATGATGTTACCTTTAATTCTTTTCAGGTTTAGCTTACAATGAAGAGGATGTGTAGCTGGCTGTATGGACTCCTTCCAAGAAGTATATGTTTTGATTAATGTTAATATGTATGTTTTGATCGTGCTTAATATTTTCTGAAACCTTCCATGTTGGTTTGACTGTTTATGTAAGATTTTCATATGTTTTAAAATATTTCAAGGCTTTGACTTACAAATGTGGGTAAGACACTGAGTCGGATGTTTGCATCTTTATCCTTTATATTTTAAAAGGAAAAAAAAAAGGCTCGTGTTTTCTAATTAAGTCTTCCGCTGAGTTTCCTTACGAAAAGAATTTTTAATCTTTTCATTTTTCCTTTTACAAAAAAATGCATTTCGAGCACATTAAGTTATGGTAGTGCTCAATCCTCCAAAGTCGAGTCGGGGTGCTACATATGTTGAATTTAAATGTAGAGATTTAAGTTGTCTTTAAATTAAAAAATAATATCTCCAATATCATAGTCAAATTGTTATCTAATAAATTTAGTTGTTTAATAGTTTAGTCTTTATTTAAATATAGAGATTTAAGTTGTATTTAAATAAAAAAACTAATATCTCTTATTATCATATAAATTTAGTTGTTTAATAGTTTAGTTTTCAAAAGTGAAAAAGTGTAAATGATAATTATTATAATAATAATATGTATTCACACGTATATATAATAATCCATTATGTTTGTGTTTCATGAAATAGTTATTTGATTCTAAGATATGTTAAACTATAAGGTTAAAAAAGAAAATAAATTAAAGTGTTTTAAGTTATTTTAAATTTAAAACATTATTGATATATTATATTATAAATAAATATTAAGTGGGGGATCATATATACTTAAAAGTAAACATTGGTTGCATTTTTGTACCTAAAAATACTTCAGTGAAATATTTGAACCTAAGGGTAAACATTAGTGACTTATTCGAACATTTTCCCAAAATAATTTTGTAGCATTACCCCTTCAACAAAATTCTAAATGATGAATAGAAGTCAACATATGAGGATATAATGTATATGAATCATCAACTTTGTTTTCAACCAGGAACCGTTCAATCTTTGATGGAGCTGACATATGGGATTGGAATCCGAAGAAAAATACCTCACCTCTTTTAAAAAGAATTTGGGAGATTGGGGAAACAAATAAGCTGCTACTTTTAAACTAAGCTCAATGTTTATGCTACATGGTTACAATTCTTCTGCTGTCAATGATCTTTTCAGAGAAAAAGGGAAACAAAACTTATGGAAATCAACAATTTGGAAGCAATTCATTCCTCCTAAAAAATTTCTCTTGTACTTGGCTTGCAATCAAAATTAGACTTGAAACAACAAAGAATCTTGATTTCCTTAACATTGATCCATCTTGTGTTTTATGTTCTAATGCTATTGCAAACGCACCTCATCTTGTGTTTTCAAGTGTGGTTTGGCAAGCAATAAAGGATTTGTTACGACCATCTCAACTGCGCAAAAAAAAGTGGTCCAAACAAGAAACGAGCAAATCCCCCTCGATGCGATGCAAGCAAGCATTGCAAGAATTAAAACAAACTCATGTCTACAATGTGGTATACTTCCTTGTTCATGTTTCCCTATAGATTATAGATTTCTGATGCACAGCATATTGGGTTCCCTTTGGGTTGTACTAATTTGCCACAACCTTCTCCCCTCCCTCATGTTGGTTTGGTCTGAATTTTCACAGGAACATGTATTTCTCCCCCCACACCCTTGATCATTACAGCATCTGAAATTCATCGCCGAATATGGCTAAGTAATCGCTACTGGTTTTCAAAGTCGAAGCATTAGGTATACCCAAGGGTTTTGTAAATTTTCTTGTAGCCCATTTGGACCTACCCTAAACAAGTCCTCTTTCTTTTTGTTTTTGGCTCTTCTTGGTTTATGAATCTCCCTCCATCAAACTTCTTCCCCTTTTCAGGCTCACTGTACATATATCCCTTTTACTTGGAATGAATTTTTATAGATTCATCAACAAAAAAACACAGCAACCGTTCGGGCAAAGCCTGTGGCATATGGAATATGTATAACTTTACCAAAAATCGATGGCACATATAAACTTAGTTACACTACAACAGATTATTAGCATAACTATTCTTCTCATTCTAAAGAAAAGACCAGGGTACAAATGGTGCAGTTAAAGAGGAGTGGAGGGAAGCAAGGCCACAACAAATGATTCTTCTTAACTGAAAACTAGGTGGCAATAAAAGGGAAAAATGAGACCGGAGATAATTATTGTGATTTGATCAATATTTTTTGCTTGGTGCCTCCTCACCCACACACTGAGGTTTTTCCATAAGCAATGCCACAAATGCATTCCACGGATAAGAATAACTGCATCCAAATGAGAAAATACAACAGTTATAATCTTAATCTGCTACCCAAATATATATCAACTGAAGAAAATGATGAGGCAAAAAGAAAAGTAAATAAAGACATGCATATAATGAAGAGGCAGTTCATAGCACTCTCATCTATATGCAAGAAACTAGTGAAGAAGACATTAGCTGAATACTGCCGCACTTCTAGCTATGATTAATCCAAAATCAGGCCCACCCACCCCACATTTCCGAACAAGAAAAGGCAAAAGCTTTCCTTCACCAAATAAAACCATTATAAATAAAGTTGGTAATACGTCTAGATGCATAGCCAGAGAATAGATTCACGTGTTGTTTTTAGTACTAACTACAAGCTTTCAGAAAAGATAATTCTTTCAAAAAATTTATACTGCAGAAAACAGGAAACTGATACCTAAACATTGCAGACATCAAATTGACAGATATTCAACTGGTTCTGTGATGAAGCATGTACTTCAAGTATGGCACACTTAAACACCAAAACCATTCTGACCAAAAATAAATTAAGAAACCATTCTGATCCTCCCTTAAACATCTGTATAGATGTTGGAGAGATAAGATATATACATTTGATGATTTAGGTTTGCTAAATTGGTGATTGATATATCAATCTGTACCAGTCTTAATTAACTATCACACTCGAAAGAATGCCCTTAGTGTATGTATCTAAAAATACACCTCCAAAATCATCATCAACATCTAGGCCTTGTATATATGCTTCATGGATATATTCTGCTCTCTAAGTAACGCAATGTACCCACATACTATCACTTAATCAATATTCTGAATTTTTGTCTTCCTTAACCACCTTCAAACAAGCTTCATAGGCCTACCCCTCCCTTTCCACCTTTCAGCAACTTGCCTATATAAGATTTCAAAATTTGGAGTCATGTTTGGTTTCTTTTGTCATGACCAAACTATGTTAAACATCTCTCAATAATCTCATCCTCTAAAGGAACTTGTACCTAATAGCTTCTAATCTTTTCATTCCTAATTTTTCTCATGTGTATTTTTCCTCCGACATTCATATTAACATATTCCCAACATTCTAGAGGCATAAGAAACACAAATGATAGTCTTGTAACACTTTCCTGTTAAATGCCCTTCTATTACATAAAGCTTTTGATGTCATCCTTCATTCATCCAATCTTTCATAACCTACAGTCTTTTCTTCTTATATGTCACAGGTCTTATAGAAACATAATCTTAAATAGCAGTAAGTTCTACGCTTTGAGAATTCTGTACCATCAACCAATCTCAATTGGGTAGCTTCTTTTTCTAGATTTGGATCCAATGTAAAAAGCTATATTTTCCGTTTGAGCAACTACATTTAAACTGTTACTCTCAAACCTTTCGGTCTTCAAAGAAATAGTCGGAACAAGTCTCAGGCCATCTATTAAGTTATTTATTTATTAACTATTTTATGCCTTAATTGGTTTCATAAGAAAGAGTCTAGGACAATGTCGTTTGGAGACAATAGTAGAGGCAGGGGCTTACCATCAATCCTTAATGCAGTCTTACCGCTACATTGAGACATTCCTTAAATTGACCTAACACCAGTCACAAGTCCATTACACATATCCTTAATCATTTCAATATATTGAGACACATTTATCCTTCTAGGTACCCACCAAATAAAATCCTGAAGTACTCTTATCATATGCTTTCTTCAAGATGACATGCAGGATTTCTTTGTAGTATGTACTCCATATTTCTCCATCATTCGTCTATAATGGTCCTCCATTGTAAATCTAACCAGCAAAGGACCAAATTGCTTCTCTAACATAGTGGTGTACACCTAAGTCTTTGCTATATAACCCATTCCTAGACTTTCATCATATGACTCAAAATTATTGTGGTATTTTCCTTGTACCTAAACCCTGTTAAAGAGCCTTGTCACATCCCAGTTTCTCCCAGACAATTCCATCCTCAATTGGTATCTCATACAACCCTCAGCTGCCTTCCCAGTTTCATCTTCTTTAGGCCTCTCTTACTTCCTTAACACGAACTTTACAATGGAACATAAGATGTCTCACTTCCTGCATCTCTGATCTATCCAAGCTACACACACACACACACGCATCCCTCCCCCCCTACTAGCACTTGTCCTATTGAGTAGATTCAAAACAATCCAAAAACAATTACATCACAATACGTGACAAATATTAGCATTTATAATAGATGCAGAGAAGAGGATATAAGGTATTAGCTAATGCCTAAAAGAGTAAAAGTCATGAACATGGCTCACAGTTAAAATTTTTTAATGGGACAACCTAAACTTCAGGCCAGGCAGGCAGCCAGACCACCTTGTCAGTCAGGCCCCCTGTTAATGCATGTAGGAAAATCTATGATATTATTCATATAAGAGACATGTTTTCCATGACAACAGAAAAGTAACCAAAAAATTAAAGGAGAAAGAATAAAGTAGTAAGATGTATTGTCTTACATGAGTATTAACTTGAAGGTTTATCTTTGATCTCATTTGGCACAGCATCAGCCACAAGCGCCATAGGTCTCTCATTTATAACCTCATCTATAATTCCAAACTCTTTTGCCTCTTCAGCTGTCATGAAATAATCACGATCCATATTCCTTTGAATTATTTCAAGAGGCTGTCCAGTGTGTTTACGGTAAAGTTCATTCAATGAGTCCCAAACGCGAAGAATATGTTTGGTGTGAATACTCATATCTTGAGCCTGCCCACTGTACCCACCAGAAGGCTGATGAATCATAATTGTTGCATTTGGGAGAGACCTCCTCTCACCCTTTGCGCCAGCAGCCAGTAGGAGAGAAGCCATTGATGCAGCTTGACCAAGACATATAGTATTGATGGGAGATCGGATATACTGCATTGTATCATAGATAGCAAGACCTGCACAAAAAATAAGTTAAAAATTAATGGTAAAGTTTCGTTAAAGATACGTTAAAAACCATTCATTAAAAAAATAAAAGAAAAGTTCTCCACCTCCCCAACCCAAATTGTAAAATTATTGAACCTTTGTCAGCCTTTTCTCAAATTTAGCTGCACAGGGTAAAAACATCTGGGTCACAAAGGGAGTTCTCTAGTTATTCCCAATGCTTAAGTTACCGAAGACTTCATTTCTATACTTCCGGATACAAGTAGATCCAATTTTAATTAAAGACCTTAGTTCCCAAGTAACTACATACTTGTGGGATATTTTTCCTTCTGTATCACTAATACTATGCATCGAACCATACAATAATAACAGCAGAGACTGTGCTGCGACGGGATGAGGTACATATCAATAGGCCTCAAGAAACAAGATCCCTGGATCATAAAGGGAAGTTCATTTTTTCCCCATGCTTAACCAATCTTAATGATGCTCTACACCATATATTGAAAATCAAGTCGAAGTTTAAGCATATCCTATTTCAACTATAAAACTTCAATTCCACAACAACTAATCAGGGGGCTTCTAGCTGAAAGTCTATTGGAGAACAAAGTTTTGATATGATTAGATTGGAAAGTGTGATACATTAATAAGAAAATAAATTGATAATTGTGAATGTGTTTGGTTGTGTTTGAGAGGAAAGAATTAAGAACAAAAATTGGGGAAATCAAGAACCAACAAAACCTACGGAGTCTCAACTGCTTCTGGTGTATCCTAAACACCCTCCCAGCCCAAACATACTGCACTATTACCAATAAAAAGAGGCAAAATGAACAAAAAATACCTGCAGTGACGGCGCCGCCGGGGGAATTGAGGTACATGTTAATAGGCTTGGAGGGATTTTCGGACTCGAGGAAGAGAAGCTGGGCAACGACGACGTGAGCGGTGTCGTCGGAGATAGGACCATTAATGCAGATAATGCGCTCCTTGAGCAGCCGAGAAAATATGTCGTAGGCACGCTCCCCTCTCGAAGAATGCTCAATCACCATTGGTATCAGCCCGTACCATCGTCTGCCGCCACCTCCAAAGCAACCAGCGCCGCCACCGCCACCGCAAGCAGATATGGAGGATTTGCAGGCAATTGATAAATTTCGAGAGAAGAAGCTCCTCATCATCGTTAGGGTTTCTTTAATTTGGTGGAGAAGGAAGTGACACTCACTGTAGGGTTAATCTCACCTTCCCTCTTTTCCTCTCTATTTCATTTTATACTGTTTTTTCACTTCATTATTTATTAAAATAGAAAAAGAAAATTCATAAGATAACTTTTTTGAAAGTTTATAAACTACTAGAATTGGTTTATAATTTAATTTATTAATTTTAAAAAAATTAATATTATAATGTGATAGTATTATGGTAAACTAAATTATATATCAATAAGAATTTAGACATTTAATCTTTACTGTTTCTCATTTTAAATATTATTGTATTTTTAAAATGCAAACAATACTATCTAAATTTATATTTTTGTTGCACAATGAATTATAAACCTATATTTGAAATATGAAGTTGTTAAAAATGACACCAATTTTATACACTAATCAATTTTGTGAATTAAAATAAATTAAATTTAGTAATGAGAAACATTTATTGTGTCATGGATGTTAAAACCGATAATTGATATTAAAAAAACATTTTAACTCCTAAAGATATGTTATTTATGTTGGAATTTATAATATTGACATAAGTGTCATGATAAATATATTATTGTATTTTTTGAATGTTCCCTAACGTTCACAATTATAAATTTCTTTGAAACTTTCGGTCTAACCACTAACTTAATTATTTATAGTTAAAAAAAGATATAAATACCTAAATATATTGTTATATATTCAAATAACGTAGATAATTGAATATTGAACCCACTTATATTCACAAATAAACCAAACAACTATATAAAAATGTTTTTCATTATAATTAATTTCTCCAAAAGTCTAAAACTTTGTATTTTACAAATTATTTTTTTAATTTCCTAATCTATGTTTAGTTTAGTCATTTGTTTTTGCATTTCTAATTGTGTTAAATATAATTATTCACCAAAATTTAAATATCAAATTTCTACATTGTTACTTTTTTACTGATGCAATGTAAATAACAAATTAGAATTCATAAAAAATGATAAATCTGATATATCATGCATTAACAACAAAATTCTAGATACCAATATGATAAATTTGATATATCATAGATTAAAACAAAAAATTAATTGAAAAAATGATTTAATTTAAAGATTATGATTTATATAAAATACAAAAAAGAAAGACAAAAATAACCTACATATTACAGTATTAGTGACTATTCTCAATTGTGGTATGATTTTGCATTTCTAATTGTGTTAAATATAATTATTCACCAAAATTTAAATATCAAATTTCTACATTGTTATTTTTTTACGATGCAATGTAAATAACATATTAGAATTCATAAAAAATGATAAATCTGATATATCATGCATTAACAACAAAATTCTAGATACCAATATGATAAATTTGATATATCATAGATTAAAATAAAAAATTTAATTGAAAAAATGATTTAATTTAAAGATTATGATTTATATAAAATACAAAAAAGAAAGACAAAAATAACCTACATATTACAGTATTAGTGACTATTCTCAATTGTGGTATGAATTATGATGAGAATCGTCTTAAAAAACACAAAAACTCATGTGACACCTGTCTCACGGATAGTTACCGTGAGACGGAACCCTATCATCCACAATTAACATGTAAATTGTAGGGTTCGAATGTGCGTAATTGGGTTGTGGGTTAACCCGTTTCACACAATACAATAAAAATCCGTGAGGCAATCTCACAAGAGATTTACACCTTAAAAAATTGGATAGATTATAATAATCAGCTATTTAGTTTAATTTGCTAACACAAATAGTTCTTGTTAAGTTTGTAGTGTAAATATCCTCTCCATATTAATTTAGTAATTATACATGTTCATTAATCACTACAGAAATAATCATTTTTCCAAAAGAAAAGGGAAAGAAAAATAAATTGAACAATCAACATAAAAACTTGTGTGAGACAATCTCACGGATAGATTTATGTGAGAAGATAATTTTTACCCACTAATCAAACTCATTTCTACAAATTTATATATTAAATGTAAATTTAGGTTGTGGGTTGACCCGTCTCACAGAAAATGATTCATGAGACGGTCTTACAAGAGACTATCCAGCGATCAAAACATGAATGGATTGAAATGAATGAAAGACAAATAAATTGACTGAGCTCAATTTATTGTTCTCATTTTCGTTTATTTCTGTTCAATTTCAATTAATTGATTGACTAGATTCATTGATTGTAATCCACATATCAACATACACAAATTAAAAGGCATGTAAATTGATATGAGGGAAGAGGAGAGAGTTGGATGAACGTGGAGTAGGGGATACATGTATGATAATATATTGATGTGTAAAAGGTGAGATGATAATCTTTCAATAAACAAGAGTATTATAATATTTTCCCACCCCAAATACCGTTGGGCCTCCTAAACCCACCAACCTTGGGGTTTACAAACACATATATTAAACACCCTAAACCCAATTTTCAAAACCTTGGCCCAATTGTAAACAAACCTAAACCCGGGCCCCGGGCCATAAACACAAGTACCGGACATATGCTTAGGATGTTTAACAAACCTAATAGACCCCAAACCTATCTATCAAAGGCACCTTGAGTGATTGAAGTACACAACGATTTATACACTATTTTCATTATAATAAGCATAAAGCTGTCGTTTTCAATATTTGGTTTTCGGTTTTAATAGGATCGTGTTTGGACGGATAAAGGATTATGAGATATTTGAAATTCACACTAATAAATCAATTAATGATGTTCAAACTGATATGAATTTGAAATAAACCACTTACAATCCAACTAATTATTTCAGCGATATATGAAAATTTTAAAATATTCTGATTTTTTATTATTCATTCATTTGGAATTTTATATTTCAAATCCCTAAAATTCAAACACAGGAGAAACAACTTCAAATGCTAATTAATCTCGGTTCTACAGATTTAGACATAATAAATCCCTGATTTCCTAACAAAAAGCATTCAGATTGGTTTTTCTGTTTCGAATTGGGTTTGCACATTTTATATAGAAATCAAAGAGATTTCATTTAATTTTCAAATAAAATTAATTAAATATCTAAAAATAATGATTATATTAAATGATCTACACTATCTTGTATAATTCAACCAAAAGTTAGGTACCCAAATTGCAAAATATAAGTAAATATCAAGATAAAAATAAATAGAAGGCAGGCAAGAAGTGATGGGATTGATACCTGATTTCATCCACATAAAATATCTTTCAAAGTAGTACCAAATCTACACCACTACATTCATACAATATAAGGACATATGGAATATCACAGGACAAACAATAACAGACAAATCCATTTTATGATTTGAGATAAGAAACAAGAAAGTGAAATCAAGAAATCATAAATATTAGCATCATATAATAATAAGCAACCACAACAGATATTTCTCCAGTCTGTACAATGCAGAGATGAGTTTCCAGTCAAGCTAGTTGAGAGAATTCTATTCCTTAATCAAATCTCTATTTTCTTAATTAAATTAAATCTTCCTAATTACGGTCGACCCCCCTTTTTGTTCAAGCTTTTTATTCTTTCAGAAAGTGTTGTTGTTCCTCAAGCAACACTTATGATACTATCTCCATTCTTGAACTTGACATCACCTGAAAAGCCGAGTCCCTAGTTGATGATGATTGATCCTGCCCCGTTGACAACGACAACATCAGAGACAATGGTGATGCCTCGAATGGAACTTCCTCGTTCAAGTTCAGATCACGCAATGTTGAGGTAGGACAAACGAGCATTGGTGGTGAATTGTTCACTTGGACACTCTGGCCAAGAGTTGGGCTTTTGATTGGATTCCCACCTTGCATCGATAACAGAACAGGACCAACAGGGAAATGCACACCTGGGAATACATTCATATTGGGAGCTACAGGCAAAGGCACAGAGGTTGGCTTCGAAACTGGCTTAGCAATGACTTCTTGATGGTTTCCACCCTCTTCCATTGGCATTGCAGTTACCTAATCTCAACAAAGAAAAGCAAAAATCATCAATTTCAGTTTTCTTTTATTCTTGTTCTCAACATGTTTTTCAATCCCACTACCAAAATATACACCAGTCCCAAAAACAATCAGCCACCAGATGCAGCAATTAGTTTCCACCACATTCAAAATACCATCTTTTTCATAAGCAGTACATCCAAGCCCCTTAACATGTATTAGTAAAACAAGAGAAGTCTAATCACATTGCTTAGCACTCAAAAGTCTGTGCTTTATTATTAACCTAGACCCATAAAACAGCCACAGATTCAACCAAAGGAAAAAAAAAGAAGAAAACACAACCTTTATTTTCAATAGATTATCAACAGGAAAACCATGAATGCAACATTCAATAGAAGATTTACCGAGTCAGTTGTGATGTCAAAGAGGCTAGAACGACGGCGACGACGATTAAGGTTGCTCCGGCGGAGGAAGTACTTCTGAGCATGGCTAGCAACTTGGGTAGGTGTGCGAGTCTTCACATAATTTCTAGAAATTCCTCTCCAATCCCCTTTCCCAACATTCTGCAATCCAATCAAGAATAGTTTGTGCTCCTCCTCGGTCCATGGAACCCCTGCAAACAAAGGATGAGATCTGGATTAGAACCATATACAAATCTGGTATGCTTTTAATCCTATTCACAAATTCAGTATGGCTCACCAGTCACCTCCCAAACACACTTGATTAAAGTTTCTTTTCAGAAACAAAAATTAAATTTTCATCAATGATTTCAAGTAAAATTCAACAAATTAACAGTGTGTATTATACCAGATAAGATCTTCACATAAGAATAGATTTTCACACAAGAAAAAATGAATTGAGATTGCCAAATTCATACTCATCGAAATTTCACTCAATCTAAGTTTCTTTATAAATATGAATAAACAACAATTACATTACACACTTTTCTTCGACAATTCCAAGTAAAGTTAAACAAAACAACATAGTGCATACCTTTCTTCATATAAAGACAGATTTTCGCAAAAGCAAAACAAACAATCCAAACATAGAAATTCACACCCATCAAAATCCGCAAGTATTTCAGCGAAAAAAAGAGAACGGGAAAAAAAAAAAAAACGAAGTTCATGAACTGAATCGCAAAAAAAAAAAAAAAAAAAGTAAAAACAACATGAAATTAAGGTTCAAAGACAGGAAAAAACTCAAAGCATCCATGATTCAACAATAATTAAAGAAATCTCAATCAACCAAAATCCAATTCGATCAAAAACTACCAAGCAAAACCATGATCGGAGATCAAACCTCGCTTACGCTCGCCACTTCCGTTGGACGGCTGCGGCACGGCATCATCAGCGGAGGCGTATCCGGCGGCGGATTCCGGCGGCTTCGGCAAATCCTTACCACTCAGATTAGCAGCAGCAGGCTCGTATTCAGATAAATTATTCATACTCACGCTCTTCCTCATCGGATCGACCTTCACTCTGACACCAAACAGCATGATCTCGTCGCTTCCTCCACCGCTCACGGCGGCGGACGAGGAATCGCCGGAGAGCGACATTGGTTTTCCGGTGGATTTAGTATTGAACACAAAAGTTGATGAATGAACGGTGGAAAGAGTGGGTCGCTCCTTTTTTATACCATCACAAAAAAAAGGGCCTTTTCGAAACGTGACGGGGTCGTACACCGTGGTGCTGGAAATTATTTTATTAATATATTTATTAATATTCTAATTGTCATTTTACAGAAATTATTTATTCGAAGATAATATTTTCCAATAAATTAAGATAAAATGATTGTTGACAAGATAAGGAAATATTAGCTGTCAGGTATGACTATCAGGAATTGAGATTGTCTTGCTAATTAAATTACTCTTAAATTTAATACCAAATAAGATATGATACTATGATTGTGTCAATTAATACTGATTTTTTATTTAAATTTTGAAAATCAGTAATATGAATTTTGAAAGCATCTGAGAAATTAGTCATACTTAAATTTAAATGATAATTTATGTGTCGAGATTAAATCAGTTTTATGATAAATCCAAATTAATATAGTCTAAATTATGAATTAGATCACTTTTAATAATAATAAAAAGGAAAAAATAAAAAAGATGGCAATGGATTGGGTTTGACTCTAGCCACAAATCTATCCCTTTCGTGTGAACTATTCTATATATTCAGCTTTTGTTAAATAAAAAAAAAACACTATAATAAATATTACTTTTTTTTAATACAATTAGTATATTAGAGAGAAAGAAAAAGTAAATTAGAGTAGAAATATATATATATATATATATATATAATTTCAGTATCTTTGGAGTCGATTCTAATTTTCACCCAAATTGCTAACTGATATAATAACTGAACTAGCTAGCAATTACATTTTTCATTAGAGAAACATGATGCACAACTAATTAGATTTAATCTCAGTTATCTGTGGTAGAATTTCAGATATTTATAGAGTTATTTAACATTGTACAAAATAAAATTTTAAATAGAGTTTCTTACGTAAAAGAACTCGAACTTAGAATCTAGTTTCTATTGCAGCATGAACTTTTGATTTAAAACAAAAAAAAAAAAAAAACACTTAATTTAACAATTATTTTCAACTCGAGACATATTTGGATATTCGGGCTCTAATTACTGATGTGGCAGTGGTACTCAAATTATATAAGTTAATTGACAACATGTAATTTAAATAAGTCATCATCCGCACATAAATTTAAAGTCAATATATCATTAATTTATATATTTTGGACTCCACATCAGTAGTTGGTATCTGAAATATTCGAACATATCCTGAATTAAAAACAAGTGTTAATTAAATGTTTTCGATATTATACATTGAAGAGATCATGTTGCAATTAAAATTAGACCTAAATTGTGTGTTTTTTGTCATTAACCCTTTTTATAACATTGTGAGGTAGAATTTAAGATATTTATAGAGTTATTAAACATTCTACAAAATAAGATTTTGAATATATGAATAAAGAAATGTAGACATGGTCATGGAAGACTTTGTGTAATGAACATATTTCTTAAATATCATCATGTAAAATTAATAATGAGTTAGTAGTAAATTGATTAAAATGTTCACATATATTTGTGTGAGACAGTCTCACGGATAGGAGTAAGTCTCTTATGTATCAGGTGCATGGTTCTTAGATCCATGCAACCTGGTCGGATCCGGGTTACCCGACCCGCTTCTCTTTGTTTTTTTTTTTTTTCGCGCTAACTTTTTTAAATTTTGGTCATGACTTTTACTTATGTTAAGAATACCTTTATGTAATGTGTAAGAATATCTTTAGGTTATGTTAAGAATACATTTATGCCCAGATTTTATACATTTATGTTAAGTTAGACATACCTTTAGGTTATGTTAAGGATACCTTTAGGTAATGTTTAAGGATACCTTTAGGTTATGTTAAGATACCTTTATGCCCAAAGTTCATATATTTACTTTACGTCAGACATACCTTTAGGTCATGTTAAGGATATCTTTATGTTATGTTAGAGATATCTTATCCATAACATAGTTGTGTTACACATTTTGTACACAAAGGTATCTCTAACATAACATAAAGGTATCCTTAACATAACCTAAATGTATCTTTAATATAACGTAAAAGTATGTGACCTGGAGGGAATTCTAAGGGTATCAAATCAGGATTTCAAAGGAACCTGGAATCACGATTTCAAAGGTATCCTTAACATCACCTAAAGGTATTCTTAACATAACCTAAATGTATGATTAATATAACCAAAATATATTCTTAACATAACTAAAGACATCCTTAACATAACCTAAATGTATTCTTAACATAATGATATGTAACCTGGAATCAGGATTTCAAAGGTATCCTTAACATAAATAAAAAGTATTTTTAACATAACTAAAAAATATCCTTAACGAGCATATCCACCTAGGCGCGTGGAAGCTCGTGAGGGAGCGTGGAACGCGTGTAGACGCGCGGGTCAGATCAAGTGCATAGATCCATGCACCTTGATGCATAAAAGTTTTTTGTGCACGGATAATTTATGTGAGATTGACTCATTTGATCCAATTAGTGAATCCATCTTTACTTATTTATATATAAATTATAAATAGTGAATTAATCAATATGAGATAACATGATAATAGGATTCACGCGTTATATGGAATGCAAATTAGTAATAAGGTTGACAAATATAGTATTGGTGGAAGTATTGAAACGACAGATGGGACAGGATAAAACGAAGAATAGGAGTAGCGTGAGATATTTCATAATTTTCTCATGGTAAAAGATGGGACACGTGTCACTCAAATAACGGTTTATCCGAATCATCCTCGTCAGTGCTCTTTATTATCTCCGAAAGCACGTTTGACTTTGGATACAACGTGGCCCAATCATTATGCGCCACGTATGCTCTTCTCTTTGCACACAAAATGAATTAAAATATTTTCACTCTTTATTTTTCAAATATTTTTAAATGCCTAACCACTAGAAAACTTTTCATTATAAGTAAACATTAAGGTTATAATTATGTTATTTGTTTTCTAAATATAAAATTTATATGAATAAAATGGTTAATTACAATATTTCTTTTCGGAGAACTAAAAGATATGTATTAATTGACTTTCAACAAAAGTAATGAATAACTATTATAAATAATACTCCCTCCGTCCCAGTCGAATTTGCCTACTTGTCATTTTCGTTTGTTCCAATCCAATTTGTTAGCCCATAAATGACAAAGAAATTATAAAGCAAAAGTATAAAAAACATTTTTTAATCAAAAAATAAGCAAAAAAGTAACCTAAAACAACAAGTCAACTGCATTTTCTTAGGTTCCGTGTCTGATCCAAGTAGGTAAATTGGACCGGGACGGAGGTAGTAACTACTAACTAGTGTAGAAAGCAAGACAATGACTAATTATAAGGGGAAAACATTTTTCCTATGTAATAAAAAAAGATAAAAACGTTAAAATAGATATATCTTTTTCATAATAATAGTTATTTTGACAAGGAGATATATATATTGTGGACATACGTAGAAACTTGTATAATAAAAATCATTAAAATTAGGAAAAACATTAAAATTCAATAAAAGTGAAATAAACAAAAGGAACTGAAATTTTTCTTTAAATTCAATGTTAACTAGGTCAACTTTGAATAGATTATGGAAATATGAAACTTCGTAGTAGAAAAATATCTTGAATAATTAGTCAAAGCGTCTTTCCTACTTTTGCAAGTTTTCATACATCTATGAATTAAAAAATAAAACAATTCCAATAATTTATTGTCAAGGTAGTACATAGTGTCACAATGGACAAGATGATAAAGACATAAGGATCAATATGCTAAAGCTATCTAACAAACACTATTAGCTATAAGATAGATTTAATTTTTTATTCTTATTTGGATCAAGAAAAAGATTGTATTGATATTTTTATATATATATTTTTGGTACTCAATCATAGAATTGTTTGACCACAATTGATTAATCATAATATCATAATACCTTTTTTTTTTTGTTGGAAGTATGTCAAAGTATATTATTGGTATAGTTACCTAACATTATTATCATATACATATAGTTGAAATTTCAAGTTGGTAAATATTAATGAATGATAAAATAGAGCTAATTGCAATTTACTATTTGAGCTCTACATTTGGAATTTTTTTTTTAATTATCATTTGAGCTCTATATTTGACTTTTTTTTTTCACACTTTTTTTATATGAAGTTTAAATCTAATGCAATTTATTGTATCGAATAAATCCTGGCAATTAATTCCAATGCCTACGTGGTTAGAGTCTGTTTAATACGACAAAATACACCAAATGAAAGTTCATGCAGTTGTATGAAATGATGTCAAGATAATTAATATTATCTTGATCAGATATTTGTATATAAGATAAATGGATTAATTAATTCAACTGCAAGCTCTCCATAAAGTAATATAGGCCAAGTAATTATGAAATGGAAGAATTAATATAATGAAGATTCTTAGATGCTTACATCTGCAAATACACTTAGCATCCATCTTAATGAAAGTAAGTAGACATAAAACTTATTTTAGGGCAACCTAATAACATGACTACATATGAATTGATTCTAAGCACTGCAGCCAATGTGGTACGATTATAATTGATTAATCAATTGATTAGTGCAACTTGTTTCATTAATATATTGTTTTAGTAATAATTAACTGACTATGTTGTCTTAGACAACTAATGGAGGATCTGATTTGATGGATAAATAATTGAATAACTAATCTTCAATCTTTTGGACATGATTAGTGCCCTATTTTCCATTAATCTTACTTTAATGATTCAAAATTAGGTCATTTTGTATTTTTTATGGTAATTTTAATTCAGCCTTTTCTTTTTTTCATTATTGAGCAGCATATATTAAAGATGGTGAGTAGGTCTATACGTGCATAATTAAACTATAAGACAAAAACTTGTGTGCACCGGGGGCACGGATCAACCCGACCTAGCGCGTGTATAAGGTATTATATATACTCTTAAGGTATTACACAATTATCTTTAAGGTATTATGCTTATAGCATGCATAAGGTATTACATATGCACCTTTGAGGTATTACATATTTGAGTATAAGGTATTACATATTCAACTTTAAGGTATTACTGATTTTGAGTATAAGGTATTACATATTCACCTTTAAGGTATTACATATTTGAGTATACGATATTACATACTCAACTTTAAAGTATTACTGCTTTTGAGTATAAGGTATTATATATTCAACTTTAAGGTATTACTGCTTAAACTTTAAGATATTATTGCTTATAGTTTAAGGTATTACATATTTATCCTTAAAATATTACATAAAATATGTTTCAGGTATTATATAAATATGTTTCAGGTATTACATTTTTATCTATATGATATTACACATTCATACTCACATTTAAGGTATTTGATACTCAATTTTCAGGTATTACATAAGTCTCTTTCAGGTATTACATAAATATCTTTAAGGTATTACATGTATGCTTATGTGGTATTACACAACCTTTCAGGTATTTATGGTATGACATAAATACCTAACACAACTTTTCAGGTATTATATAAATACTTACGGTATTACATGTGTGCTTTTGTGATATTACATAATATATCTCAATTTTCATTATATTCATCCTCGAAATATTCTGTAAATCAACTCAAATATATGATGATTTTGTTAATATTCTACAAATCAACACAAATATATGCTGATTTTGTTCAATATCGTCAACAATACCCAAGTTTTTTCACAATTTTAATATCTTTCAAATCTACCAAATCAGGTTTATCAGATCCACCACAGAAAGCACAACGACAACAGCTAAAGGAGCCAAGAGAGTAGAACACTGTAACACCACCTTCAAATTGAGTGAAGTCGATACAAATTTCACGAGCGAATCGTAATCCGCCGCTAGGAAATCTGTGAAAATTGATGAAGATGGAGGAGGAGAAAGAGGATGAAGAAGAGGAGCCGGGAAATCTGTGAAGATGGAAGACGGAAGAGAAAAGAAGAAAACGATGAGAAGAAGAAGAAGAAATGAACGCAGTAGAAGAAGAAGGAGAAGAAGAAGAAGAAGAAGAATAAGAGAAGAAAAACTAGGGCACACAAATATATATATGTATACATATGGATCTTGGAGCAGGTTTGGGACACAAATCTAGGATCCGTGCCCCGGGGGCACCCAAGTCCTTCTCAAACTATAAACCCATGTTATACATATGATTTCTTTTTTAAGAAATACTAGTTTTGTACCCGTGCGATGCACAGGATAAAATTTTATAAAATATAATTATAGTATTTTATTTGAGATAAGAAACGATGTAAAGGACCTCCCTCATTTGAACATTTGGGTGAACTTCTCAATATAAGGATAACGTATTGATCCATGAATTGTTGACCCCTGCAACATTATGATAATATTATATCATATATGAAAAAAAAGTTTGAATATTAGTAAAATAATTGTCTTAATACTACCTATTTGTCACGAAAAATAGTCTCGTAACTAAAGTACCACCACGATTCCATAATTTGGAATCTCATGAGCTATCACTAATAGAAGTTTTAAAGTCCAAAGAGTTTTTGAAGGATTTACATCTTTCACCATGTTGAATATTGGAGCCATGATGATGAGAGAAGACGAGTGATAGAAAAGACAGAGAGAAAAGAACGTGAGAGAATTAAGAAACTGTTTCTAAAATTTTATATCATATGTATATTTTTTGGATGAGAAAAAATATTTTAAGTAAGTCTTTAATTGATTTATTAATTAATTTGAATTAATTCGAATTGTATACAAATATGGTATTTATATCACAAATTAATGATATAGTATTTATATAACAAATATGGTTAAAAATGGAAGACGAATTATGTACGTACGTGAGTGTTTAATCTAAAAATGAATTTCTAATAGTGGTGATATAATTACCATATTTACAAATTCAATTCAATTGGTAAGATTCAAATTCAATTAGTAAAAGTGATTGATTTATATAAAGACTAATTAATTTTAATTATTTTACATACTTACAAATTACAATTTACAAATATGATAAAAATACAAAATTTTAAAGATATATTGATATGATATGATTAGTGCATTCTTATTGGAATGTAGTTGTATATTAATACTGGAAAATAAATGTATATTTAACGAAATCATTAAATTCATACCATATATCAAAATGTTCATATATATATATATATATAATTGTCTAATTCATCAATTTATTTATGCGTGCATGAGTCAAAATAATTATTAAAATCTAGTTATCTTTAATCTAAATATAGCTATAAAATAAAAGATGAGTTATTGCTTCGTAGTACATATTTCTTGGAAAAATGATATAAAGAGGTTTCTAAAAAAATGATATATATGATATATATAATTATATATATTATGTATTATACCACATGAAAATAAAGTCTCGCAATTGAATTTCCTAAATATTATTCACTTTAAAATATATACATCATTTAATAATATTTAAATTTAAAAATTAGTGCATAATTATAGGGATGGTACCAAATCATAAGTTTTCAAATTCTAAATATATTTATGGTACGAAATTTAAATATATAATTTTCATCATTGTATACAATCATTAGTTTTATAAATTAGTTCATATATCAATATGTTTATATATATAGATATATCTATAAAATTGTCTAATTCATCAATTTATTTACGTATGCATATGTCAAAATAATTATTGAAATCTAGTTATCTTTAATCTAGATATAACTATAGAATAAAAGATGAGCTATTGCTTCGTAGTACATATTTTTTGGAAAAATGATATATATATATATAGAGAGAGAGAGAGAGAGAGGTTTCTAAAGAAATAATATATATGATATATATAATGATATATATATATATTATGTATTATATCATACGAAAATAAATCCTTACAATTGACTTTTTCCTAAATATTATTCACTTTAAAATATAAACATCATTTAATAATATTTAAATTTAAAAAATTAGTGCATAATTATAGGGATGGTACCAAATTATTAGTTTTCAAATTCTAAATATATTTATGGTACGAAATCTAAATATATAGTTTTCATCATTGTATACAATCATTAGTTTTCATCATTAGTGCATAATTTCACAAATTGGAATCTAAATCTAAATATGTTAAAAATTGGGTTTACCATAAACTATCATCATAAATAGATATTGAATTATGATATTTATTATTTATCTATTTATTAAATAAAAAAACATTTCCAGTTTTGGAATAATGTGTTTTAGGTGGGAAAATGTTGGCCTTACTTTTTTTAGAAATCATTGTATTTTTATATATACTAGTTTTGTACCCGTGCGATGCACTGGGATAAAATTTTATAAAATACAATTATAATATTTTTATGTGAGATTTGGAAAAAAAAGTATATACAAATGTAATATAATGAAATTAAGTAATTTATATATTATATATTTTAAATATTTAATTGTTGGAGATAATCTCTAGGTACGGTAATAGAATAAGATATTGTAATTTTAAACTTAGTTTATATATAAATAAGATGGATATGAATTCTATAGAAGTTATCACATTTCAAGTACACTATTCAAGATAAAGGAATAATGTTTACGTAAACAATTCACAACATGAAAGCTATGTTCTATATAAGATAGAAGGAATAATTCAACTAACTACTTTTAAGCATGTTATCTTTAAAACAAATAAATTCTATGATAAAAATCTCAAAAACATAAAAGAAATATAAAAACAAAATATATGATTAATTTCCAATTATTTCTAACCCAAAAAAAAAAAAACAATCTACCTTGTAATGTAAATTTATAGTCTTCTTTATCACTTTTCAATGTAAGTTTTCATTCAGGTTTCTTCACGAAATTCCTGCATAAAGTAAAAATAAAATAAAATTACATTAATAATAATCCATATGCAAAACCAATAAATAAAACATTCATCTCCAAATATGAATAACGATAGAAACTTTAATCGTTAAGAAATAATTTATAAAGTCAAAAAATTATTAGCCGTCCATCCAAACTATATGATGTAGATCAAATAAAAATCATAACCAAATAAAATAAAGACCAAAAAAGAAAAAAAGAACACAATCCCATGAGCACCATGAAAGCAAAAGATTTGTATTGCAAAATTTGAGAAATTAAAGAGAAAGTGTGAGTCAATTCTAAGTTTTTTCTCTCATATTTATAGTGCATAATTTGTTCATTAGATATGAAATTAGTGCATTTTGTATGTCATAAATTTAGTTGCTTCCTAATTTATAGATTTTTTTCCCAATTATAATGATTGCAAATAAATGTTCAGTTTCTACTTAATTCCTATACATGAAATCAAATCACACCATTCACACATTAATTGATAAAATCAAAATATTTTATTATATTACATTATGTTATACATTAAATATTATTTTTATTGAATTTTATTATTTACAAAATAGAAAATCCTGTTCAATATATATAGTATATAAAATCAAGATCAAGATAATATCACAATCTTATTAGTTTGCTCATATTATTGTATATTCAATTTTAATAGTGAAATTTAGTAGGGATTTATTTGTATCTTATTTAATGGATGAAAATGATAGCATCAACATCTATTATATTTTTAAAATGACATTTCAAATTATATTAATTTTAAAACAAACCAATATTTCTATGTAATCGATGTCAAATAACTTGATGTATAAGTCATTAAGAAATTTTTTTATAAAATCATATGGAATGCTTAGATGAAAAATCATTTAGTTTGCATCTATAAAATAATTTAACATTTTTTTAAATTGAAACATATTAAATTAACATTTTTATTAAATTGAAATGTATTAAATAGAAGAAGGATAGCTAATGGCAATAATTTTTTTTCCCTAATTTGTAATAATATTCATCCTTATATATAGAAGATTAATGAGGCAATTGACTTTTTTATTTAATGGATAAACATTATATCTTTTCCATAAATATCAAAACAACTTTTGGGTTGAAAAATTATTTAAGGAAATGTTCTTCTTCATACATATATATATAAAGATAATGTCACATTATAAAATATTAATATCATAATTAATTAAATATGATATTCATTTTATTATTACATATGATTTATTATCAAATCATGTCGAGTTCTTTAATTTCTTTCTATATGATATATTATTACAATATATCTTTTAATTTTTATATTTAGAATTATTTAATTGTTGACTTTATGTTTTATCTAGATTTGGTTATCAAGTGGCGAATTAATTTTTATATATCTACTCCTTTATATAACAATTATGTTTTATACGTCAATAAAATTACATAAAATTGTATCTATATTTTGGTTATCTTTTTATATATTTTATTATTTTGTAATGATAAGAATTATATAATAAATATATTTTATGTATATATTTACATGCATATTAAATTATATATAAATATATATATATTAACATCGAATGAATAATTTTTTTATTATTTATATGATATTATATGATGTAAATCATATATATATATATATATATATACACACATTGCTAAATGATATCATAAATATATGAATAGAAATTGATAATTAAAGTTGACTTATCATATCGACAAATATAGTAATTTTATTATATCACATCACTTCCTTATCATCAATCATGATTTATTATTTATCATTTAACATTTATTTTAATAAAAAAATCATTTCCAATTTTGGCAGGGTGTTTTTGGTGGGAAAATTTTAATATTACTATTTGAGGAAATGTTTGTGTTTTTATATATATAAAGATAAAGATTTATTTATTTATCTATTTATTAAATAAAAAAACATTTCCAATTTTGGAAATGTGTTTTGGGCGGGAAAATGTTGATCTTACTTTTTTTAAAAACCATTGTGTTTTTATATATATAAAGATTTTACCAATTTTTACCAGAAATGGCTCTGTGAGGTACTAGACTTATGAATCTGATTTTACGAGATGTGTCAATTTAAAATACATAATAAAATCCCGAATTTAACTTGTGATAATGAATTTAACTGAATATATCATATAGATTGGTGTTTTATTTTAATAAATTTTATTCGCGAAATGATTTGTGTTTGTAAGATGAGAATTAAATAAAAGATGGATTGAACATTGAGCATGTGCATATATACTGAAATGAATTATGTTATCTGCTTTCTGGAGATCGGATGTGAGCATTAATTACTCATGATTCTATATATATAAATTGAACAGATAATATATAATATATTATTTCACAATTTAAATTTCTTGTTCTGATCATCATATATATTTTATTTTATTAATACCATATCATGTAATTAATTGTGATTTATTTGTATTATATCTAGTATGCTAATGCTATATAGTCTTAATAGACAATATCATTAGGATTTAGGATTATGAATGATCGATATTATATAACAAGAGTTATATATATAATTAGTACTATATAATCAATAGTACTCTAAAACTTGAACATCTCTCCAAAATTGGCAATATGATGAGAATTAAAGATGTCAACATTTTATTGTCTGCACCTTTTTAGGAAAAATGAGATAGTTTCTCAAATGAGAGAAGAAGGTGGTATGTGGAATCACGCTTGAATAAGAAATAATCCAAAAAAAGTAGTAAGAGTAAATATCTTTTATTCCATATTGAATCCCAAATGAGGTATTTATAAAAATTTAAACTCATTTTTGAAAGTATTTATGGATATATGTTGTTGCTAACTCATCTCACGAATTAAAAACATAAAGGATAGAAGAGTCATACTCTTTGTACTATCAGAAATGTTAACGTATATGGACTGTGGACACATGATGTGAAATGATTAATTTGCTTTTATAGATTGATATGTCAAGAATATGATTTTTAAAAATGATAGTTGTACATAAAGGATTTCAACTTATGTAATAGTTAAGAATATATGAAGGTCATTTTAAAAACAAAATTTATTAACGCCCTAGGAGGCCACCTGGATGCTAGACGCTCCTATGTCAAAGAGGAGTCCAAAAATTGGTCAAAAACTAAATCAGCTATGTATTGTAATCATACTCGATTAGAATTTTTTTTTTGTTTCTGTTTTCATCTTGTCGCATAATGATGTCCTTTTATAGTCCAAAGAAGGCCTTAATTTATTCTTTCATTTTTTGAAATTGCATACTCTTCTTCTCATTTCTCACTCTCTCATAAATCAAAATTAGAAATTCTTCATCTATGTAAAATAATATAATATTTTAAAATATTTTTAGAATTTATAAGATGTTAAAGCTTACAATAAATTGTTGAAGTGTTTGGATAAATAAGATGATGAAACTTATAAGATGTCAGTAATGATATTTATGTAATTTCAATACTCAAATTTGAAATTGTTTTAAAAAATAAGCTCTTATTTTAAAAATAAGTTAGAATTCCCTTATTTTTCAATAATGAGCTTATAAGCTCCTTACATTCTTAAAATTTTCTAAATTAATAAGATCTTATTTTTTAAATTTAGCCAAACACATTTAATGAGCTATAAGTTCATGACTTCTTGTAAACTCTTGTAAACAGCTTGTAAGCTAACTCAAAGTTCCTCTAATAGCTTATATACAATAAAGATTAATTAATTTGTAACTCAAAATAATCAAGAATCATGGGCTAAATGAATCATGCTCTCAACTTTTCTAAAATAAGTTTGACAAGAATGGAAGAGAGGGAAAATATAGTTAAATGATAGTGTTTGCAAATCGTATTCGAAATTATTAGTATTTGTATTCAAATTCATTGACTGAAAGGGAAAAAAAACGTTATTTCTTTCAGGAATATTAGAAACTTTATAGTGAAAATCATGTTGAAACAGAGTCTATTAAAAAATGTAATAAAATCATATTAAAATTATCAATTTAAGATTTTATCGATCAAAACTCCAAAAGACAACTCATCTATGACCGCAGGTTATGAAAGATAAATCTTATCAATCCTGGATTTGAAAGATTGAAAACTATCAATTTAAGATATCAGAATGATCATAAATCTTATCAATCCTGGATTTGAAAGATTGAAAACTATCAATTTAAGATATCAGAATGAACCGCCGGTTATGAAAGATATAAATCTTATCAATCCTGGATTTGAAAGATTGAAAACTATCCATTTAAGATATCAGAATGAAACGATGTTAACAACCAGCTCTCAAATCACGCTTACCTTGGCTCTCAAATCACGCTTACCTGGATATCATATCACATGTAAATTAAAACAAACAAATATCATTTTCTTTTACTAGTTATTATATTCGATAAAATATTCAATTAAATACAAAATTTACAGATTTTTTATGTAATTTCAATACACATTCAATTTAATTACTATTATATATATATATATATATATATTTAAATACACATTCAATTTATATAATACCCACATTTTTGTGATATTGATTTTGTCAAATAATATATATATATCAATTATCTGCAATTAATATCGACATTTTGTGATATTAATTTTTGTTCAATAATATATATCGACAAATAACAACATGATAATATTTTGTATTAATTTTTGTTCAATAATATATATCGACAAATAACATTATGATAATATCTAGAGTTAGTGTCCTGTGCAACTGGTGTATGTACAATTCGGGTCGGGTCCGGGTCGATCCGGATCCGCACACTTTTATTTATTTTATTTTTTTTGAATTTGATTTTTTCACTTCAGGTTGTTACCTTTATGTTATATGCATGTGACCTTTATGTTATATAAGTGTGACCTTTATGTATAAATGTAATGACCTTTATATACTCTAACTTAGAAAAAAATGAAGAATTTTAACAAAATTTGTACATATTTACGTTTATGAAATATTAGTTGCACATATATCCATCCTTAAAATGCAATGAATTTTGAAATTTTCAATTTTTTTCAAAGTTATGGATTATAAAGGTCATAATATTTGTATATAAAGGTCACAAGAACTGTACATAAAGGTTACAACAATACAACATAAAGGTCTTAATCTGAAGCGAAAAAACCTGAAAATCTTCATTTTTTTCCTAAGTTACTGAACATAAAGGTCATAACATTTATACATAAAGGTCACACTTATATAACGTAAAGGTCACATCTTTACAACATAAAGGTAACAGCCTGAAGCGAAAAAAAAAAAAAAATCCAGGTGCGCGGATCCGGGTCGGGTCGCCCCAGTTGCACCAATCCAAATCCGTGCACCTGGTGCACAGCAGCATTTGCCTAATATCTATCAATTATCCGCAATTAATACCGATACTTTTTTATATTAATTTTTGTTCGATAATATATATCGACAAATAACAACATGATAATATTGATATATTTACAATTTTTACGATATTAATTTATGCACAATAATACATATATTGATAGTCTATAATTAATATCAATAATTTACAATATTATATCTTATATAATATCGATAACTTGACGATATTTATTTTTGATGAAAATATATATTGAAAAAATATTTTTATGATAATATATTTTGTTGATTGATATTATTTAAATATATATAATAGTAATTAAATTGAATGTGTATTGAAATTATAAAAAAATCAGTAAATTATGTATTTAATTTAATATTTTATCGAATATAATAACTAGTAAAAGAAAATGATATATTTTTTTAACACAAAAACTCATGTGAGACGGTCTCACGGATAGTTTCCGTCCATGTGTTGAATCCATTTTCAAAAATTTCAATATGAATTGTTAAGGGTGGGTTATGGGTTGACCCGTCTCACACAAGAAGATCCGTGAGACGATCTCACATAAGAACTACCTTTTTTTTAATCTACGTGTGACCTGATATCCAGGTAAACGTGATTTGAGAGTCAAGGTAGTCGTGATTTGAGAGCCACATCGGTTGAGAGAGAGCTACATAGGTTGAGAGATAAAAATGAGCTACATAGGCTGGGAGATAAAAATAAGATAACGTTGTGATAAAATTGAGTTGAGAGTTGAGGGAGAAAAATAAGATAATGTCATGATAGAATACGTAGTTTCATATGAATTGTTAAGGGTGGGTTATGGGTTGACCCGTCTCACACAAGAAGATCCGTGAGACGGTGTGATTTGAAAGTCAAGGTAGGCGTGATTTGAGAGCCACATCGGTTGAGAGAGCTATAGGCTGAGAGATAAAAATGAGCTACATAGGCTGCGAGATAAAAATAAGATAACGTCGTGATAAAATTGAGTTGAGAATAAGATAACGTCGTTATAAAATTGAGTTGAGAGAGAGCTATAGGCTGAGAGATAAAAATGAGCTACATAGGCTGCGAGATAAAAATAAGATAACATCGTGATAAAATTGAGTTGAGAATAAGATAACGTCGCTATAAAATTGAGTTGAGAGAGAACTACATAAGTTGAGAGAGAACTACATCAGCTGAGGGAGAAAATAAGATAATGTCGTGATAGAATACGTAGTTTCATTCTGATATCTTAAATTGATAATTTTCAATCTTTCGAACCCCAGATTGATAAGATGCATTGATAGATAAGTTATCTTTCGGGGTTTGGATCGATAAAATCCCTAAAATAATAGTCAAAACAAATTTCAATATGAATTGTTAAGGGTGGGTTATGAGTTGACCCGTCTCACACAAGAAGATTCGTGAGACAGTCTTACATAAGAACTACCTTTTTTTAAATCTATGTGTGACCTGATATCCAGGTAAACCTGATTTGAGATCAGGTAAACGTGAAGGTAGGCGTGATTTGAGAGCCACATCGATTGAGAGAGAGAGCTACATAGGCTGAGAGATAAAAATAAGATAACGTCGTGATAAAATTGAATTGAGAGAGAGCTGAGGGAGAAAAATAAAGATAACGTCATAATATAATACGTAGTTTCATTCTAATATCTTAAATTGATAATTTTCAATCTTTCGAATCCCAGATTGATAAGATTTATCTTTCATAACCCACATTGATAGATAAATTATCTTTCGGGATTTGGATTGATAAAATCCCTAAAATAATAATCAAAATATAGTTAAAATTAAAACAGTCAAAAGTTGGTATTGAAGATAAATTTTAAAATATAGATTTACCAATGAAAGGGGGAGGAAAATGCTTAAAATACTGTTTTAGCATATATTCTTCTTTTAGATCAATACCTTATTCACCTCAAAATAAAGGCAAAAACTTTTATAGTCCAGTGCACCTGACCCGACCCGTTCACGCGCCCAAAACGCGCCTCTCACGCGCATGCACGCGCTCCCACGCGCTGAAGACCTGTCCTGAAGCTCATCCAAAATTCGCTCAAATAGACCAACCTTTGTGTATAGTTAAACCAACCTTTGTGTATAGTTAGACCAACCATGTGTAGGTAGGTCTAACTATATACAAAGGTATGTCTAACATGTATAAAGGTATGCTTAACTATATATAAATGTATGTCTAACATATACAAAGGTATGTTTAAGTATACATAAAGGTATGTCTAACACAACGTAAAGGTATGTCTAACATAACGTAGTGGTATGTGTCAAAATTCAAAAATCAAGCCAAAAAAAGACAAGGCATGAAATCTGGGCAGAACTGGTATGTTTAACATAACTTAAAGGTATGTTTAACATAACTTAAATGTATGTCTAACATAACGTAAAGGTATGTCTAACATATACTATTAGTATGTGATTTTTTTCAAAAATCATGAGCGAAAAAAAAAAAAAAAGAGGGTGCGGTCCCCCTGACTCGGATCCGACCCGGGTGCATGAATCTAAGATCCATGCACCTGATTCACAAGAGACCTACTCCAAAATAAATATTATTTAGCATATATTCTTCTTTTAGATTAATACTCTATTCACCTCAAAATAAATATTATTTTGAATTTTGAATAATGAATTAGGAAGGTGATAAAAACTTGATTTACCATATATATAAGTAAATTAAAGTAGTTTTGGTAGAGCATGGACAAATGTTTCTTGAAATGTCAAAATAACTCTTATTTTGGAACATTTTTTTTCGATTACAATAATATTTATTTTGGAAAATAAGTAGTATATCTAATACACCAGTTGCACGGACGCGCGAGTTGGCGCGGGCAGGCCCAGCCCGCGCCTCATTACCTTTTCGAGTGTTTTGATCGTTACCTTCATGTTATGTTAATGTTACATTCGTGTTATGTTAGCGTGACCTCATTTCCAGATTTCATACCCTTAGTTTAAAACCATTAAACTAAAATAATACGAAAGTTACACTAATATAACATGAAGGTAACACTAACATAGCATGAAGGTAACACTAACATAACATGAAAGTCAGTCTAACATAACATATAAAAGTATGATTAACATGTAACACTAACATAACATGAAGGTATGACTGCCTGGAGCGAATCTTGGTGGGTTTGAGCGTACCCACCAGGCGCGTGAAAACGAGCGTGAGAGGCTCGTGTCCCGGGTCGACCTGGATGCATGAATCCATGCACTTGTTTCACAAAATATTTTGCCCAAGTAAAATGTCAAATAATATTTTAACGATCCAATAGTTTCATTTGATTAAATTTTCACTTCCAAAGAACAATGTCTAATAAGGAAAAAGAAGTCAAAATAATTTTCAAGGCACTAACAACATTGCAATACTTTAATTACTTGGAAAAAAGTTGGAAATCATTTGAAAGCATTTTCCAAAAAATGTTTGACCTAAATTAAATTTCTGGGCAATATCCACCTACCTCTGCCCAAATACTATATGGATGGGAGGCGGGACTATACACACCCCACAACTTATTTAACACATCTCATTTTCTTAACAAATGATAGATAAAAAAGTACATTTTTTAGGTGTGTTAAATAAGTTTAGGGTGCGTATAATGTTGGAAATTGTTTTGGAAAAGTTGGTGTTGACCAATCTACCAATTTGATTACATGATGTTTCGTTTGTCCAAAACGAAATTAAGTTGCAAATTTGAAATCTAATTTTCGAGTAGATAAATGTAGAGTATTTATTTTCTCAAATCCAATTTCAGATGAATGAGAAATCGATGCTTAAAGTTGGCAACTTAAATTGAAGAGGTGTGAAGATGCGAAAGGGTATGAATTTGAATTGAATTGATGCAACCCAAGTTGAAGGGATGCAACCATTCGAGTGAGACACATTGTTTCATACCAAGAGGTGTCTAATCATGAAAAGACTTCAATTTAAACCAAAAATATCTAATCATGAAAAGACATCATTTCACGAAAATGTGTCTGATCATGAAAAAACATCAATTCAAACCAAAAGGTGTGTATTATGAAAAGACACAACACCTCTTCAATTTCTATAAATAGGCCCCACATTCAATCATTTCATACACAACATTCACAACATTAGACTCCACTACAACTTGCATTCATAGTATTCTATCAATTGTAGTACTCTCTTCTTCTTGTCCAAAAAAGTTCCAAATATCTTTTTCATTCGTCGGAAATTTTTTGGGTTCGTTGTGCTGCAATCCTTAAGTTAGTAAGTCGTTGTATCTTGGGGACGTGTGCCGTAGACCGTAAAGCACTGAATACGGGGCAATTTTGTCTTACGGAGAAAGAGTCCACACTCTTTCCTCTACTTTTTCTATTTGTTTTTCAAGTCATTTTCAAATACACCACTTCTCTTCCAACAACGTAATATGAAATTTTGTGTATTGGAATATGACTTCGACAAGCATATTTGTTGAATTGTTTTTTGGTTGATTCCTCATTTGATTCTCATGAGATTACTTCCAAGAACTATTTATTTATGTTGGAATTAATTAAATTAAAGATTTGGATATCGTAAAAGTCGATGTCAAGTTAAAAGACAATTTTAAGAATTGTGAACGTACACATGCTTTGTGGTGTTGGGCCTATACAAAGTTAGGCTACGAGTCCACTGAAAATCTTATTGGATCTTCTTTATAATTATGTAGTGGGCCTTCTAGAAATCAAAAGTAAAGGAATCAGTTTGATTTGATGTCCATAAAATGTTGTTTGAGTCCAATTAAGATGGATGTAAGTCCAATTGGTTAATTGAGGACATGAACTGATCTTATAAAAAATGTTGACCCAATAAATTTGATGGATATCTCCCACAGAGTATAGAAAGGAAAGACAAAAGATTGTCTTTGTGGTCATATTGTGTTTGTGGACATAAACTTGTTTGGACCGAATAATAACATAAATAATTATGAAATAACTATTTAAGTTATGTCCAAATAGTAGTGCATGAAATATCAATTTACAGATTGATTACACTTCCAGGAAGTGGCCTAGACACCCTAACATGAGAAACACAAGTTTACCACATAAATGTAGAAATGTGGGGAGACAAAGTCGTCCCATAAAAATTGTTGGTCACAAGTGGTAGTAGGTTTAGGAGGAGGGGGTGAATAAGCCTACTCAATTTTCAAAATTTTTCTTTAAAACAAAATGATAAGTCACTTAGGTAGGTAGCTAAAGAGCTTACTGTCCCGGAGGTTACTGTTTGACCAGTTACCTTTAGTGAACTTAGAGAAAATGAGTTTTATGCACAACGGAAATTCTTTTGACCAAAGCTTCTGTTGGTCCCAAGTGGTAGTAGGCTGGGGGGGGGGGTGAATAAACATACTCAATTATCAAACTTTTTTTCTTTCCAGGAGGCTTAGGTCGAGAGGCAGTAACCTTTTGGGAGGTTACTTATCAGAGTTATATTGCGGAAGCTTCCTCTCCTTAAAAGAACAAATATGGAAGACATGCATCTAATATAAGATATGCATATAGAACAGTAAGCACAAATAAACGTATGGATATACAGAGGTTCGAAGGTGGAATAATCCTTCTACATCCTCTCTGCTTATTCACAAGAGGGAACATTTGTTAAGCTTGTTGATTTACATTAACCCTATCTATTACAACATTGACTTAACAAATAAGTAGCAAACTTACACATAGCTGCTCACAGCTGCTTGCCTACTCTCTTAACTGACCCATACAGGATCCTCTCTTATCCCTCAGGATCTTTGCTTTCTCCTTTAGAAAGCGAACAGCTTATCAGGATCCTAGTCCAGACAAAGCACTCCAAGACAGTCCTTAAAATGTTTGTCTTCTTCTTCTTCAATTGGATGCAGCAAGCTTAGGCTTCTTTTGCAGGTTGATCTGCTGTAGCTTGTTGGCTGGACTGAGTGACTGAGTATGCATTTCTGGGCATAGAGTGTTTGAGTTTTCTTCTCTCCTTTTATCTTTTATACACTCTTTCTGTCTTCTTCTTCTTCTCTATATGCCCTTCCCCCTCTACTCTGCGCTTTCTCTTCAGATCTCTCTCTTGCGCTCTTTTGTTCTTTTGAGTGCGTTACTCTTTTCTCTTTACGACCTTATCTTTACGCTTTATTGTGCTCGCTTCTTCTCTCTCACTTCTCAGTCTTCAGTCTTCTTCTATTTATAGATTAGGAAATCTGCATGTTGAAGGTAGGTAGATTCCCATCATTAAATGTGCCGCACTCCTTCAGATACACACCGGCTTTTCACTTTCCACGTGTCTTCATCTGATTGACCTTATTCTTCTTCTCTCTACCAGTAACTTCTAGCTTCCTTCCTATGCTTGCTTTGTAGCTCTCTTCCTGGCCTTGCTCTCAGGTGGCTTTAGGCTTCTGTCACTTGCTACTTTGTAGTATGCTTTGGCATGGTCTCTTCCAGGTAGCTTCCTGTCAGGTAGCTTGAGTCTTTGGTAGCTTGTTGCTTTGCAGTATGCTTTAAGCATAGTCTCTTCCAGGTGGCTTCCTGCAGTAAGCAGTATCCTAATTAGTCTACTAGATTTCTTTCACCATTTCTCTTCAGTATCCTTCTTCTGAAGCTTTCTCTAGTCGTAGTCTTTCTACAGTAACCTCATTGCAGTAATCTTACAAGATAGGTTATGCTTATAGAATGAGGGTTACTATTCAGTGGTTTTGTCTCATCAAAACATATTTAAATATGTTCCAACAGCTTCTTTTCTGAAAACAGTTGGTATGCTTATGATAGATATACAGCAGGCAAATCAAATAATTAGGATATGAGATATAAACAACAGTAAGCTAGACAGAAAAAAATAAACACAAACGGTTTATAGAGGTTCAAGGGTGGAGTAATCCCTCTACGTCCTCTCTACTCCTTCACAAGGAGGAACTTTGTTAAGTAATCTGGTTGATTTACACAAGCCTCGCTTATACAATCTAAACCTAACAAGAACTGCCAGTCAATCCCACACAGGGTTACTGTACAGTGACCAAACTCAACTAGCCACACAAAGCTCTTGTTCTTCTACTAAGAACGTAAATACTTGATCAGGAACAACCTTCGATTAAGTAACTCCTATCAGTTTAAAGAAAAAGAGGTTTTCTTTTCAACAACACAGACATCAAGCTTAGAACGATGAGCTCTTTAAGCTGTAGATAGTTTGCTGCAAGACTGGACTTGAAACTATCTGAATATAGAGATATGAAACGATTTGAGTGCTTGAACGTTTGATTCGTGAGAGTTTCTAGTTTCAAGTTTTTCAAGTTGGTCATGTAACCTTCAAGTCCCAGTCTTCTTCTATTTATAGGTGATGAGAATTCTGCCTGTTGGAGAGAGAGCTTTCTTTTCGCAGCATGCATGAGGCGACGTGGCCTCTTCTGATTAGTCCGTACGAGGTTGTTGAGATCGTACGTCTCTGTTGCTGCAATCGCCATACTTAGTCTGACACATCTTCAGACTCCTTTTTGCTTTATTACGTGGCATCTTTTGATTGGATGAGTTTGCGGTTGTGCCTAACGTAAACCTCGTACACGTATTTCGAGGTAACTGCCTCCGAAAAGGTTACTGATGCTTCCTGTTTCTTTAGTCGGCTTTAGCTTACTTGTCACATATTCAGCTAGCAGACTCAGCATCCTTATGTAGTGAGCGTCCAATATTCTTTCCAATTGCCTGCTGCAGTGACTTATATTTTTCCCATTTTAAAGCTTTCTTTATGCAGCAAAGTCTTCAAGCTTTTGATCATCAAGCCTCCTGAACTTATACTTAGAGATTTTACAACAGAATCTAAATACACAAGATTCTAGGTATTACATGTTTTGTCTTCATCAAAATCTATACAATGTTCCTTACAAAAATGTTCAAATATGAGGATGATTAACTAGTGGCCAAAGGACAACTGATCTCTAGTGGAATAATTTGCAGATGTTATACCGATCCATAAATATAAATATTGGAATGAAGATCAACTATGCTGCATGTCTAGGTGAATGAGATCAAAATCCATACATTAAAGAACTTTCATAGCGGTAACTCAACCATGATGAGTGGAGATCGAAGAAATGATCGATAGTCTATTTCTAATCTATACTGCAAGTGTACGGTGTCAACTATAGATAGGACGAGCAAAGTCGATCCCACAGAGACTAGTGAATTAGAACCTAGTTAACTACCTAATTAATTTACCTAATTTTATCTAGTTGGCCGAATCGAGAGAATTGAATCTATTTAACCTATGTCTAGAAACGAATAAATGAAATAGAATATGAAACAAGCAAATATCTATAAAATCAAATTCAAACAAGGATCCCAATTTACTTGAGTCATGCATTCCCAAATATATAATTAGATATCTTCTCTCGATCTCAATCCAATTAATTAGAGCATGCATAAATTTGGTCAGAACTCATACATGGAATAAGCACAATGAAGCATGAATAAAATATCATGGATTAGAGGAAAGATTAAAACTAAATATTCAATAAGAAATCCATAGAACTACTTTCGTGTCCTAAGATCACAAGACCCCTAGCCAAAAATCATGTTCGTAAAGCAAAATAAATTACAAAACGACATGATCAAAACTAGAGATAAATCAAAGAAAAGCTTATTAAATTTGTGATTGTTGGTTGCTCCTCTTGACTCTTGAATCTTCAATTCCCTCTTTGCACTCAAGATGTAGACGTATATTTTGATGTGGATGAATCCACTTTTGATCTATGAATGCCCCCCCTGTTTTGAGTCTCAAAGTCTTAATTTGTACCTCATAATTATGTTTGGAGTAGAGTTATAGTCGAAATGGGGTTTGAAAAGATAAAAAGAAACGCGGCCCGACTGGATCCTTTGTATAGATTTTGATGAAGACTAAACATGTAATAGATAGGGCCTAAGATCCTTTGTATTTAGTTTCATTTGTAAAAGCTTAGATTATGTCCAAAAAGCTTGAAGATGGAAGATCAAAGCTTGAATAAAAGAAGAAGACCTTGCTGCCGTGGAAGATAAATGGCCAAGTATAGGCTCACTGCAGCAGGATCCTAGAAGGAGCCTGATAAGTTACTATGAAGGACGTTGCCTGAATTAATCGCACAAATGGTTAAGTATGGAAATCAACAACAACCTATGGAAGGATGCTACAAACTAGGAAGCTAGCTGAATACGACAAAATCAGCAGTAACCGCCTTCAGGAAGAAGTTACCTAGGATTAAGCACTCTGAGTTGCAGTTAGGGACAATCTCGTACGAACCAATCAGAGAGCGTTATTTGGAGGAATAAAAAAAGAGGACAATTTGCAGACTGCAATGGCGGCCACAGTAGTAGTGGTATACAACCGCAACAGAACCACGTACGATCCAACTGGATGAAGACACATCACCACAAGCTCACTGCAGGGGAGGACGCTCACTTCAACGGACAGATTTTCGCAGGCCTATAAATAGGAGAAGACCTGGACTGGAAACCTACCTGAAACTCGCGCAATCAAGCATTATAAAAGCTCTCAATCGCATCAATCTCTCATTGTTAAAAGTTTCAAGTCCAGTCTAATCGCAACAAGCATACTCAGTTTCGGAAGCCTTATGTTCAAAAGCTTGTTGCTCCTGTTGAAGAATTTTAATTCTTATCTTTTCTTAGACTGTTAGGAGTCACTTGATCGGAGGTTGTTCCTGATCAAGTCAAGTGCTCTGTGTGGGCAGTTAGTGTTTTTGGTCACTATGCGGCTATCCTGTGTGGGAAGAAAGCTGACAGTTCTTGTTAAGTGTTTGTGGAAGTTGTGTCTTTGTAAAACAAACCATACTTAACAAAGTTCCTCCTTGAGAAGGAGTAGAGAGGACGTAGAGGATTACTCCACCCTTCAACCTTATATATCGTTGTGTTTACTTTCTCTGTTTTAAGCTTACTGCCTTTTAAACTTATCTATTTTCTTTGTTGCTTATTGATATATTCTTTGTCATAGCGTCCTGCATAAAAGCTATCTTTCAGAAAACACATTTGTTTTAAAGTATTTTCACTGTGCACATAAAACTCTGTTTTCATTAAGTCTCTAGGTAAATGCTCAGCAGTAACCTCTATTTTGAAACAGTAAGCTCTGTAGCTACCTATTCTCTGAGACTTAAACACTCTTTAGAGTAAAAGTCTGAAAAATTTGAGTAGGCTTATTCCACCCCCCAAGCCTACTACCACTTGGGACCAACAAGTGGTATCAGAGTAGGTTGGATTAAAAACTCAATCTGTCTAGTCAATCCCTGATCCTTGTTTTCTGAAAAACAACATATTGCATATATATCTTTATTCGCACACAACATGTACTCACACAAGGTTCTCATGTTTTCTATAGAAGAATATGATGACTGGAAAATTCATATGCAGGCACATCTATTTGCAATGCATGATGAAATGTGGTTTGTCATCACAGATGGACCACCAAAAATTACAAAGGTCAACCCTCTATTCACAAGAGCCATAGATGCTCCAGCTGAAGGCCAAGTCCATGCAGGAGTCATCCCACACCCAGCAGTGGTGGAGAAACCTAGAAAGAAATGTACAAAAATTCGAACTCTTCGAGATGCTGCCTGGTGAAACTCTAGAACAAATGAATCTTAGGTTCACAACCATTGTAAATGAACTTGAGTCACTGGACAAAGTTTACACTAAAAAAGAGAAGAACATGAAGGTGCTAAGAGCCCTTCCACCTAAATGGGACAGCAAGACTGTTTCCATGAGAGTCTCCATGGATCTGAAATCCATGAGTACATTTGACATGTTCTCATACCTTAAAGATTTTGAGTTTGACATAAACCAAAGGAAAAATGAGAATGGAGAAGGAAGCTCCAAGGTCACTGCCCTAACTGCAAGATCGCCTCAGGAAGCTAAGAAAGTCAAAGATCAAACAACCACCTTTGAAGCAACTGCTGAAGAAGACATGACCTTATTACAAAAAAAGTTCCAGAAATTTATCAAGAAAAATTCAAGGACTAATAGCTTCAGAAAGAAACAAAATGGTGCAGGAACTAGCACCTAGGCACCTCAATCCAATGCAAAGGCTACTTACCTGTGCTATAACTGCAGAAATCTAAGACACTACGCCCAGAGATTGCCCTCACCCTGAAGTGCACCGATATCTGAATAGGAAAAGAAGAAGCGACAAGAAAGAAAGAGATAGGAACGTCAAAAGCTTAGAGCACTGATTGGAGAAACAGAAACCATACAGGGAGCTACCCTAGAGAAGGTTCCACAGAAAAATGAATCAACCTCTGACAGTGACTCTGAAGAATCATCCTCTAAAGATGAAGCTCTCATCTACCTCGTAGCCAAAAATGAGGAATCTGAAGAGGAGGTAATATATCTCAACCCTCCTGTCAAGGATGCTGAAAGGCTGAACATGATCTCTGCTTTCAAACAGATCATGAGTGATTTCGAGCATATAACCTCAACTCATGAGGAGTTGAAATTAGAAAATTAATAGCTCAAGAGTGAGCATGCTTTGCTTGAGATGCAACTAGCCATCGAAAAACAAAGAAGCCAAGCATGCAGTGACCTCAGAGCTGAAGTAAGTAAGCTAAATTTGCTGGTCACCAAGTTAGAAAATGAAACGAAGAATCTCATTGACACAGTTAATACCTTTAACAAATCCTCTAAAGACTTAGATGGGATGTTGAACATTCAGAGAAGTCTTAAGGATCATGCTGGTATAGGATACTGTGAAGAGGCATCCATTTCTACAGCAAACACCTCGAAGGCACCTACATTTGTGTTTGCAGTAACCCCATACAAAAATGAATTACCTAACTTAAGGGGAACTATTGGCAGAAATGGAGGAAGCTTAGTAGTAAAGGGAAAGAGACCTTGCAGAGACCTATAGTAATAAGCCTGCTAAAAGCTGGCTCCAGCACCTTAGTTTGCTGGAAGCAAAAGCTACAAGCAGCAACCTGGAAAAGACAAAAAATCTCTTAATCCTAATGTTCCAAAAAAACTTACATGTTGAAATCCAAAGGAACCTATGTTCCTGGAAGGTACAATAGGAAATCACAAGCACACACTTCAAAGATGCAGTATCCTAAGGGTACTGGTAAAAATAGAGGAGCTAACAAGACTTAAAACAAGACAATTGTTGTGAGGCAAGTATGAGTTCCTAAGAAAAGGAAAACTAACCAAATAGAACCCGTACTTGTATGAGTACCTAAAAAGAAGTAATTTTCCTTTGTTTGCAGGATCATGTGACAGGAAAGCAGCAGAGACATCTGGTATATTGACAGCGGCTGCTCCAGGCACATGAAAGGAAACCAGAAGAGCCTAATCAACTTCAAAGCTTTAAAAGGACCCAAAGTAATATTTGGAGACAACTCAAAAAGAAGCACTAAAGGCACTGGAGACCTGATTAAAGGAAGAACCTGCATCAAAGAAGTATCACATGTTGAAGGCCTGAAGTACAACCTACTGAGAGCATTAGTCAATTCTATGATAAAAGTTACTGCGTAGAATCAGTCTCAACAAGTGTCTGATCAAAGATAGTAAGACTCAGGAGGTGAAGCTTACTGGAACAAGAAAAGGAAACGTCTATGTAGCTGATTGGGAATCAGTGACATCAGCAACCTGTTTTATAGCTAAAGGAACTCCTGAAGCAAGCTGGCTATGACACAAAAGAATGAGCCACCTGAATTTCAAAACAATGAACAAGCTGGCAAGAAAGGGGCTCGTAAGAGGTTTGCCAGATATGGTATACAAAAATGAAGCTATCTGTGGAGCATGCCAGAAGAAAAAGCAAGTGAAAAGCTCCTTCAAAAACAAAATTCATAAGTCAACATATATGATATTGGATATGCTTCACATGGACCTTTTTGGACCAATTGAACCTATAAGCATAGCTGGGAAGAAGTATACACTTGTAATAGTGGATGACTACTCAAGGTTCACATGGACCCTGTTCCTAGCAAGAAAATCAGACATTCAGCAAAGATTACCAGAGTTCCTAATGAAGCTACAAACAGAAAAGAGCCTGAGTATAATCAAGATCAGAACTGACAGAGGAACAAAATTCACAAACAAGTTTATTTAATCCTACTGCTCAGATAATGAAATCAAGCATGAATACTTAGCAGCCAGAACACCTCAACAAAATGGAGTTGCTGAAAGAAGGAATAGGACCCTGAAGGAAGCTACCAGGACGATACTAGCAGAAGCACAACTATTTAAAATATTATGGGTAGAAGCAACCAACACAACATGCTATACTCAGAAGAGATGCTTGATCAATAAGGATTTAAATAAGGCACCTTATGAATTGTGGTATGGTTACTCTCCCAATATAACTTACTTTCATATCTTTAGTTGCAGGTGTTTTGTGCTCAACAATGGAAAGGAATATCTCAAGACGTTTGATGCCAAATTAGACGAAGGAGTGTTCCTAGGTTAGTCGTCGATAAGCAAAGCCTATAGAATCTTCAACAAGAGAACACTTGTTGCAGAAGAATCTGTACATGTGGTCTTTGATGAACTACACTGCAGTAAGGCTAACATAGAGGAACTTTAGGAAGAATTGGATAAAATTCACATCAACAACAATCAAGTTGACTATATTGATGTGCAGTTATCAAATCTTCAACATATGGATGAAATTTAACCATCCTAGACACAACAAACTCCTAACTTGCAGGTACCTGAATAGAACCAGGAACCTGGAGTGAATTAGGAACCTAGAGGAGACCAGCAACCTACTGAAGATCAAGAAAAAACCTACAATGCAAGAAGAAGTATACAATCGAGAAAGAATACAGTTGGAAATTCAGCTAGATATCCACAGAGATCAACCTCAGCAAGCTAACGAAGCAAGAAGAAGATGGCTTAGAGATCATCCCAGAGATCAAATCATTGGAGATTCAACCTCTGGAGTACAAACAAGGAGATCAAATCCCCACGAAGCCATGTTTGCATGCTTCATATCTCAGAATGAACCCAAGCACCCTGAAGAAGCATTAGAAGATACTAACTGGATTCAGGCTATGCAAGAGGATCTGAATGGATTTTAAAGGAATCAAGTTTGGTACCTAGTTCCAAGACCTACTCATCAAGGAGTAATTGGAACTAAGTGGGTCTTCAAGAACAAATTAGATGAAGATGGACAGGTTGTAAGGAATAAGGCAAGACTGGTTGCAAAAGGTTACTGTCAGGAAGAAGGAATTGATTTTGATAAGACATTTGCACCAGTAGCTAGGCTTGAGGCAATCAGAATATTTCTAGCCTATGCCGCTCACAAAAATCTCACAGTCTACTAAATGGATGTCATGAGCGCCTTCCTGAATGAGATGTTGGTACAGGAGGTTTATGTAGATTATCCTCCTGGATTTGAAGAAAATGCTGACAAAATGGTCTACAGTTTAATAAAAGCTCTATATGGACTCAAACAGGCACCTCAAGCTTGGTATGATACTCTATCAAAGTACCTGCTGGACAATGGGTTAAAAAGGGCAAAGATAACACACTGCTTGTCCAAATCTATGTTGATGACATTATCTTCGGATCAACCAACAAGGAGCTATGTAAAAAGTTCTCAGAATTGATGCAATCAAAATTTTAAATGAGCATGATGGGAGAATTAAGTTTCTTTCTCGGATTGCAAGTCAAACAACTTGATCAAGGAACCTTTGTCAATCAGATGAAACACACCAATGAGCTGATCAAGAAATTTGGAATGGAGAATGCTAGCACAGTAAGCATCCCTATGCCAACATCAGGAAGCATGGACAAAGATGAAGAAAGAAAAGCAGTGGATATCACCAAGTACAGGAGACTAATAGGGTTACTGTTCTACCTTACTGTAAGTAGGCCTGATATTATGTTTGCAGTAGGCATGTGCGCCAGATACCAAGTTGCACCTAAAGAATCACACCTTATAACAGTAAAGAGAATCATCAGATACCTCAAAGGGACACAGGAAGTAGGCTTGTGGTATCCAATAGAATGTGGAATTAAACTAATTGGTTACACTGATTCTGATTTTACAGGGTATAAAATCGACAGAAAGAGTACCAGTGGAACCTGTCTATTGCTCGGGAACTGATTAGTATCGTGGTTTTGCAGGAAGCAAACCTCTATAGCAACATCAACAGCTGAAGCTAAATATGTTGCTAGTAGGAAGCTGCTGTGCACAGATTCTATGGATTCAACATCAACTTCGAGATTATAATATCATTTAAAAGGAGACACCGATCATGTGTGACAATACAAATGCAATTGCAATTACACATAATCCTGTTTTCCACTCAAGAACTAAACATATTGATATAAGATATCATTTTATAAGAGATCACGTTGAAAATAAAGACATCTCATTGGAAAAGATTCACACCGATCAATAACTTGCTGATATTTTCACAAAACCTCTCTGTGAATCTCGATTTTGTTTCTTAAGAAATGAATTGGGCATTATTAAATTGAACTAATTCTGTTTTAATGAAATATTATTAAGTTTTCTACAGCTTAGGGGGAAGCCAGGAAGCTCAGTAAGCTAAAGCAAGGAAGCTTTGAAATTCAGTAACTAAAGGTTCCTGAAGAAGGTTACTGGAGAAGCTTACTGAAGGACAAGATACCGCCACTAGCTTATGTAGGACAAGTCACTGCATATTAAAGTTGTCTGGAGATACAATCATCACACAGGATCCTTAAAAGGACACGTTCTGAGTAACTTTCAATCCCGAGATGTGGGCGCATCAATTTCGGAACAGTTACCCAACAAAGACGGCAAAATTTGCAGAAAGGTTCCTGATGAAATTCAAAATCACATAAAGTACAAACAAAACATTTATGACGGCAACCTCAGCCACATGATGTGAAATTTGTTCACATTTAGAATCAATCCAGGTCGTTGATCAAAACAGCACAGGGAGTCTTTCTATAAATAGGACACTTATACATTTTCAAAAACTTACGTTCACTTATTTTTTACTCTCAAGCTTTCTGCAATTCAGTAACCTAAGCTATCATTCTCTAATATTCTCTCAGTTCTTTCATCTCTCACACCTCACTCAAATGGCACCCAAGAACTCTCAAATCATCGATGGACACCTTGTGAATGAAAAGATACTGATGAAGGCTGTCGTCGATGAGGGCAGAAACAAGTACCTGATGAAAGCCATCCTCGACTGTATGTTCAGATCGAAGGTGCTGGGTTTCTGTACCCACTACAAGGAGCCCTACTGCGAGGCTCTAGTAATAGAGCTGCAACAAAAAACTCTTCCAGGTGGAGTTCCAGATGCTCCATGACATCTGCTACCACATCATCGAGAATCACTCGGGCTCCTTCGACAAATGTACCAATTTCAGGTACAGGATGATGATAGCCCTGATAGAGAGGGAGGAGATCAACTGGTTGAACTATGTGTTTACCAGATTGAAGGAGGAGGTGGAGAAGAAGGTTGGCAAGCCAACCTATGGACTTATTCTGAATACCATTTTAGGGTATTTGAGATTTAGCCTGTCATAGGGCAAGCCTATTCAAAAGGGCAAGTTCATAGGGTATGACATGATTTTTGTTAAGAAGGGGACTAAGCCCTCACCAGTAACCAAGAAGGTTACTGAAGCAGCCGAGGACACAGAGCAGGGGAGTGCGTCTGAGGGGAAAGACTCCACAACAACTGCTTCCCCTCCCCAGCTACAAAAGAGGCCGAGGAGTGTGAGGCCTAGGGTGAAGAGGGCGGTCCAGAGGAAGCTCAGGATCTCCAATGATGAGGCATCACCTATACCACCCCCTACAACGGTGGTTCTTCCACTTCCTGCTCCCCCGAGCACGAAGAAGGATGCTGAATCGGATATCCTCACAACTGTATAGGCAGAGGAGGTTGTACAGGAGGTCACTGCTCAGTTGAAGGAGTAGTTGGGCCTGATGGAAGAGGAGCTGGAGGAAGAGAATGATATAGAAGTAGTGATTAACTACGTGAAGATGAAAGTTAACTTCAAAAATTAAAGCAGCTGGAACGCTTCACCACTTGGTGGGAGTACAGGCACCTTCCTCTTATGGACCTGGTCCAATGGTCGGATTGGGAGGAAGAGGAGGATTGGGCCCTCAACTGGGCTGAAGTAGATGACTACGAGGAACTCCTGGAGAAAAAGTTCTGAAGATTGTGGAGAGGAAGAAGTGGAGAATCTTCCAAGACACGGTGGAGGCGGAAGCAGAGCTTGCTGCTAGGGCCGAGAGGAGGAAAGAGTCTGAACCCCTTGCCTTGCCCCCACCTTCCCCTAGGACACTGAAGGAGAAGAAGCCCATCGAGCAGCCTGAATTTTACAAGAACGATGTCATGCTAGATGCTGCTGCAGACCAGGTAAAGGCTGACGATGATGTGGGCTTTGCAGAGAAGCTGGAGGTGTTTGGAGCAGCAGAGACAGAGGAAATGATGCTGAAGCAGGCTTTAGATGCAAACAAGGTGGAGACCAGGATAAGGCACAGGCCCCTGCCGATGCAGCCTGGTGAAGGATCCTCCTGCGCTATAGGATTATCTGAACCACCTCTAATGGTTCAACCCCTCAATCAGAAGATGCCTTCACCACTACCACAGGACGAGTTGAGTGGTGCTTTCAGCCAGCTGGTTGATATTTTGGTCCTGCCTGATGAGGAGGTGGCAGGATCAGAAATCGAATGAGAGGTACCTGCTCCGAAGGTAACTCCTACAGACCAGGAGAAGGATGACTCACCGATGAAGGAGCCCCCAACTACTCCAGAGGTAAAAAAGTTGGAACTACTCACGGTTGTTGCAGAGCTTGAAAAGACCTTATAGGTAGCTCAGGAACCAGATACAACAACTGCTGGAGGATCCTCCGTACCAAAAAAACTCATCTGACAAGGCACCAATGGAGGAAGATATCAAAATGGTTGAGTAGGTTACTCCAATGGAGACGGATGAAGTATCTTCTGAGGATCCTGCGAACCATGGAGAGAAGGTTGTAGAGGATGCCGCAGCAGGATAGGCTGCTCCTACAGAGCCTACTGCTAAGAATGAACCAGCGGGACAGGCTGCTATCATAGAGCCTACTACTGAAGAGTCTGCTCCCACAGAGACTTCTGATAAAGGAAAGGGGGGAGAAGACTGAAAAGGAGCCTACAAGAGAAAAGGAGGCTGAGGAGAAAAGGAGTCCTTTCGAAGAAGAATATAAGAAATATTTTTCTTGGAAGGAGGATGTAGCCCCTTCTGAGGAGTAAGTTGAGAAGGAAGAGGCTGGAGAAAAGGAGGAAACCAGCAGCTTATCCAACATCGATGATGGTACACCCAGTAAATAAGGTGGTACTAGAGCCGAAAAATTCAATCCACTGACCTCTTCTTTTTCTTCTGTGCAGGAATCGGAGAAGTCCATCACTGAAATCTTCAAAGCTGTTGAGACTTTTGGAAAGTTACTGTCCAAGGCTAATAGAAAAATGCGCTTGGAGGCAAAGAAGGATCGTAAGAAGGCTGAGTTCTTCGTAGATGCCCTCAATGTCACTCTAGCCAATCTACATATGACCATCAATGCTAGACTTCCAGCAACCGGCGACTCAAGAGCAGAAGTGATGAAGAACCTCTTGGACAAAATCAACTCCCAAGAAAAGAAGCTGGTTACTCTTGAGACGGAGCAAAAATCCATCACTTCTACCCTCAAGGCAATAGATGATGAGCAGTTCAACCAAGGCCAAACTCTAAAGGAGCATACTGGAATCCTTACCAGTATGCACTCAATGCTCAAATTCGGAGTAGGCTCTGGTTATGATGATAAAAAAGGGGAAAAGGTGAAGAGGATCGAGCAGCAGAGAGCACATGATCCTTCAACGTACAAACAGGATGCTGGAGCCAACCTATCAAGAATCCATTATGGATTGGTGGAAAGGTTCCAGGCACGAAAAAGGAAGAGAGCCTCCTGGTTGAAGATCTGATACTACCCGCTTATCTTTCTTCTTATCTTCCTATCTCTTTTCTCTCTCTGTTTGTACTTTGTGCTTATTATCTCAATAAAATTAACATTCTGTTCTCAAAGCTCACTGCTCGTGAACTCGTTCTTTCTGTTTTTCTTTTTAAGTTATTGTTTCTTTAATAAAATTTTAAGTCTTTGATCCTCTTAAAGGAGTTTTGTCATCATAAAAAATGGGGAAATTGTAATGAACATTGTATAGATTTTGATGAGGACAAAATATGTAATAGATAGGGCCTAGGATCCTTTGTATTTAGTTTCGTAAAAGCTTAAATTAGGTCCAATAAGCTTGAAGATGGAAGATCAAAGCTTGAAGAAAGGATGAAGACCTTGTTGCTGTGAAAGATAAAAAATGACTAAGTATAGGTCACTGCAGCAGGATCCTGGAAGGAGCCTGATAGGTTACTATGAAGGACGCTGCCTAAATATATCGTAAAAACGGCTAAGTATGGAAAGCAACAACAACCTATGGAAGGATGCTACAAACCAGGAAGCTAGTCAAATACGACAAAATCAGCAGTAAGCCTTCAGGAAGCAGTTACCTCGGATTAAGCACTCTGAGTTGCCGTTAGGGACAATCTTGTACAAACCAATCAGAGAGTGCCATTTGGAGGAATACAAAGGACAAGAGGAGGATTTGCAAACTGCAATGGCGGCCACAGTAGCAGTGGTGTACAACCGCAACAGAATCACGTATGATCTAACCGGATGAAGACACATCACCACAAGCTCACTGCAGGGGAGGACGCTCACTTCAACAGGCAAATTTTCCCAGGCCTATAAATAGAAGAAGACCTGGACTGGAAACCTACTTGAAACTCACGCAATCAAGCATTCTAAAAGCTCTCAATCGCATCAATCTCTCATTCTTAAAAGTTTCAAGTCCAATCTAATCGCAACAAGCATACTCTGTTTCAGAAGCCTTCTGTTCAAAAGCTTGCTGCTCCTGTTGAAGAATTTTAATTCTTATCTTTTCTTAGACTGTTAGGAGTCACTTGATCGGAGGTTGTTCCTGATCAAGTGTTTTCACTCTTAAGTAGAAGAGCAAGTGCTCTGTGTGGGCAGTTAGTGTTTTTGGTCACTATGCGGCTACCCTGTGTGGGAAGAAAGCTGACAATTCTTGTTAAGTGTTTGTGGAAGTTGTGTCTTTGTAACACAACCATACTTAACAAAGTTCCTCCTTGAGAAGGAGTAGAGAGGACGTAGAGGGATTACTCCACCCTTGAACCTTTATATATCGTTGTGTTTACTTTCTCTGTTTTAAGCTTACTGCCTGTTAAACTTATCTATTTGCTTTGTTGCTTAATGATATATTCTTTGTCATAGCATCCTGCATAAAAGCTATCTTTCAGAAAACACATTTGTTTTAAAGTATTTCTGTTGTGCACATAAAACTCTGTTTCATTAAGTCTCTAGGTAACTGCTCAGCAGTAACCTCTCTGTTGAAACAGTAAGTTCTGTAGCTACCTGCTCTCTGAGACTTAAACACTCTTTGGAGTAAAAGTTTGAAAATTTTGAATAGACTTATTCACCCCCTCTAAGCCTCCTGCCACTTGGGACAAACAATTTTTTTTTTTTACAAATCTATTTAAATTGAAGTATTAATTTCAAAATTACAAAACATGTAATTTTTTTAAAAAATATCATAGCTGTATAATTAAAATAATGGAAGAAATAGAAAAATATATCGACATTTTTTCCAATTTAAATTTATATATTTTGAATCAAGTATAATACTTTTGCAAAGAATTTTTTAGAAATTGAGAGTTGACAAGACAGGGTGCAAAAATAACAAAGTTTGGTGATTATACGCCACAAAAGAAAGTTTAATTCGTAAAGTGTAATAACTTGAAAATGTTAAAAAATCTATGGCAATTAATCCATACTGTATATGTTGAGGAATAGTCACATTTTATTATGATTATGTTTATAAATTGTCTCATATAGGGGTATCAAGTTCCAAGTCATTTTGTGTACAAAGAATCAAGTCTTTAGTTCTTAAGCTTATTTTGATTGTTATTGTAAAAAAGAAAAATCATTTTGATTCTAAATAAAATAAACTTTATTTAGAATGAGGTCTAAACTGAGTGGTTATTTTTTAGAAGAAAACCTGTCATTGTTAATTGTAGATATCCCACAAAAACGACAATTTCTTTTGATCAATATGTATGTTAGAACCTTTAAGAAGAAAAGGTATATAAATCAATCCAAAAAATATGTTGTCATCATATGAGGCATGATTAATTATTTTTTTCTTAAATGTATCACATTACACATTATATTAATACAGATGTGAATATGATAGAAATAATTAATTTGTGATAATGGGTAGGTATAGTCAAATAAAATAACAAATACTTTATTCTAAACAAGTTGATTAAAAACGTGTTTTCTAGTAAAAAAAAAAGACCATCGAACATAAGTACCCTTACTTAAATAGCACGTCTACATCAGTGTGGAGTTTGTGTGATGTTACAGTATGATAAACACCTCAAGAACAAATGAATGAAAAACTTAATTCTCTAGAGAAGAAGAAGAGAAAACATTCTTCCTTGATTAAAAAGTGGAAAAAAAGGCCTCTTACAATACATAATTTCTCCTATTTATACTATTTCTTCATACGAAGAAGGGTATTTCCGTCTTCTCCTCTTTTGACTTCCTTGTTGCTTAAGTCATCCAAAATATTCTTTTATCAAAGTACTTCTTTTGCTGTCTTAGGTACACCTTTCCTCTTCTAGACTCTTCCATTTTCTATTATGCAGGGAAATATCTCTTTTGTCTTTTTCGGCCACGTCAGCAATGCTCTGATTCATGCTTATCATCCTTCTCTTGGGTTATCATCCTCTACTTCGAGCGCATAAAACTTCACGTCTGTCGTCCAGTGCTTCCTCGTCCCTTCTGTGACCACTTCAGCTCTGCGAGCGGTAAGTTTCATCGACACGTCTGCCACTTCTGCTTTGCTCGGAAGTTCATCCCTTGTAGGTATTAAGAGAGCAATCTGCCACTTATAGGTGCAGCTCTGGACTTCTGCAAAATTATGAACTTTATCTATTAAAAATATAGTATCCTGGAGTAATGATGTATCTCAAGGACTTCCAATCTCATCTTTCCCACATCAGCTACTCCCCCTGATGCAGTCGAGCAAATCTGGTTTGGCAGAGCTGGTCGGCTGCAGCACTCCTTGTTTCTTCTAATTTCTCGATCAGAGAGCTAATTTCCCTTCAGCTACTCCCCCTGGTGCAGTCGAGCAGATATGGTTTGACAGAGCTGATCGGCTGCATTGTGTATTGCACAAACCGTGTAGTTAGTATAGTCCGTATAATGCACAATTCGTGTGTTGTATGGTTCGTGTGTCATACAAATATAATTTTTGTCGTCGTGCAACGCATGGTCCGTATGCATGGTGTGTTGTTGTCTTTGCGATTCGTGAAATGTACAAAATATGGACACGCTCACATATATCAATTTGCGTTATATGTTAAATTGTGACCCACCTCATTAATAATATTTCATTCACAATATTAAAATTGTTTTATTATATTTTAACTAATTTGAAACTCTTCTTATCTAACCTAACTAGTTCGTAGTTATACCATCAATTATGAGGAAGTCTCCTATAAAACCGTCTCATAAATTTTTATTGTATTGTGTAAGACGGGTTAACACATAATCCAATTATCCATAACTCAGATTCTACAATTCACATGTCATTTTTTGATAATGAAACTCCAACTCTATATATGAAATGTTGTCACATGGTTTTTTTTTTTTTTGTTAATTTAATGGGGGAGAAAGAGATGCTTAGGGGAGAATTGAATAAATTTTTTCTACCATTCTTTTTTATAGGTGGTTTTACACTTGTCTGCCACGATTTTTAGGGTCCAAGTTGCACTACTTTTATTATTTATTTTGACTACAAATATTCCCTTTGATACCCAATCAAAACAACAGAATAAGACAGCATTTGGTTCATTTTTAGAATTTCTGAAATTGTATATTTTAATAAAGTTTTAAGAAAAACTGTCAGTAATTAAGATATTATAAATAGCACCTAAGTTTATATGAGACGATCACATAAATAATTATGATAAAATTGAGCTTCATTAATAAGATGCACTCGGGTAAATAAATTGTAGGGTATGAATCATTGATTCAATTTATCTCATGTAATTAGATTTGTGATGTGATCATTCTCGAAAGAGTAAGTTCCAGTTTGTGTATCAACTTAACCTTCATACCAAAAATATTAATTTTTACTTAAAAAGTATTGATTCGATTACATTCTGATAATATTATAACAAAATTACATAGATAGTAGCCAGCAAGTTTTTTCCGTTTACCATAATTATATATCACTTAAGTTATTCAATACTATTTATTTCGTTAGTGATGAGTATAGCACATGTATATATATTATCATACTTGTCCTAGTTATTATGATAAGTAAAAGTCTCATTAATAAACTTTATTACCTGATAACAATTATCTTATTATTATCACACTTGAATAAAATTACTTAAATGAAAATGTTAATATTAAAATCTGACTACAAAAAAACATTAAGGCTCCGTTTGGATAGAGTGATTTGAAATCTTGAATTTGAAATGAGTGGATTTCAAATCCTCTCAAGTTGGAGTGGATTTGAAATCCACCAAAATGACTCCAAAATTAGCTTAAAATGAAAACCATGGATTTCAAATCCACGTCCATCCAAACACTATCGGTGGATTTACTACCATGGATTTGAAATCCCTCCTCAAATCCACCTATCCAAATGGACCCTAAATGAATTTAGTAATTAATAACGATTATTAATATTTCAAGTTAAAAACACATATTTAATAATGAGCCTCAAATTCACAAGTCATGGCTACTAATTGCAAAGAAAAGAAGTTGTCTTTGATACTATTACTGCACATCAACTTACCAATAACATTATATGATACAAATCCTCCCCTGTAATGGAGCTTTACATTAATCACCATCAATTATCATCCTCGTATTCTAGACTATGATACAATGTGGGATTTATATTACCTCTAAAGTGCTTTTACCTTGCTAAATCAAAATACATCATCTTAATATCTAGTCGAACCCGATTACATAAAGTAATTTACACTGCTCGTACCTGTTCGTGTGCACGACTTCCAAACCATCCCCAAGTTCCGGTGACCCCTCCCGTTAAAAAAATGGAGGTTGGATGGATGGGCAGAATACAGGCTCGAAAAACTTGAGATGCTGCGTTCAGATGGAGATAATGTTGGCTTCAGGCCAAGACCGGAATCCCAACTGGGCCCGTGATCAACGGAACAAATCTTGGAAGGACCACATTATGAACTTTGCAAAGATGTCTGTTTCGAGGAACTCAATATGGGCGGCCCGTCCAATTATGGTGTTGAGGTTTCTTCCTTGCACAGAGATGTCAAAATTGACATCACAACGCATGAACACACGATGCTCTGATGAAGGTGCTCGTATTTGGTCCAAGCAATCATTTAGCATCTCCAGAAAAAGTTTGCCTTTTTTCGAGTAGTCTCCAGAAGATGCAGGGCACATTTCGATTCTAGCAGAGTGATAAGGAACGTAGCCGTCCTGAAACATGAAATGAATCAGCCGTGTTGTAAAATAAATATAACTGCTCGAGTGGAATGAGATTGTCGTTGCACATTGTAGAATTTAAAACTAGGGTGAATTGCACATCCACCACCCTCAAGATTTGGTCAAATTACAAAATAAACCCCAAGATTTGTAGAATTACAATTATTAACACCTTACAATACGAACAAACAAGATTTATGCAATGTTTCGACTCACTCATATGGATAATTTAATGAACATGATAATTCTTTATCATTATCATACTATACTATCATATTTTAAATTTTAACTAATATCATACCACAAAAGAAACAGTTAAAACAAATCCACATCCTGGAATATGACATTGAACTATTATAATAAATGGAAGAGGCACAGACATATGATAACTCCCTAGCAGATGAAATAAAAACGAGAAACGAAACTAATAATTACCCAAAAGTAGGAGGTGAACTACCTGAGGTGATGATAACAGAATAATGTTTCTGAAATGCTCCAATGTCTTCTCCTGAAAATTTTCAAAAAAAAAGGTATAAGTAAATCAATGAAAACGAACTATTTTAACATTTATTTTATATGTCCTTCGAAGATAGTGAGACATTAAAAATTAAGGAATAACTTCTGAGTAGTATTTTACGAGTTTCTATGCCACCAAGGTTAGAAGAGTTTACGCTAACCTCTCAAAATATCACCACTGGTTTCCCAAACAACAATCAAGAACTAGGACCCTAAAACGGAAATATATTTTAAACACTAATATCCTAAGCAGCACTTGTTTCTCCCTATCAAATAATATTTACCATGGGCACATCATTCAACTCATAAAGCCAAATTTCATACTACTAGCTTATGAATTTAATATACCAGTTCAGACTTACTAAAGTAAAAGCGACAGATTACCCAATGTAATTGCAAGTGTTTATACCTTACACAGTTTGTACAAGAAGGTATTTTGCAAATCAGGATCATCGGTAAAAGTCAGCTGATGAATGCACTGTGTGCCCTTGAGCTTCTTCAAGAGCCACAATCCACCATTAAAGAGAGAGTTTGAACTGTAAAGATAACCAAGATGAGGGCCAGAGACTGAGAGATACGTATGCAGATATCTCAGATATGGTACCATAATGCTCTCTGCGAAGTAAATGTGAAAATTAGTAATGCACAAATTCATTGGAGGAAAGATTTGTTGAGCTTTAGAGCCTGAACCTGTTAGCGCAGTTCTCAAAATAATATTTCCGATGGAGTGTCCAACAAAACTAAGCTTAATTGTTCTCAAGACCCCAGATCGAGATGCCTTATCCATTTTCTTTTTGATGAAAGATACAACTTCTTGTGCTAGCCTTTGACCCATTTCTCTAAAATCACCAGATGTTTTATCTTCATTAACTTCTGACATAAGAAATTCCACCCTTGGATCGATCATAAGCCATTGGTTTCGGACAAGCCGCAAGTCCAAATGATGCCCCTGCACATACAGTGAACCTTTGCAATTATATAGTCATCAAAATCATTATATAAATGTTCCATCAGAGAAAGCCATGACATATATCAACATCACAATTCAAATAAATATGATTAGGAATGGACTTTGGGTTAAATGAATAAGAGATATGTATAGAGGTGCATTGTAATAACACAAGCTACCAATATATATCAATTTCAGGCACAAACAATATGCAATGAACATGACAACATCAACATAATTCCAGGAGCATTTCTGCATCTGACCTCAAACCAACACCATTTACAAACCAAAAATCTCGTGTTTCCATCCCATACTAAAGAAAAGTGCAAAAGGAAAAGTCACAGAAAGACTTTACTAGCTTTTATATTCAGTGGTTCTAGAGGGCTCCATTGCATATAAAACTTCTTTATGTTAGAGGTTTTCAAATTGAACATATATCTCTTTTACCATTACAAACTTCAACCAACTCTTAATTCAGCCACCACAAAACAGCAACTATGTCTCAAAACTTAACTTTAAAGAATTATAGCACAACTGAATCTACACTCTGCAGCCATAAAAATTCAGAAAAATCTGCTTCAATCAGGATTTCACACAAGTGGACACACAACTCCAGAAAGAATGCCAAGTGGCATGTAAATACTGAAGCTTGTAAAGCCTAAGGCTATGTTTGGGAGAGGTTTTGGATGTCAGGATTTTGGACTTCAAAATTATAAAGTATGTTTGTTTTCAAATTCTAATTTGGATTCCAAAATCCAAACAAAATCATTACTACCTATATTTAATTATTCAATCATTACTAAATACACATTTTCACAATAAAATATCACATCAACCCAACTTTTTACAATAAAATATTACATTAACCCACATTTTCCAGCAATGATTTGACATCTACAATATAATCCTACCCTACTGAATTCTCAAACAAACATATATTTTCACTATTCACCTTTATTACAAAATCCAAGATTTCAAAGTCAGGATTTCCCCAAACCCACTAAAATCTCTTCCAAACATACCCTAAGCTCTTTAAATCATTATCAAGACAAGCACAGATGAAGAAATATTAAGCAATAACACTTCAATGTATACGTGAATTGGATTGGCAGTACTAGGATCATCAATGAGTCTGATATCTGCGATATCATTACACAGTAATTTGGTTCCACCGGTATGGACAAGAAACCTAAGCAGTGATGCACGCTAACCTACTTACCATTGTTCCATGGAATATGCACAAGGGGCAACAATGCGTCGGATATGTACATTGACATATTTCGTGTTTGTTTTTATGGAAGCATATATATATATATATATATATATATATATATATCTGTGTACATCAGTAAACATACATTTTATACATGTAGGAAAGACAAGAATGTTTATATCATTTCCAAAAAAATCATTTAGTATATTAAGACAGGTGGTTTTCACTCTCATCTTTCTAGGAAAATAAATGAGAGAACATATTAAATGGACATTCTCATTTCTAGATTTTGGAGAGAATGTATCCTAGTGTTGACTCTTGAGGAACCAGGTTCATTTTTCTAAATTCAGAAGACAACTGTTAAACACAATTAAAAGGCAAGAAATTGGTCCTATTTCTATGCCATTCCCAGTCAATCGAAGGAGCTTAAGGGACTAAGAGGATGTTCATTCAGCTCTCAATGATTGAAACTCTATTTGGAGTAAAAGTATGACAAGGCGAATTTGGGTGTCTTTAGCTAACATGTCCACACACATCATACATCAGGATTCATAAAAAAAAAAAAAGCCATTATACATCTAATGCAACCTCCAAAAGATTAGCAACACACTTGACAAATGTCTGAAGAGTCACATTTGCAGTAATAAACTTCCTAGGAAAAGCAAGCCATGAGTAATGGACATATGGGCTAATAAAGTGCAACTTAGATATCATGCACATCATAAAACGTGCCTGGAATCCATGGACAAAGACCACAATCTTCAGGACACGCCCATTTTGACAAGTGGTGGTGCCAGATAGCTTGTTTGAAGGGTTAGAGTCAACCTCCGCAACCATGCTATTTGAGTCTTTTTTCTCCAATAGGCTGAAGTAAGAATTTTCACTTGTACGCACAGGTGCATTGACAACTCGTTCTACAATTACAATGGGGATGCGGGAAGGGTCTCCAAATATATGTAAGTCTTGTATAGACCGATTGTTGATCTGCAGCGAGTGCAAAGCAATATAGTTTTATTTATAAATTCTCCGGCTGAGAGTGACAACAAGCAGAAATATTTAAGTGAACTCACCCTCATTTGTGCAATACTCCTCCTATGAAGCTCTGCCCGCATAGCTGCAGTCTGTGCAGGCTACAACAGTGGAAATAAAAATAAACAAGAATTGTTTTTTCCAGCTAATAAAGAAAACATGAAAGAAGAGTAGATCAGGAGTGGTGTAATAAGTTATCGTAGAATTACATCACCAGTTAACTTCCGTAGAGTGGATCCTCTGCCACGTAATCCCCGGATAGAGGAATCCTCTACCACACTGCTTACATACTGATGAGGCATTTCAACCTTAGTGTGAACCATCCAGATTGACCATTCAGCTTTGCGATCAACAGCCCACTGATTATGAAGAAATTCATGAATCTTCTTTATGTTAGCCCTGAAAGGAAAGGACAGTCAGTTGATGAACTTCATTCGCAAGCTACCCGACAAGATAATCATGCCTGGATAACAACGTAAATGAAAATACAAGCAGGTTCCACTTCATGCAATCTTTAAAATAGTATATTATGATTTACATGTTAAGAGGGTGGGCTAGTTGTTTACTATGATGCATCTTCACATGCTTTAAGTTAATTTCCTGGAGAAACAAAAAAATAAAATTCTATGGTGTATAGTATTCTAGAGGATCTTAAGAACATATAGCAAAACAATAACCACTAAAATGCATGATTTACTAATGTCTAATAGATACCGAAGTCTGAAAATATCTTCAGAAGGACAACTCCAATGGTCAAATCGCTTCTCTAAATTCAAGGACCAAACTTACAAAGATCTAGCATTGGGAAAAGAAGGTAAGATTATTACTCGTTAAAGTAATTCTGATCATCATCTTTGATCAAGCACTAAGCAACTTTAGCTATATGGAATGCAACTCTGAATAAATTAGGTTCTTTCTCTCTAGAAATTGACACCGATATTTTCAAGATATCGGCTACCTTTCAGTAGCAGGTGTGTGGTCAGCAAGAATCATAAGCAAGCCTACTAATTACTAAAGGGAAAATGGTCTAGAACAAAAGGTTTTTAAACCAGCAGAGTCTGAGTGCCCGTGGTGTTACCAGGATCCAAAGGAAAAATTTAGAAAATGCTACTTATGAGAGAACACTAAGAAAAGTACATTCCCACTATTTCAAGCTCTCTCACTGAAGCCAGACCACAGTTGTTGAGCAAGGAATGTCGTCCTCCTTGTAAAGATTTCTGTTGCTTTAAGAATTGAAAAGGATTCCTTAAAACTAGCTATATTGAATTATAAGGTATTCTTCTACCCTTCCCGTGAAAATATAGCAAGATGCTTTTGCCTGTAGATGACATTTTTATCACAATTATGTACATAAGATATACTCTTTGTTCATGTCATAATGCAAACACTATATGCTGTAATATATAACATGATGTATTTGCAACATCATGTATATGATAGATATATATTAAATTATACATACATGAGCATATGCATTTAGCTTTAAAAATGTACACTTACATATAAGAATATTAAGTTCATATTACTTAATTATTAGAGAATACATTATATGTGTTGATACATATACAAAAGTGGATTACATAGTATGTTTGTTTTATATACTTATACATCTATTGATTATACAAACACAGAATAATATAACAATTTCTATGGCATGCATAAAATATAAATCTTTACATATATTGGCATAAATATGAACATGTGCATAAATATAGTTAAGACAAATATCCATAGGGTTGTAAACAAATCGAATCAAGTCAAATATCTTGATATTATATTCGTATTTTAGTAATTTTATGAATATTCATATTCTTATTCTATTATTATTCAAATTATAAATGTGATTCATATTTGAATTCTTTTATCATTCGAATAAATATCGAATGTCATATTTGAATATTCCAATTACACAATTTATACCTGAGTTTCATTTGATTTTTTCAACAAATTATTCCACATTATTAGTGTATTTAAAAAAATACTACCAAATTGCAAGTAATATCAAACACTTAGATTCCTTCTCCTATATGAAAATAGAAAACAAATTTACAGTCATATATTGTATGATTATATTTTAGAGAGAAGAGATGAGAAAATAAAAAAGAAAAAGAAAAAGCTTATACTATATGCATAATATATTTACAAAATACATGAATATAAATGATTTATTATATCTACATATATTATTTGATATTGACAAATACTTGAATCAAATATGATTATATACTTTCGTATTCAAATAACATTGGAATCTTAAAAATAATTCTTGTTAGGATTCTTAACAAATTTTTCGAATTCAAATCTCCATTTCTGAATATTAATATTGTATTGAATCAAAAATCTTGGATTCTTATACATCCCTAATAATATCCATCCATGGATGTATTTATGTGAGTGCCTGCACGTGACAATAAGATCTTTGTCAACTTGTTGCAATATCAAATCCATTTCTCTGGTGTATATACAATAAAACATGTTAAAGACAGCCTCAAACTCCCTGCCTCAAATTCCAATTATCAGGTAATTGGACAAAGAAACATTAGAACACCAGAAGGTTGCACTGCAAGCCTGCAACCTCTTAGAATCAGAAAATTATAGGTATATGTTAGGCGTATAAGCTAGGGAGCCCTAACTTAACCCAAAAACCCATGGTCAAAGGTAAAAACTTGACTCCCACTTATATACTCTTCCACACTTTCATGTGGAACCGAAGTGGGATACCATAACAATCATCCCCTTTAAGATCAGAAGTCCACAGACGGCACACCCCAGGTCACAACCCATAACAATGCCTACTTCCCGGGTGGCAACACCCCTTAGGCCCACGTCCAGGGTACCCCTAGGCCCACCATCGGGTAGACTCTTTCGCCCAGATCCAAAAATCAGACCAAATTGTTGGGCATATAAGCTAGGGAACCCTAAATTAACCTAAACCGTGACTAAAGATAAAGGTTTGAATCTCACTTATATACTCTTCCACACTTTCACGTGGAACTGATGTGGGATATCGTGATAGTATAGCTGTAGAAGAGAACACATTTAAAAGAAAGAATTAAAAACAAACAAACAAACCTGTGAAATTTTAAAAATGTATTCCATAAGTAAGACACTTGATTGCCAATCAAATCAAAAGACTTGAGTAGTTTATCCTCAGACAGCGAACTCAGAAAACCATCATCCTGAAAATCAACTTCGCCATTTGGTTTCTGTTTAATAGAGTAAAAGCAGAGTATATGAATGTTACGAAATTAAACAGATAACAGAACAGTTTTAAAAGGGCAAACAGAGAATAACAGTAACAAAAGTTTCTAGCCTCAAATAATTAAAGGACCTCTATAACATTATTCACCTTGCTTAAGACTTGTACTGGAACTTCAGCATCTGCTATGTCTTGATCTGATCTTGGAGTAAGACCAAATAAATCATCAGAAGATATATCTTTGATATCAATTGGTTGGTTGATAGCCTTGCTGAGTTTTTGCAGCTCTTCGACAAGTATGTCATGAGCAATAGCTAATCCTTTCAAAAGCATAAACTGTTCAAAAAAAAACACATATTAGCAAGAACTTCACCCACGATAATATACTAGGAAAATTCCATTAAAAGCGTCCAAAGTGACTCAGAACAAACCTTATATGCCCATGGGAACCATGAATGCAACAACACATGAGATTAGTTATGAAGGTTGCATAATCTCATATAAATCACTAATTATCATCAAAAACATCCGTTTTTTACAGTAACTATTCCTGAGATAAATGAAATTATGATCTGAACATGATAATTATGCATATGATGTCGAAATGCATGAATAGCTAGCTTGGATCACAAATATATACTGATTAATAGGATTATAGAGAAAGCAACATTCAGGATAGCAACATATGCATGTAGGTAGACGTATGAGTGAGAACAACTGCAAGTACAATGGAAATGCATGGGAAATATGGATACCAAAAGATGTCATATTAGAGAGAGAGAGAGAGTGGAGCTGATGATTATCAAATACAAATGAAATCACTGAAGCAGGGAAGAGTTGCCTGTAAAATAAAATCCCAAAGGAACACCTACTTGCTTTGATTTATCAAGCTCTCCAATAATACCATCTTCATGTGCTCTAAGATCAAAGAAAGAACAAAAGTTAAATTCATTATTATACAACAGAATGTCAATACTTTTCCGAGTAATAAAATATAAAGGGCAAGAATAACATGGCAAAAAAATTAAGAATTAAAGCATTGTTGCACTATAATTTTCGTCAGTATAAATTTTGTCTACCTTTAAATTCTTTTTGCATGAATTTTTTATATCTTTTGTACCAATGCAAAGGTGTTTGATTAGTATCTTTATTTAATCCGGAATTCTAGCAATCCCCACAAGATCAATTTAACAGCTCCAAAAAGCGCCAAAACCTACAGTCCTTATTGCATAATGCATATGATGAAACACATGAAGATAAATGATGTGGACAAGAAGATAATTGTCTAGGACTTTGGTACAAGCCCTGTCACCCTATGTGCTTCATACATAGTCATCAGCAACAAAAAATCATCACCTTAAAAAAAAAAAAAAACAAGGGGAATAAAACCATAAATGATCATGTTCAAGTAGTATCATTCAAAGAAAGAAGAAAACAAACCTGGGTACCTTCATTGAGGAAGTGTGAACCCCACTTTTCAGCAGGCTAGCATGTACACTTGTATCAACTAACACAGCATGAAATGCATCAAAATGAACAGGACAATAGGCATGCAGTCCTAGAAGAGCCTTAGGTGGAAGTCGAAATTCATGGACTGCAGCAGGGGATGTATCCAAACAAGCATCAATATTATACCTAGAACAGTACAGTGGCACACTCAAATAACCATGGCCAGGATTAAACAAAGATAAGTATATTTATTGGTTCACTTAACAAAGTGAAACATGTATGAGCAGAAAAGTAGAGTTCTCAACATGTCACTTTCTCAAGAAAAACATTTTAAGAAAATGTAGATTATTTCTATTAACCTGTTCTCCAAGACAGGAGCATATAACAGCTCGAACTTCAGAATAACAGCAGAGGTGGATGGACCCTGGAATTAAAATACCAATTTAGATTCCATAGAAATAGAGAAACTAAAATTTTCATATATACATATGTGAGTATTAAACCATGAGAAAATATATATTTCTGCATTACTTTTCGCATAAATATAAAAGATCAATTTTTTCTCAACCTAAATCCAATAGCATCATCACTTCAAAGATCTGTATTAGCTACAGTCACTTCAAGAAAACAAATTTCGACTACACTTTGAACTTTTAGTTAAAGAGTTAACCCACTTGATCTTTTTGAATGTATTTGTCATACCAATTTATATGCATAGATAAATTTGTAGACATAAATGTGTTGCATGTTCATATCGGAAAAAGAGGATTACCTCAAGTTTACCGAGAGATAAGTTGAAAGAGACTAACATTGCCAAAAGAATATCCTGTCTTGCATATCTAATTCGAAAAGGTTGTGTTGAAAAGCTATAGTCAGCATCATCAATTCTCCAGACCCCATATGTATCATCAGAACCCAAATCAGGTGCTGCTCAGGTAGAAAAAAGTATGTCAGTCGCCCTGGCTCTGGGATAAGCCAAAGAGCAGGGCAATGTGTTGAGAGAGTAAAGCTTTCACAGATAGATATAGAAGATATAATAAAGAACAAAAAGTTCACCATGAGATGTTGCCTACTTACAGAAGTAACCAATTAAGTTTATAAAGCACATAAAACTTGTTAATGTATTGCATAATACCCACATTATCCATTGTCTTTGTTTTTCAAAGTACTAGATGACTTATCACCTACAAGGAAAATATCAATATTTCTTTGTGAGAAGAAACAAGGAATTTTATTCAGATTATTCAATATAAATAGGCTAGAAAGGGATGTCATTCCTTGTTGAACATACAAAAGAAAAAACAGAGTTATAGAACAAAGGAATTGCAAATCCCTAACTATATCTGACACACAGATCAGTAAATCCTTTATGATTAAGATCCACAAAGCTGCTTTAAATCTAAGCCTATTCCCCACCTACTCAAAAGTTTTCGCCATTTCCTAAAAGTTTCTCTTACCATTTTCAAACCATATAGAACAACAAAAAGCAGAGACAATAAATCCGTAAAAAACCAGACCCCTATCGCAGTTAGGCCATCAGGAACATAAACTTTTACAAGGCTGAATGTGGAATGCTCCAGTTCAAGTCAAGGAAATTTCAATGTCGATAAAAGATTTAAAAAAAAAAAAAATCATTCTTTAGATAACTAGTAGGTTCAATTTTCAATACCAAGATCCTTTGGGGAGGACAATCTCTAGACTCCATTCTTCTTTTAAGTTCATATTAGGAAAGAACCATACAAAAATTTACAAGAATAGTCTGTGGAAGGATCTTCTCCCAAGTTCATATCATTGAAGAACCATCAGAAATTTTGCAGAACAACATATTGCAGTGTATGGATCGCCTTACAAAAAAAAGGAAATCAACCAATTAACATATACCATTAGGATAATTACCTTCATACTGAACAACTCTTGCAGGTGTTCCAAAGGAACCATAATCACCATTCTCCCACTTAATTGTAATCTTAAGTTGATACCATCTGGAAGAACATAAATTCAACGTGTAAGAAAGCAGATGTAAATGCTAAGTGAATAATGCCAACTGCATAAAAAATTAAAAATTTGAAGTATACTTTAAAACTAAAACTTCACCCACCCTTGCTGAAATAAGTCAAGATTGTGAAATCGATGAATGTAAATAGAAATCTCATGTACAGCATCTAACATTGGCCATTCAACTACTTCATCATCAGGTTGGAGACCATTGGGATTCTCTGGTAGCTGCTCAAAGTTTAGCTGAGGTAAGGGCTTCGCATCAGGACCATTCAACCTCTTAGGGCTCGTTGATGCTGATCTGTTTAATCCGATTATCCATTTCATACGCTGAAGTAAAACTGACATTTATACTGTACTTCACACTAGAAGTTCACATCCCTCGAGTTCCTCAGACACAACAGAGATTTGGTTGGGTCAGGTTTTGCTTCCAAAGCAAAGAGATTGCAGCATCTCAATAACAGAGCAGCTCTGTCACTGAGGAAATGATATGGGATACCTCCAGCTAAGACTTAGATCTGGCACCAAAAACAGCCCCTTCACCAGAGAACTTCTGCACCACGATGTAATTATGTGAAGCTTTTATCATCATTCTTAAAATTTAAAACTAACAACACATTTTCTTTTTAATGTTCAGAATTTCAGAGCAGCAAGCATACACTTTATATACGGGTTTTCCTTAGCAACATGGTTCACTAACCACATAAAAAATGGAGTAGAAACATAAAATACAAAGCCAGATATTTATATTGGCAACTGTATTGTTTCGGAACAATGAATGCAGGCATCTTATTACTGAAATTACTCTTATCTGTCCCTTTCAGCATATTAAAAATAGAAAATGGAAAATCTATCAGGTATCACCAAATGCGTTTTTGAAACTGCAGTAGAGATAACTGGAATCCTCAAAAGCAGATATCTTTGTCAATGATTAGTTCTAAATCACAAGATTATATAATTACGGGGTTGTGTACTCCTACTAAAACCTACTGTTTGATGAAGTTATACTAGAATGTAAGCTGAAAAAACACAATACAATTCTCTCTCCAATAATTTCCAATCAATCATACAGGCAAAAGCAGTCCACAAATTCGACACATCGAAGTTAATCACATGATTTGTTCATTTCTGACTAATAACTATACATCATTACTTTGCACATTTGCAGATTAGGAATTAAAATACAGAATCATAAGTAGAAAATCATAATCTCAATAAACCCCCAGATAAAAAGTTGCAAACTTCACACAAGAAAGCTGGCATTTGATCACATTTGTACCAAATCCTCCTTCTCAGAATGGTCATTTCACAAAACCCCAAGTTCCCACGAACTACTACAGCAAATTAAACTACAGGTCTAAAATACAGATTAATATCAGGAAAATAATTAATTCCAACAGAAAAATTCCATGGCATTGCATTCAAATCCAGTGATCTGAACACAGGGTTTTAAATAATGAGTTGAAAAACCTGGAAATGGGGCTTTATCTCCCTTATTTTGGCCGACGCAGTTGATAGGGTCGGCGAGATGAGATATGGTGGCTGATCTTGGGGGCGGCGCGTGGCGTGGTAGCGGCGGGAGACAGACAGGGGAGGAGACAAGGAGAGGAGTTTGAAGCAGTAAGGTCGTGTTTGGACAGCTAAGTTAATTACGAGGATAACAACTGGCATGTCTTGTATTTTCCTCTTTTCCACACCACTTTATCAAAGAGTTTAATTGGAAAATTATATAAACTAGTTTTTTTGCCCGTGCGATGCACGAAATTAAATTTTTTTAAAAGATTTAATGATAATATATATTAAAAATATATATGAGTAATATATATTTATGATAATATGTATAATACATTGAAAATAATCATTTTATCTTTTATGAATATTTAAACATTCAAAAAAGAATATATATATATATATATCAAATAAAGAAAATAAAAAATATATATTATTTTCTTTATAATCAGAAATGTATTTATAATTATACTTGACATGTAATAAAGATAATTATAATTGAAATGTATATGTACATATATTTTTTTTTATTTTAACTTGACATGGTTACCAATAAAACGAATGTGATTATGGATGATGCACTATTTAATAAAGATAAATGCTTGTCAATATTAAAATCACATTAATTAATATTAATAATGGTTTTATAAATCACATCCAAATGCATGTCTACTTAAATAACTATATAATATAACAATATCATATTGTTATCTTACCTTTTAATGTGATTTGATTATAAATTGAAATTTAATATATGAAAGTCAGTTAATGATTCCATAGGACCACAAATAATCTTCGGTTAAAATTTCATTACCTTTGATCTATTACATTTAATTCTAATAGAATTAATAAAGATCCATGAGACCATAACTCATATCTATAACATAAATTTTATGTAATTTTAATTTTAACAGAATTAAAGTCCCTTAAAACTTAACTCACGGTTATAAAGGAAGGTAATGATATTTGAAGTCAAATTTTTGTAATTTCTTGAATTGATTGTGCCATCTAATTAATTCCATTATGAACATACCAAAAATTTCAAATTTGATTTATACATATATAATGAGTAATAGATTTCCTAATATAATATAATTTGTTAATCCTATTTAAGGCTAATATTTGACTTATATATGGACGTATTACATATGTGTATATATATAATCAAATATTTTAAATAATTAATAAATATATAATGTAATTTTATTTATTTATATATATAGGATAGAGTTTTTGGCGGGAAAATATTGCATTTCTATTTTTAGCAATGTTTGTGTTTTTATATATATAAAGATAAATATTATATTTTAGATTAATTTTCATGCACCCTGTCACAATATTTGATCAAATATTTGAGTTTTACAATTTTAATTGATTAGGGTTGATAGATGTGAATTCACTGCTTATATAGGGTTAATTGCACTAACACTACCAAAATATCAATGACTTGGCACATAAACCACCGAACTTTATTTTGTTACACTGATATATATATATATATATATAAATTATTTGGGATCGCACTTAAACCACTTAACTTTTTTTCCGACCATTTTTCGCCCAATTTTGGCACGTAACATAAACAAAGACTATAATACATATCAAAAATATCTCTTTAAAATATGTTATTGTCCAAATAATAGGTAAAACTATAAAAGACCATAATATGCATAAAAAATACCTCTTTGAAACATGTCGTGTATGTCACGTGTTGGAATCCAGTGAAAAATGGCTGGAAAAAATAATAATGGTTTAAGTGTCAATCTCGAATAGTTTACATATGTCAATGCAACAAAAAAAAAAAGAAGTTTGGTAGTTTATGTACATGATAATTTGGTGGTATTGGTGAATTAACTCTTATATATATATATATATATATATATATCTTCTTTCTTACTTACCAACTAATTTATTGATTAGAACAAACTTGAAAGATATATATAAACCAACTTGAGCTATTTAGATAGCCAATGACCTTAAGCTCGAGCTAAAATTTACTCGACCCAAAAGACTCACGAATTCTATTAAACATAATGTTTTTCTACAATTGCGTCCTTACTACATATAGTTAGTTATTTACAATAAGAAATTGAGTCAAGTTCTACATGTACTTATCTAAAATATATAATGTTAGTTAAAAATAATATGGGTTGACAACTAAACTCTAAAAATAAATTTGGAGAAATGATAATTATAAGAAATATTTTGTATACCAATTGAAGCAGGGAATGTAGAACACAAAAGAAATAAAATAAGCAATTAAGCATTGTTGATGCTATATGTCTATCATAAGAGTGCTCAAGAGAAGGGAAATCAAATCCCCACTTTTAGTCAATAATAATCAATCGTCTTTAATGAGTCAGCACAAGTCTATTTAAATCTAATAAAAGGTCTCTAACATAATAATTAATTGCAAAACAATCCTCATAATTTAAGTAAACTTATTAAGTACACATTAACGATGCATCAGTTGCATAATACCCACATTAACCATTAGTTGGTGTATCTTTATCTTTATATATATAAAAACACAAACATTTCCTCAAATAGTAATGTTAAAATTTTCCCGCCTAAAACATCTTGCTAAATGTGGAAATGATTTTTATTTATTAAAATAAATGATAAATGATAAATTATGTTTGATGATATGTATATTTATGGAAGTGATATAATAAAATAACTTTTTTACCATAATTGTCAATATGGTAATTTAATTATTAATTTCAATTCATATATTTATAATATCATTTAAACAATATGTGTATCTACATATGATACATATATATGATTAATTTACGTCATATAATATCATAATTATATATCATATAGATATTAAAAAATTAATTTATTCCATTCACTGATAATATATATATTTATATATGATTTAATATGCATGTAAATATATGCAAATACAAAATAATAAATATATAAATAGGTGTATGACATATGCATACATATGTTTATATATATATATATATATATGAGAATATTTTCTGAAACAATAAGGTAAAAAATTTCCCAAAAATAATTTTATCATCTAAAGGTCTCATCTTAAATATGGAAATTCGGAAATTATGAATAAAAGATAAAATTTTAACTATGTGACCTTTAAAAGTGGAGATGTAAATGGAATATTATGATTGATCTTCGTAAATTGTGCTAATTGATTATTTATTAATGATTTTGTTAATTGATTACTCATCAAATTTTAATTTTTAATTTGGAAATCAATATTCTTCCATAAATAAACTAGACTTACAATTTTTAATTTGTATATATCTATGGAAGAGTTATGACAAAAAATCTTCCACATATTTGTCTATATGGTTAGTCAACTTTGATTATTAAATTTCAATTGATATATTTATGATCTGATTTAAATAATGTATATAAATATTATTAACGTAATATCATCAATAATATAAAAATTGATTATATACAATAATATAAATATAGATATGATTTGATATTCAAATGAATAATATATATATATATATATATTATAATTCATTCCACAATAAAATGATATAATACATATATTAATTGAATTTTGTTTCAAGATGACACATTTTTCTTCACTTTACATACGTTTACATAATTATCTATGACTTAAAAATCGTTTATTTATAAATGGAAAGATTTATATTGATTATTTTTTTCATAAATAATATCTAATGAGAATTATATCACATAGAAATGTAAAATGACATTTGCATGATTTATGAGATATATATACTAATAAAATTTGTAATATTCATTATTGTGAAACATAATTTTTATGGGATTTATGTTTGTATTAAAATTTTAAATAATTTGTTATGCATATATATAAACATCTGACGTGAAGATGAACTATATTTTGATAAATTTTTATCTTTATTTATATAAAAATCAAAATATTATCTAAAACAGATGATTTTCCATCCAAAAGTCAGATATTATAAATAAAAATAAAATGATGAATTTATATGATAAAAAAATCATCTATTTAAATAAAAATGTTTTCCTTTAAAAATGAAGAGTTAAATGGAATAAAGTTATTGATTAGTTTCATAAATTATGGTATTGACTATTTATAAATGATTGTGGTAATTGTTGTAACTAATTTATTAATCAAAATATTCATTTTAATTTGAGATTTGAATATTAATTTTCCGTAAGTAAATGTCACACAACTCTATCCATTATGAGGTATATAATTATATACTATCATTAGCATACATTGATTATTTAATTGACTATTTGAGATATATAATTATTTTGTCGTTGATTCTACCAATTAAACTAGCATATATAGATATCACAAAATATAGTATTTAAAATTAACATTAAAATTGATTATCTTAAATTATGGTAATTACCAGATATAATCAACAATCATACATTATAAATAATAAAAATTTATCTTGGTTTGATTCACTCGCTTTTATTCTGTTATTTTATGTATCACTTTTGAACGATTCTTGGAAGGGTAAGACATCCTTAGAGGTAAAAATTATAAATTGATGTTTATTTTGTTTGTTTTGTTATAAAATTATATTTGAGAATCACATTGATGAATTTAATTATTGTTGATTTTTATTTAGTGTTTATTATTATTATATGGAACTATAAAAATAATTCACTATTGAATGATACGAGATTCTATGATATGTTATCTGATTGATTTGTGTTATTTTAATTTTTTTATATGATTTTTATTTTACTTTACTTTTAACATGGTAGTATTATATATAAATTATTATTACTTTAATATAATTTAATTTTTTAAAAGCTTTGATCACTTCTTATGTGCAGGTAATAACTGAAGAAATCTTGGCTTGCGACTTGAGAGTACATATTTACCAATTGTTGAAATATATTAATTGATTTTGACTTAGCAATCAAGATAGTGAAAGTTTGAAAGGTAATATGTTAGGGAAAATAAATCTGATTTTAGATTTATTTCAAAATGATGCACCATTCATGGTGTTAAGAATAAATATAGTGATTTATTTTGACGTATAAATGTATAAATATAATGGATGAAACTATAGTTGTATTAGTTTTTTGAGTTTTTTTACACTGAATGTTTGAATTATATGTAAATTCACAATATTAATTGTCAATTATTCTTTTGTCAAATCTAAAATAAAAAAAATTATTGATATTTGATACATATACTTTTCAATTTTCTTGAAATATAGATGTCATTGACCTTTTTTTTTTTTTTTATATATACATGCTAATATTATTTGTATGTATGTAGTAATGATAGATTCAATATTATTAATCGCATAATTGATCATGCATTTAAATATTAATAAAACTCAAATCTATCAGTAGTATCAACTTTTTTCATCTAACTTATATTAATAAAAAAAATTGAACAAATAATAATTGGTATATGCATATAGTATGAGATTTTTAGTTTATTTATTTCTTAAAATATAGGGTACGGTAAGGTTGATTTCTCAAGTTATATTTGGAAAAATATTAATAAATCATAAATATTACCTCAATGTAATATTACACATGTTGATACAATATATTGCATAAGTCAACTATTAAACTTAAATATCATATGATATATTTCGAAAATTAATTAGCAATTTATACTCATGTGATTCAATTTGATCACATTTTTAATAAATAATATATATAATATGTATTATGTTGATAAATGAATTTTAAAATATTATAATATGTAATTAATCTCATGTCGGACTTTTCTTAAAGTAATACATTTTTAATCGTGGTCAATTATATATTTTTGTTTCAAAAGTAATCAGTCGTTTTAGTTTGAAAATTTTGATGTATACAAAATATTGTGAGAGATAAGAACAACATAATAAATATTTTTAATTAAAAAAAAGGTTCCAAATTTGTAATGTGTAAGTTTCTTTTTATTTTAGTTATTTTTTTCTTATAAATTTATATTATTAGGTTTGATATAGACATTTTCAATCACTTTCAACATTTTATAACAATAAAAACTAATAAAAAATATGTAACAAATTTATTAAATACCGGTTTTAAAAAAAAGTTTTTAGATGTTATTTGATTACATTACAAATACCAATATTAATATTGAATAAGAAATATTACTCTATTTCATTCAATTCTTATATTATATATATATATATAAATATTATCATATATACAAATTTATTTACATCGTATTTATATAAAAATATTTTATTTTAAAATTTATCTTCGTGCATCGCACGGGGTAAATACTAGTATATATAAAAACACAAACATTGCCAAAAAAAGTAATGTAAGAATTTTCCCGCCTAAAGTTGCATTCTACTTCTGGAAATAAAAATTTATGTATCAAAATTAATGTAAATGAATTTCTTAATTTCTTAATGGGCGTAAATATGGAATCTTGCTTAATGTGTAAGAAAATTGTTATTAAAAATATCAATTAATTAACGTAAATCGTGAAATCTTTTTGGGAAAGAAGTCATTATTTATATAAAATGGAAAATTGAATTAATGTGATTATTAGCATTAGCATCTACTATGAGTTATTTTTTCTTCTCTAAAATGAAATATACATGTTTTCTTTTTCCATTCACAAGACATGTCTCTTATAAAAGGGAAGTTTCTATTATGGAAATAAAGATTTAAATTGATTCCTTATTAATATTTATATATATATATAAATTAAATTTGATGATAATACATATAAAAATAGATTTAGATTAATTTCATTCGATGATATATATATATATATATGTGTGTGTGAGATTTAATATGCATGTAAATATATACAGAAAAATATATATTATATTCTTCTTACTATTACAAAATAATATTAAAATAAATGATATATCATTATCTTTATACATAAAAAAATAAGAACATTACCGAAATATTAAGACAATATTTTATGGTCCAAAACATCTTGCCAACTCTGGAAATAATTTTTTTATATTAAGTAAATAATAAATGATATTTAATGCATATCTCATGATATATATATATATATATATATAACGAATTGATATGGAAAAAGAAAAAGTTTATACATGTTTGTTTATACGGTAAATCAATTTGAATTAATAAATTTCAGTTGATATAGTTATTTTATGCTTATTTTAATAGGTGAAAATAAGATAGATACAATGAAATTCCTATATCAGCTAACTTTTTATTTATTTCACTTAACTTTATGTCTAAAAAGATACTTATGATCCTTTATTAGTTATCTTAAATTGTGGAGCTTTCCTCAATTATAGGAATTTGTTTTGCATTTTATATGAGAGTCAATCTCCATAAGAAAATATATTTTTCATATAATTACATGATGAATATGAATATATCTCTCTCATATATATAGAGAGATATGTATATAGTTATTCCTTTTTTAGATGGTAAATATACATATTTTTATATTATTAATTTAATTTATAGATATATAAATTATATAGATACATCTATATATACACACCAACATAATATATTATACAACATGTCCTAAAATATAGTATCCACTAAAATAAATATTTTACATTATAGTATCCACTAAAATTATATATATACACACACAAACACCATACGACCTAAAAATGTAGATGCATATATGGTGAATTTTTGTTTTCTTCAAATCCCATAATTCAATCCATAAAATTCTCAATTCGTTGTCATAATAATTGTTTACTATATTTCATAGATTTTAAATATAAGGAAATATGTACTACCAAAATTAATTAAAGTTGTATATACGTGTGTATATAGATAATTAAATATAACATACAATTATAAATTAGTTACAGAATAACTCACAATCACACATCTACATGAATGATTTCAATTCAATCAATATTAACATACCATATCTAGCTAGATATAATTTCTAAAAAAACATCAATTGTTATTGGCTATATATATGCATTGCTGAAAAATATAAATCCGAGAACATTTGAACCAGAGTCTCATTCCAGATATATTTTTATATTCTAATTTTTTCATCAAAAGACACATAATTTCAATCTTTTGAATTATCAATGAGATACTAACATTATTTGTGTAGTGGAAATGAATTTTTTTGCTTATGATCAATATAATCAGGTATATGTGTCTTTTTATTTTATTTTTAATTAACTATTAATTTGTTAAATGTTGTTTCTCTTGCCAGAAACTGCGTTGTTGATCAAGAATCAATGTGGAAAATATTGGTGATTAAATGTTTCACGAATTGGTGATTTATAGACATTTGTATTTTTGACAAGGGGTAAGTATTTTTCCAAATAGAATGGTTTGTTTGAATTAATATATTGTGGTGTTAGTGATTTTTTTTTTTTTTGTCAAAATATACCTTGATGTAATGTTTGTATTGTAGGAAATTATAATCTTCAATCAAATGCTACATTGCTACCATGCCTTTGGTGATAGAACTAAGATGTACTAGAAATCATACTAATTTTCTGAATCATTTAGGATGTGTCCCAAATTTTTTATTCTAACATGTTATAATAATATTGAAGAATATTTGATTGTCATATGTTATAACCAATCTTTAGTTGGAAAGAGGTTGTATCGCCAGTATATTTGTTATATACCAAAACAATTATTATTTGATTTTCCCTTTGATTTTTTATTCTTATTATTTTGCATTGATGTATATAATAAAATCATTTTAATGTTGTAATTTATTTTCAACAATCTCCTATTGATATTCAGGAAGTTATTTCAAGAAGATGGTGATAAAATAATCAACTCTTCAAAAGATTAAAATTCAGAAAGTTATTTCAAGAAGATGGTGAATTTCATAAAATAATCAATTCTTCAAAAGATTTAAAATTGACGGTTAATAAATTGTCGGTTGATTATAATTCAGATGTAATTAAGTTCAAATTATTATTTAGTTTATGGATGTTATTTTCAAATATTAGGGCATCCTAATAATGCAAGAAACTGACATTCATCATTGTCTCATTCTTCAGTAAAAGGGAATAGTACTACACAATGATATATATTGTTTTTCTTCTTATTTACTTTTGGGTTGTAAAGTATATATTCATATTTCTGGTCTATTATGACCACTTTTCTTTATTTATCTATATATTTGAACTTTAAACATCTTTATTTTAAAATGAACTAAAAGATAATAATCTATTAATACGTATTTCTAACACTACTCAAATTCACATTAAACTAGCAAAATTATATAGAAATTTTCTTGAATTATATAATTTTATTGATATAGATAAGGATATGAATAGGATATTAGTAAAAGTAATTTTCAAACTAATATGTTTTATAGATATATGATTAGTACTTCAAAATTCAAAATTAAATTGATTGTTTATAATATATAAATATTGTTACATTTTGTATCATTATTAAAATTTGAATACATTTTTTATGTTGTCATTATAAGAAAATCAATCTACAATTTAATTAGCAATAAAAAGATAATTTATCCATATATGTATGTATAGAAATTTGATGTATAAAGATATGTAAATAATTATCTAATCTTATATATATATATAGTATGAGTTTTCTAAAATCTACTGATATATTACTTTCTATATAAAAAATATTTAAAAATTTGTCACATATCTTGAACATATTATTTATATATTTATAAATAATATTTTTGTTTCAGGTTCTTTAAATGAACGGTTTATGATGATGATACAAAATAACATTCATGATTTTTTTTTGGTTCATGAATGTGGTGATTGGTGAGGTACCTTGACTATGAGATGACTCACTTTGAGAAATGTTATGAGAAATTAAAATATCATTATCATTTGTTATCCCTAAAAGTAAACACAATATTATAAGTGAAAAACTCATTTTTCGTCCTCCCCAAGAGCTACTTATGAGTCATGTAAAAATACATTTTTTAATTTTGATATTGTAATTAATTGACAATTTTGTCCAACTTTGATCCTTTTTTCACCGGATTTTCAATTTTTTGGCCACATTCCGAAGGGTGCACGTCACCCCCAATTTGTAGCCGCCCAATTTGTAGCCGAAAATAAAAAATCCGGCCAAAAAGGACTAATATTGGATAAAATTTTTAGTTACAGGACAAAAATTAAGAAAATAAGGACCTAAATTGGATTTTCAATTATAGGACCAAATTGAAACAAAATGTATTTTTATAGGATTAAAAACAAACCATAACTTTGGAAGATAAAAAAAAAGAAGAGATTTTTCCTCTTCTTATATAACAATATGTTATAGTTTGTCATTCATGTTTTCCATTTTAATGAATATAAATGCAAATACAACAATTATATTTTAATATCTAATCAAACATAATAATTAGATTTAGCTCATAACTTTACAATCATTCATAAAGTCATCTATTCTACGAACACAAATTTTGAAATTAGATGACAATCTTTCATAATGCAATTTTAAAATACAATACACATGTTTACACTAATCCAAATAAATTTATTGCTTACATAAAGATAAAGAGATTGAAGAAAGGAATATCACCACAGATGTTACGTATAAATTTTAACTTATTAGTCTGCAATTTTATTATGTAAAATAATCTTCTCCTTTAATTACAAATTATTTAGGTCTCAAACTTATATTGTTAGGTTGACATTATAAGATTTCATTTATTCACAATTTCTAAAGTTAACCTCTACTAATTAAATATTTAAAATATAGACACTCATTCAGTTTTCATCTATTAAATTTATATATACACATATATTATTTCAAATTTCAAATATTTTATAAATATGAATAAAATTATAATTATTATTTAAAAAACTTAATCCCGTGCATCGCATGGGTACAAAACTAGTGATCTTAATTAGACATGTTGTCTTGTCGCTAACCCCTAGGTTGATATCACTCGTTTGGAGCAAAACGGTCGGATCGATCTAGTGTTTTTGGATGTGTTTTTGAACGGGTTTCCAACTCGATTCGATTCAAGCAACAGAAAAAGAGATTCAAGATTCAAGATCTTAAAGAAGAAACAACAATCCACTAAATTTTCTTTGAATTATTTCTAATTTTGTTCATGTCGTTTTGTAATTTGTTTCTCTCTTATGTTTGTTGGTTGGGGATCTCTAAACTTTGAACATGAGAATAGTTTCATTGATACTTTGTTGAATTTATAGTTTTAATAATATATCTTTTCAACACACCATAATTTAGTGGCTCCAACGCACTAATAATATCACTATTGATCACTGAGTTTTTGTTTCATTTTTCTATTCGAGTTAATTATAGATATGGTGTTTGGTGTGATATTGTTCCCATGGACGCATGTCATTTGTTATTGGGTCGTGCGTGACAACTTGATACTTTATGCCTTGCCGAGCTAAATATACATTGTTGTCGTCTATTCTGAGGTCTCCTGCCCCTCCTCGTGATAGCTCAGCACTAATCCTTTCTCTTGACACCTTTGTGCATGAGATGAGGGATTAGCTCCAGACTTTGTTCTCTTATTAGCTCATGATATTCCTACTGAAACCATTATACTGCTATGAGAGTTATCCCTTGAGAAAGTATGAGGTGTTTCGTTGTCAAGTAGAGGATTTGTTTCGCAAAGGGCATGTACAGGAGAGTTACGTTGTACCCGCACTACTATTCCTATGAAAGATTGTAACAAGCGTCGAGAGTCGGTAGCACTAGGCTTTCTCAAGTGATATTCACCAAATACTTCAATTACATATCGACAAAAATTTAATAAACAATCAATGACAGTTGTTTCAGCAACTTGTAAGTACTCATCATAATGGTTGGTATGACCACCATGTGCTAGTTGGCGTATGACATCAACTCTCACCATGCATTTTTGAAGTGGTGAGAAACATTTTTTTTCCAACTGCATCAACTCACCATTGAAAGTATTTATCGTGGTTTCCAATGCATTAACTATGCGCAATAATAAATCTTTACCCATTCGGAATCATCGTCGTACTACGTCACTGCCCCAAGTCGGATGATCGGAGAAGTAATCATTGAAAAGTCTAGTGTGTGCACCCTCACAATCCCGTTCCACATATGTTCTTCATTTTCTAGTTATGCCAAAAGAATTATGTGGTACATCGAGAAGTGACTGTTGTTGTTGGAGTAACACCAAGTATTCTTTCTCGACTTTGTCATCCATTATGAATTCGATAAGACTGTCACATCGCTCTCGTCAGAGAATGAGTTCGATGATGAAAACTTGTTTGATAATTTGGTAGGTTTAAAATTGTGAATGAGTGAAAAGGATTAAGAAGTTGTGAAGTGGTGAATTTGAAAATGTGCTACTCTAACATATATAATGTGATTTCCCATGGCTAGTTTTACAACGGTTAGTTTTCCAACAACTAGTTTTTCAACTTGTAATTTTGCAACTACTAGTTTATAAGGGAAGATAAGTACATTACACACAATAAGAAAATCACATTACATAAATGAAAAAAAAAACTACAATATAGATATTTGAAACAACAAGGAATAAAATTGCATAATGAAAATAACAGGTAAATAAAATTACAAGCCCCAATTATTCTTTATCTGATCACATATGTAGAGGTGTATACGTAGTTGTTCATCTATCATATTTGAGGTATCCCTCATGAGGATTTTGTACTCGCATGTTTTGGAGAGGCTAACTACTGTCGATAGTTTTTTTTTTTTTTTTGTGTCATAACCTTCTAATTCATCTAATTTTTCATTAATTTCTCTCGACTCTGTTCGGTGTCGTTTGAATTTCCTTTACCCGTTGCCATCATCTTCACTACCTTTTGACCCGTTGGATGGGTACGTGCTTGATTGACATCCTCATTAGACTCCGTGTTGGTAGACGAAGTGTAAGCTCCATACTCATGGATTTTTGTCTTCTTTGTACGATGAAAATCATCGTTTGGATCTGCAAATTTGGGACTTTCTTTCAAAATCATCCAAGATCCCACATGCTTAAACCACTACTTCTCATGCACTTCTGCATACATTTTCTATGCCTTTAGCATGATATCTGCGTCACTTGAACCGTTTCCCCAATTCTTCTTTATCTTGATGTAGATTGCATTAAACCGTTTGCATTTTTTTCCGAATGGTATAAAAATGTGACTTCAACACGGCCCATGTTTTGAATGGTGTGTTGGCTGGGCGATTGTTATTGTAAGAATCAGCAATCCAGATCCACATTTGCTGCAACTTTTGAGAATTACCTACCACCCAATATGTGCTAATATCTAGCCAACACTTACAAGAAACTCATTTTCTACATGAGTGGACACTATCTTTTGATTATGCTTAGCAGTGTTTACTTCTTCGACACTTGATAGGTCAGCCACGCGATTGATATTCTCAAGACTTATTGGAGAGTATTGTGGTGAGAAAGAAGACGATTTTGAGACGGTGGAGTTGGAGTGTCTTTGTCTGTGCCGAATCCATTTGTACAAAATCTCCTTGATGATGGCCGGAGGAAATCCATATAGAGGACGTGTCATGAAGGGGAATTGTGGTGGATACATAAAATTAGGTGAAAAGTTTCGACCTTTTGAGAAATTTAGAGGATGTATAGGGAAATTTTGGGAACTGGCATCTTGAGGACGGATGTTGAAATTTTGAGGAAGGATATTGTTACTTTGAGAATATGTATTTTCTCGGAATTGGATGAATGAAACCAATTCTTCCAAGAATATTTATTCATTTTACTCAAAGAGATGTACAAGATTTCGTAGAAATTGATATTTGAAAATTTTAACAAGTGATAAAAATTTGTGAATTATATCATGTATTTATAGTGCCAAAATTCTAAATTAAAAAAAAAGTATCTATTGAAGAAATAGTAGTTTAAAAATGGTTTTAAAAGGGGCATACACAGAATTGATTGAGTTTGCATCAAATGAGAAACATAAAATTAAAGGAAAAAAAAAAGTAATGGGTGTGGACCCACCTAGAAACAGAAAAAAGTATTGATTGAGGTCACGTTCTAGAAAGAAGGCAAATTTTTCTGTACTGGGCGCCACACTCCCCTCTCCCTGTCTCCCCTTTTCTTCTTCTCTCTCCTATCCCCTAGTTTTTCTTCATCTTCTTGGGTAGCAAAACTTTTATCCACCTCTTCCTCTACCTCTACCCAAATCCACCAACTCTCTTCTATCAATTCTCCTAGGTAAACCTTTTGATATGTCATCCTCTACTGCATGGAGATGCTCTAATGAATCATTCTCTATTCCTGTAAATCAATTATTGGTTTATCGTTTACTTCGACAATATCTTGTTATATAGCAAATCAGGTAATGAGCATGTGACACATCTTCGTGTGGTTTTCTTGATTTTGGGGGTCTAACAATTCTTTGCTTCTTCTTCTAAGTACAACTTCATGGATTTCTTTTTCTTTACTGGATATAAGATTTATGCTTCTGGCTGATATAGAGAATGATAGTGAGAAATTTGTCGTTATTAGTGATTATCCTAATATGTCTACATTAATAGAATCCAAAAGCTTTCATGGGTTGACACCATTCTATTGATGAGTTATAACTTATACCTCATTTTAGTTCGATAATGGTGCTTAATACAATTGCAATTCATGGAAATATTTTTTTTTGGGAAAAAATCACATTTGGTCCCGTAACTATTTCCTTCTTCGCAATTAATCCCACAACTATTTACTTTGTTAATTTAGTCCTGTAACATAAACAATTGTTCGTTTTTTGCACCAATGTCATCGGAAATTTCAAAATTGACCAGAAAATTGTCACGTGATTGACACTTGACAACCAACTTAGGGGTTTCCGACAAGAACTAATGACGTCACATGATATGTCATTTTTTAATTTATTGGTTCAACCAATAAAAAAAATTCTAAAATAAATAAATAAATGACAGATATATTTATTGCATATCCACATCATCAAAAATATAAATTTACTTATCCTCATCATAAAAAACATATAAAAACATATCCATATCCGTTCTTGCAATACTATAGGTACTATTTGTTCCCACGTGAATTTATTCTATATACAAATCATAAGTTGTTGAAATATCTTGCTTCTTGGGATAACCTTTCAATTAGAAGAATGTCTCCCGTGCATCAAAGCATGGATCCGAGTCGTTCGGCCCACTAATTTTTTTTAGTAGGTAAGTTTTTTTTTTTTTTTATCTGACATTTATTTTATGTTACTCATACCTTTATGTAATGTTAGTCATACATTTATGTTATATTAGTCATACTTTTATGTCTAAATATCATATCCTTAGTTTAATACTTTAACTTAAAATAAAACCAATAACGTTTATATTATGTTATTCATACATTTATATTATATTAGTCATATGTTTATATGTTATATTACTCATACCTTATATATAAATATCATACCTTTATACAATACTTTAACTAAAAAAAACATAATTTCAGCTCAATTTTTGTATATGAATACCTTTATAAGATATGATGTATACCTTTTGTTGGAAACGTTTGAAGAATGTTTTGATGAGATAAAACCTTAAGTAACTCTAATAAGCATAACCAATCTTAGTGTAGGTTACTGCAATAGAGGTGCTGCAGAAGATTAAAAGAAACAGAGAAAGTGTCAAATGAAGGATACTGAAGATAATGGTTGAAAAGAATCTAGTGAACTAATTAGGATACTAATGACTACATGAAGCTACTGAAAGAGACCTCCTCGAGGCAAAATACAGCAAGACAGGAAGCTACCTGGGAGACCATGCCGAAAGCATACTGCAGGAGCAGCATGCTATAGAAGCCTCAAGCCACCTGAAGGAGCAAACCAGAAGAGGAAGCTCCAGAGTGAAGCAAGAGGAGGAAGCTGCAATGCAGACATGAGAAAAAAGTCAAAAGTTACCAGTAGACACAAGAAGTTACCGGTAGAGAGAAGAGAAGATGAGTCAATCAGAAGAAGACACGTGGAAAGTGAAAAGCTGGCGTGTGTCAGGAGTACGGCGCATCAATGATGGAAATTTGTCTACCTTCAACGGGCAGATTTCACAACCTATAAAAGAGGAAGACTGAAGACTGAGAAAGAGAGACGAGAGGGAAGTGTGCGCAAGAGAAAAGATAGCGAGCACAACGGAATATTCAAGCTCGCAAAGAGAAGCGCAAAAAGAAGAGAGAAGAGCTCAAAAGAGAAGAGCTCAACAGAGAAGAAAGCGCAGAGAGAGGGGGAAGATAATAAAAGAAAAGAGAGTGTTCAGAAGAGCAAAAGAAAAGAAGAAAAGCTCGAACACTCCACACCTCAAAGACGCACACTCAGTCAGTCAGTCCAGCAGCAAGCTTCAGCAGATCAATCTGCAAACGAAGACCAAGCTTGCTGTACCCAGTTGAAGAAGAAGAAGACAAACTCCTTCTAAAGGATTGTCATGGAGTACTCAGTGCGAGAAGTATAGTCCTGCTGAATTTTCCACTTTCTAGGAGAGAAAGTGAGGACTCTAGGTGGGTAGATTAGGATCCTGTGTGGGTCAGTGGGAAAGTAGGCAAGCAGCTGTGTGAAGGCTTGCTACTTACTTGTTAAATAAGAGTTGTAATAGATAGGTCTATGTAAATCAACTAGCTTAACAAAAGTTCCCTCTTGAGAAGAGGCAGAGAGGACGTAGAAGGATTACTCCACCTTCGAACCTCTATATATCCATAAGTCTCCATGTGCTTACTGCTGTCTCATGATAAACTACACATCTTCTACTTGGCTCTGAAATGAGACTTCTGCAACCACTCTGATCAGTAACCTCCTAAAAGGTTACTGATTCTAGAACCGAGCCGTTAGAAGAAAAGAAAAGTTTGAAAATATAGTAGACTTATTCACCCCCCTCTAAGCCTACTACCAGCCTTTTGGGACCAACACCTTTATATCAACATAATCATACATTTATGTAATATATAAATGTATAACTAACATAATTAAAAAGTAGGGCTAATTACAAATAATCATTCAAACTATACATGTTTTTGTGTGAGTTGCAAACAATCATCTAAGATGACCACACCACAAATTCCGACCAAATCAAATCACGTGCGAGACACACCCTATACTTATAAGTGTATTTTTTTTTCATTTTTTGTTAAGTTTAGAGAAAATAAATAGGATTCTTACTTTTAAATCCTAAACCTCAATATTCTTCCTCAATTTATTTTATGTTAAGTTTAGAGAAAATAAATAGAATTCCTACTTTTAAATCCTAAACCTCAATATTCTTCCTCAATATTGTTGAGTACAAACAAGTTGGACAAGTAAGAGGTAATTATGGATGAACTGCTGCACAACTAAAATAAACACATCATAAACTAATTTGAATTTTAGAAAAAGATTTTGGGCTTGCGAAAATATATAGTATGTTCTATAATCCATATATAATTTTTATTTCACACACCTAAATTCAATTGAAAATCCTTAATTTAGTTTCAAAATCCCTAATTTATTTTCGAAACCCCTATGTTAGAAACTACAAAATTTATAATTTCCCTATTATATGTAGGAATTACATATCTATAATTTATTTTTGAAATCCATATTTCTCAGTAATTTATTTTTGAAATCCATGTTACTTCCCTATTTTTCCTTATCTTCCGATTTTCTCCTCTTTTTCTCCTATTTGTACATTCGATACTCTTTTTCCTTATCATAATTTTTTCCCATGTGTTTTTGTTATGTTAGAATTACAACGAGATTGGTCTTTCATTTTCAACTTATTTTTCTTGTGTTGTATAAACTCCTTTCTTTCTTTTTATTGAATTTTTTTTGCTCATTTGACGTATACTTATGGTACATCCAAATAAATTTTAATATTTGTCTTAATTTTTCTGTTTTCCCGAATCTTTATATATATAAAAACACAAACATTTCCGAAAATAGTAAGATAAGAATTTTCCCGCCAAAAATACCATGCCAAAACTAGAAATAATTTTTTATTAAAATAAATGATAAATAATAAATTAGGTATGATGATATATATATTTAAGGAAGTTATGATATATAACCTTTTAACATAATTGTCAATATGGTAAGTCAACTTTACTTATTAGTTTCAATTCATATATTTAAGATATCATTTAAACAATATGTTTATATATATATATATATATATATATGTATATAAATGATTAACATCATATAATATTATATAAATAATAAAACAATTATTTCATTCGATGACAATATATATTTATATATGATAATTTTATTTGATTTTTTTTTGTAAACAATGTAATATATATTGTATATATAATTTACATTGAATGACCATATATCAACGAATAATATTATTTTGGCAAATACTTAACACTATGACAACTATTTAGTTTACATGAACGTAATATGTCTTAATTAGAAGATGAGCTAATTACTTTTATTTTTATTCAATATTTCCATGTTTAAAATGATAATTTTGATAAGTCAAATTCTTGATAGCTAGATTCCAATAATTACGAGGAAAACATATACATATACACATAAAGTCAACAATTAGATCATTTTAAATATAAAAACTAAAAGATTTGGTAATAATATACTACATAAATATTTTAAGGATTCCATCGGGTTGGATAATTGCATATATATGCAATAATAAACTAAATACCATATCCAAACAATTTTGATATTATATATATATAATCAATAAACTTTGTCAAATATAAATTATTTTTACTGCAATGTAGCTTTATTTTTGTTCCACTCTAATTATTTTTGTTTTGCAATATAGGAATTCAATGAAGAAATTTGAGTAAGAATTGTCAACTTTCGAACAAAATAAAGTTGTAAAGCTTCTGAAGATTGAAGAATTAGCTCTACGAGGTGGATTTTAATTTTTTCTTAGATTTTAGGAAATGAATCATCTTTTTTTTTTTTTTTTACATTTTTGTCAAGATATCAAAGACAATGCAATTAGTTGAATTAATTCTTCTCCATACATATATAAATTAAGCAATGTAGTTGATTGATTTTCATGTTGCAATTTTTTTTATATAAACATTGTTCCTTCTTTTCTCTTACATTATTTCTTCTTTTATATATACACGAGTATCAACACGTGTGTCGCACGTGGAGGATGAATTTTTTAAATAAAAAATTATATTATTATAAATCTTAAATAATAATTTTTTATAAGGATAGATAATTTTTATAGTAAATTAAAGTTCTACTCATATTAAAATTTTATGTGATTTTGGTTTAGATTTCATTGTACAATTATTTAAATATAAAAATTATAAATACTATTATAACCTTAAATAAAATCTTTAATAAGGATACATTAGAAAATTCATATTTTGTAAGAAATATTCATACTTTATATAGGTAATAGATATATATATATATATATATATAAAAGAAAAAATAATATTAAAAAAATATGTAATAGTTTTTATGTCCAAAAGTCTCATATTAGATATGAACGAAAATGTCAAAAAACTTATTTAATGTCTACTCATTTAAAACAAATCCATTTCACATAGATAATGAATGTACAAAATTTCTTACCAAAAATCATGTCTAATAACATATATGTATATTAAGCAATGAAGGCATGATTACCAAAAAGTGTGGTGATTGAGTGGATGTGATTAATTCATAGTTTTTTTTTTAATAAATGTATTTATAAAATAACATGTATTAATTTAAAATGTAAAAATATAGTTGTTACCGAAGAGTGTGGGAACTGATTAGATGATATATATGAGGCATATTATTATACAACTACTTTATTCTTCCAATAATATATATATATATATATATTGAAAATTCTGATTTTGTGATTAATAAATTAATGAATTAGTTGATATAATATATATTTAAATAAATATGACAAAGTACGTGTAGCTATTTGAAATTATATCGGCATTCAATTCATGACTCAATTGTTAAATAACATAGCATGAAATAGATAATTATATATTTAATGTGTATATAGTCACATAAATTCAAATTTTCTTAATTGTTAAATATTTTATATCTGTAAAATGCTTATAATTAATTAAATGTATTATCAAATAGTACTAGATATTTAACACATATTATATACTAGACATATAAAAAAATGTCTCAACTAGAAATATTGTGTATAAACTAGAAATATTTACCAATATAATATCACAGACCGCGCATCGTGCAGGTACGAATACTAGTTGAACTTAAAATGGTAGAAATAGTCTCATAAGTATAGGATGTGCCTCATACGTGATTTGATTTGACCGGAAAATGGTGTTTCAATAATTTTAAATGGTTATTTGTAACTCTCACAAAGGTGAGATGGTTAGTTGCAACAAAAACAAAATAAAAATTAGGTAGTTAAATGCAAAAATGAGTATAGTTTGGATGGTTGTTTGTAACTAACCCTAAAAAGTATGACTGATATAATTAAAATGTATGATATGAATAAATGATTGTATAAAATATGTTAAGGTATAGTTAAAAACCTTAAGTGTATAACATAAATGTAAAATAACATAGCATAAAGATAGGATTAACACATAACATAAAGATACCAACTTTTGGACCAAATTTGGGTGGGTTTGAGCGTACTCACCTAGGTGCATGGGTACGAGTCTGGGGTGCGTAGGCTAGGTTAGGTCAGGTGCATGTATACAAGTTTGGCGTTCTATTAGGCATGCAAAACAGTCTTCTTTTCTACACACAACAGTTTACCTTCATAATTATAATCAATCTGGTGCCTTTAATTGCGTGGCAAACTCCTTGAGTCTATGCCAATGCTTGTTTACTGATATACACATTTCTGTTCAAGGGTTTGTTGAGTTTTATGAGCTCTATGTGTCTGTCTATTTTTGGGAATATTGTGCAATGACTCATCCAAAATATACACTTGTTGATGAGCTTCTTTTTTTTCGGGACGTTTGCTTCTACATCTCAAACTACAACTTGGTTCTTTAATTAGTTCTATGGTTTATTGTTTCGGTCATGTCGTGCTAGACCGTTCCTCTGAGCGACACAATTTTTGGTTATCCGCAAAAAAGATATATCATGTTTTGTTGTGTGATGTTGAGTTTGCCAAGTTTAAAATGGAACAACTTTCAATGTCTGGGTTGTATCATCCATTGTCGTGAGATCACAACCTTGTGTGGCTATCAGCATGAATGTCATTTTATGTTTGTAACATATTTTCGTGATTATGGACAAATTCTCCAAGATGATCCATTTTATTTCATGCAAGTAGCACACAATAAATACTATGCACGAGGCTAGTTGTTCTTTAAAGAAGTGTATTATCTATATGGTTTACCTCTTTCTATTGTTTCAGACCAAGACACCCAGTTCCCAAACACTTTTGACATTTCTTTGGCGTATGATACGAATTAAATTACACTTTAGCGCATTACGTATCACTCACAAACAGATGATCAGATTAAGGTCGATCATCAACCAATCTTTATGTTTTGCATTTAAATGGTCGGATGAGAAATATACAAAAGTGATAACAAATTATTTTTTAATAAAATATTTAGAGTTTGTTGAGAAAATTGATCAAATTTTATTGAAAATACAAATGTTAGGGAAAAAAACAAAGATATATGTTAGTTATGTTATTAACAAGCCTTAAGTAAATAATACACATTTATAAAATCTTTATATATAACCCTTTCCAATATACAATAGCACCAAATATCAGACATATACACACAATAATATTTGATTACTTGAAAAATACAGTGGCGTTTAGGCTGCAAATGTGTCGAGCTAAGCGAGTCAAGCTTTACTTGTTCATTATTCATTCATTTTAAAATTGAGTTGTTCAAGCTCAGCTCTAGCTCATTTGAAATTATGTTTGTGTGTTTGAGTTTGTTTAAGTCTAGTTTTTAATGTTCATGTTCGTTTCTTTAATGTTCGTGAACAAGTTTGAATAACTTAAACGATCTTGGTCGTGTTTGTTCACAAATGAGCTTGTATATCATCGTCATAAAAACATGTATATTTAGTTCTTGATTATTATATAACTAAAATGTAATATCAGTTTTTTCAAACATTTTCATCAAATTTAGTGTATTTATTTGTTAGTACATTTTTTCAAAATTTATCTAAAATCGTAAATTTTTAATTATCAAGTCTACTACTTTCATAGTTATTTAAGGTCTCTTTAAATTGAAGATAGAGTTTTGACTTTATTTTTATCTATTTTCTATATAATTATTAAATATAATTAAAAATGTTAATGATTAAATAAATGAATTATAAAAGATCAATATGTAAAACGAGTTTGTTCTGAACATAAACAAGCAATTTGTGCTCAGTTCATCAATAAACAAACTAAACAAAAATGAGTCAAAGTTTGTTCACGAACAATTTATGAACAAGGTTTTCATTTGCAACCAAGATCTTAATTACAAACTCTATACAATATATAAAAATGTACAAATTAAATCCCTTTTTAAGCATTATTATATTTAATTAATCAACATGATAAACATTGATAGGTGCATATACTATGTATCATTGCCAAATTAAACTATAAGAAAAACTAGAACTTCTATTAGTTTGCGAAACGAATTTTATTATGAGACAAAATTTTACTATTTGACAGCTAGAATTCATTTTTATTTATGAATCCATAGATTATAAATCAAATTATCCGAAAAAATAAATACATTTATAAGGCAATTCCATTAAAATTCTACTAAAACCCAATATTTAAGTTTATAATCAATCAACAAATAAGGAGAATTTTATCTCCATCAAGAAAAGAAAAAAAAAGACAATGTCGGAGAATCTGTTTCCCTCCAACAAGCCACTACCATGCACTGAGCCACGTGGCATACTTTTCCCGCCACGTCACGCCGTCGACGGGACCACTCAGTTGGCCGAAACTTAGCTTGCGTGGCATTTGCGTAAATATATTTCCTAGGCAGGGGCAATTGTGTAATTTCGCAAGCAGAAGTTTCAATTCATAACAGACAGCTCTTGAGAGCAAGCATAGAATTAAAGACCAACAAACAAACCAAAGAGAACTCTTTCGGTCTGAAAAAACAAAAAAAAAAAAAACCTCGGAGAAATTTTTCATTCGTAGGAATTCGAGCATGGACGCCGCCGATGAGGTAAAGTTCGCCGCCCTTTTGAGAGTATTCCGGCCTCTCCGTTTCCGATGCGGCGGACCAGCTTTTCTTTTTCTGAACATCACTACCAACTATCTAACTGTTTCTATTTTTCTGTTCATTTATGTTCCCACATTCGTTGTTTGTGGGTTTGGATTTTGATCTTGTTTTCTGTTTAGGGTTTCTTTCAATCTTTTGATGTGATTTTTTTCCTTCTAATTTTGGGAGTTGTTTGGGTTTGTGTGTTCTTGAATTTTATCACTCCGTTTTTTTTTTTTTTTTTGTTATTTGCAGAATGGCTGTCTTTCTTAATCTTGCTTTTTAACTTCATTTGATGATTCTGAGTTAGTTCGTCGCCTTTTCTGGAATAATGATGTGTTCTTAATTTATTCGATCTTCTTTTTCTGATCATTTCCCTTCTTCTAAATGTGTTGAATTTTAATACTTGTTTGTTGCTTTCTTGGAATGTTGTATCTGTTATTTTTCATGATTTCTTGATTAATCATTAAATACATGCAAGAATGAGCTTGATCTTTCATAGAAGTTATACATTTTATAGTGGTTTTCATGAGTGCAGAAATTGACGGCTTTGAAGAAGGCTTATGCTGATATAATATTGAGCATATCTAAGGAGGCAGCAGCGAGGGTTCTGGCATCGGAGAAAAAGTCCATGAGGTATCAGCATGAGCTGAAGGTAGTGAAAGAGGATGGTGTTCGAATGTTGATGCGCCTCAAGCAAATGATGGATTCTCAGGTGAATCATCTGAGGTTGACATTTAGTTTGTTTTGTTCTGTTCATTGTGCTTTGATTGATTTCTTGGAATGAGAGCACAGATCAAGAGATTGAGCTTTTCTGCTGTTTGTTAGCTTGGCTTTTCATGTGAGATTTTGTAATTGAATATGCTGGTGACAGGGCTTTTTGTCCGTTTCATGTGCAAAGTTTTCTGTTGATGTCGATTGTGGATTCTGTTAATGTAGACGGTTCTAGAATTTACTTATTAGGTTTTTTTACTTTGGTTTTTTTGTTTTATGATTATTGGTGGTTGTCTGTGGAATAGGTTTGAAATTAATTACTTTTGTTTAGTTGAAGTGAGGATGTTTCTTGTGATGGAATGTTGTGAACTTTTGGATGTCCGTGGTTCACGGGATTCATTGATTAGATCATGTCCGAAATGGAGTCCTGTTTTGGGGCAAATTCTAAAGATAGTATCTTTTCCAAAATCTATGTATATTGATCAAAGTCAGTACTTAAATTATGGTATTGGAATCAGCTCACAGGTTTTTGTTTTGTCTTTCTTTCTCGACATGCTTATGGGTTCCCAGTAAATGATGTATGAATGTTAGCTAAAAATAGAATGACCTGTTTTGGAAGTTGCCAAGCGTCTTATCTGTTTTACCTTAGGTGGATGAAATTCCAGCAAAAGCTTTTTCATGGAATTGTATTTGTTCGTTTGTGGCATGATGTGGGGAAAATTATTATGTTTGAGATATCTGTTTTATCTTTTGGTTTATGTTATTTTTGCATTTAGATCAATTAAAATATCTGCCTTTCTTCTAATGAAATGTTTATTGTTACAAAGAAATTAAACAATTTTGTTGTTACCAAGAAATTAAATAATTTATGCACTTGTCCTTGGCTGAAATGTTTTATTAGGTTTTACTTCTTACTGTTTTGTTTATGAAGTTGTTTTTTTATGTTCCCTCTGCCACACAACAGGTGTGTCTCATTCCATTAGCTGACATATTTGATTAACGTTGCAGATTATTGAAGCAGAAACAGCATCCTTGAATCAGCATAATAAGATTGAAGAACTTGAAGCTCAACTTCAGGAAGCTGAAGACATTGTAAGAGGTCTCAGAGAAGAGCTGGGAGAAGTGCAATCTGAACTTGAAAGGGTAAAGAGTGAAAATTTGAAAAATCAGAATGATCCCCGTGATGAAGCTCCCATAGTGAATGCAGTTTCTTCATATCAATCCCGCCAACATTTTCATCCTAATGAGGCTTCTGATATAGCGGTGCCATATTTGAGCCTGAGAAATGAATGCCGCAAGTGCTATAACAAAATAGGTTGCACATGTGGCACGAATATGAGGAATCAAGATTTGCCTTCTATTATAGTGAGAGGCAAAGATCCTAGGTTATATAGAAATGGATGTACACAAAGAATCCATGCATGTGAAAGGAATCTTTTGGACAGAGATTTGTGTCTATTGGAGGAAACTGATAAAGTGAAGGACAAAAGTAATGGCAGAGAGCAGAAGGAAGGCAAACACACCGTTGAAGCACCAGCTTTGCAGGCTAAAATTCTGAGTGAATTTGAGAAGAAACTGTTAGCAGATATCAACCTTGGATCTTTCAAATCCTTTTCAAGGAAAAGAAAGAGAGCTGTTAGGCAAAGAAAAACTGTATCACTGTTGGGAGGTAAACAATCTCATTCATCCCCAAAACTCAATCAGTTGTGTGAACATTCTGTGAGTAGTGACCCTATTTCATTCAATGCCAATGCTCATTCTGATGAGAACCCTTCTAAGATATGCCCAACATTGTCCCAAGATAAAGCTGAACCTCAAATTCAGCTATATTCAGCAAAAGCTTCTGAAAATGGACTAGATGTTGTGGAAATTCATGGTGCAAAGACAATGCAAGAGGATGAAGGAGAAAGCCAAAAGGCAGTGCCTTTAAGGGAAGTAACAGGATATTCAGAGGGTTTGTTGTCTCCTGATTGCAAAATGGATGTTGCAAATGTTGATGTGCCATCACATGGTTTAGAGCCAATTTCAACCGATACAACTGAAGGGTTTACCAGCCAACCTGTGGGTGAAAGGGTTATCATATACACATTTCAAAGGAAACGAAAGCGACAAGCTTTGAGTGGACCTGAAGAGAGTGGTGCTCATGAGACGAAAAAGCAAAAAAGTGATGGACAAAATGGTGACTGTAGACAGTGGGGATCTGAAGTGAAGGGCTCTTGTGAGACAGAAAAGAAAACAGGAGATGCGAAAAATGGTGATCAGAAACTGGAGCAACTGAATCCCAGCTTGTTAAAGGATTCATCAAGAGACTTGAGGCAGTGCAGATCTGAAGTCAATGTCTATGAAAAGACGGAAGAGAAACCAGGAGATGAGCAAAATGGCAATCAGAATCTGGAGCCACCCTTAACCAGCTTGTTAAAGGAGTCATCACGAGACCGTAGGCGGTTGGCTCAAGTTGCTAGACAGGTTTGTGAATAAAATATGAAAAATGCATTTTTAAGCGCCCCAAAACTTTCATGTTTTGTTGTATTGAGCCCTTATATCGTGTTCTATTGAGTTTTTATGGGCAATTCATTCCATGTTTATATTGAACCTTAAAATTTTAATTTGCTTGCCTTGAGTCCAGAAAAGATCTCAACATGAACAAAAGCAACAGTGGTATGGCTCACAGAACATGGTATAATAACGAGGGTGAATAGAACAAAACATGACTGTTCTGGGGCTTTCAGCATTTTAAAAGTTAAAGACTCACAACTTAACGTTTTGTATTACTTTATGCATTGGCACTTTACATGCATTTGACTGGGCTTAAAATTTCAACACTAGTATAACTTTATAAGTCAATACACCCCTGTTAAATTTGTCTGCTACTCCATGGCTCCCATTGAGTAGAAGTAAGCTAATTCACTGATTTACAGGCATGTTACTCCTTGTTATCTCTTAATTCCATCATTTAACTTTGATATGTCTTAGATATAGGGCTACCATCTTTTCTGTTTGGCTTAGTGGATATGTTCTTCCTCGTTTTGGTCCTCATGCTTGTCTGCCCAACTTTGTATGTGAGAACGTGCTGACTCTGCTATGACTAAGCGAAGCCTCTAGAATTGAGTTGGGGTCCAACTCCAACCATCAAATTGTTGTTATTATCTGAGTGCCTCCAATTCCTCGTACTTGTAGTGTCCTTCAGTTACCACTATTATTTTCTCTCATTGAGAACCGGACTCCATTATCAGTGCAAGTGGCTTTGCTTCTGAGCATATTACCATATGTCTACCCATTGTAGTCCACATAAAGAGGAAAATGAGTAAACGATCATTCTTGGAAGTTAGACCCATCGATCATTTCATACTTTATTTAAGATGAATCAGTTGAAGCAGTAAAGCAAATGCATTTCAAGTTCCATTGTCTTCTCCATTTAAGGTTCATGTTTAACTAGGAAGAACCACGACTCTCTACTCTGATTGGGGAGTTGTGATGTAACTTTTACTTACATAGACATTCTGATCTTTATCTCACTCATTTTCGAATTTTGCAGCTTATATCATTGTCTGAGAAGAAGTGGTGGAACTGAATGGGCATTTCATCATAGAGATGCTGAGCTTTTAGAGCCAGAGAGAAGAAACTGTTTATAGTATCAGGCTATCAGCTGGTCGTACTGTGAAAAGGTGCGATGTTACTTGGGGGGAGAGAGAGAGAGAGAGAGAGAGAGAGAGATTATGGTCTCTCATTAGTAGTCATTATATGACTTGATCAGTACCTTATATTTATTGCTAACTAATTAATCATCATGAAAGCTGAAAGTTCTTCATTCAGGAGCAGTGTTCTTCATTTATTGCAATAGTTTTTGTGGTTTTATTCCATTTATTTCACTTCTTCACCATATGTCTGTGTATCTTCTTTCCTTGGATGTCTACTTTTTACAGCATCTTGTCCCAACTTATGAATTGCTTTTTAGTCTGAATGTCTTTTCTTCAAGGTTTTGTATGGTTTGGTTTCCAGTTCTTCAGAAGGCTTATAACATATATGTGCTTTTAGTTTCAAAATATATTGCAATATTTTTTTCAAGAAAAAAAAAACATACTTATCAAATATAGTCGTTATTTTATAGCATGCATGGTTTGATTTTTTCATTTGGAAGAGGGGTTTTAGGTACTGTATTGTTCATTTAAGTTGTATTTGGATTGATTAATTTGAAATTAATGTATCTTAAATCAACATAAAAATATATTGTTCAATTATTTAAATTAGTTTAAATTTTAAAATGGAAGTGAGCAATTTTAAATTCATATCAATTCAATTATCATTAATTAATTTTTACATTTTTGGTAAGCATCTTCATACATTCTCTCTCATTTGATGTTACAACCTTGTATTTCTTGTGTAAATGTCCCAAATATAGAAGATGTCTCAAATATAGAATATATTTTATATAGATCAGCAAATACATATAACAATATATTTTTTTCCCTAGTTCCGTCACTTATATATGTTCTTCATGTAGCATTCAGACCGAATGACTCTATGAAATTACGTCGATACTTCCACTATGGTAACGTAGGAGACATCTCTCTTTCCTCGGGAATTCCCACTGCTTAGCTTTGAATTCGCCTTTGATGAATTCCCTAGCTCTCAATTTGCCTTTGACCATCAAATGAAATGTGAATAGCCCGTCCTCCTCTCTTTGAAAGAAGGGACGTTTCAGGTTCTGTCTCAATAATTTTATTAACTTTTATATGTTATTATTTTTGTAATAAACAAACTAAATTTTTGTATAATTCCGAAAGTTGTTCTTATCCTCGAGTATTTAATATTTTAAATCAAAATAAAATTAAGGAGAATCTTCACTATTTAAAAATAAAAATAAAAGGAAGAACTTTGTTTTTTTTTTTTTGTTACAGTAAAATGAAGAAGTTTAGTAATTAGTAACCCCATGTTAAAGACAAACAGTCGGAGGCCTTGAATGTAAATAATTTGATAAAATTATAAACATAAAGGTAGGTCATTCTTATATTTTCTCACGAAAGATTATATTGGGTAGCATACAAATATATGATATCAAACACTCAAAAATGATACACAATTTTCAAATTTAAGCAATCCTCTTATCTTAATGAGTGATATAAAAAGAGGAAAGGCAATGCATTTCATTTTTGTCGTTGCGATTGGAGGATAATGGGGGTTTAATCCCAGGCGAAGAAAACTGTCTATCTTCTTCAATTACCAAGTAAATTGCTAAACGATTCTAGATTCATCAATCAGATTACCAGGTAAATTGCTAAGTGTTCTAGATTAATCAATCAGATTACCAGGTAAATTGCTAAACGTTCTAGATTCATCAATAGATTACAGGTAATTTGCTAAACATTCTAGATTCATCAATCAGATTACCAGGTAATTTGCTAAATGTTCTAGATTAATCAATCAATCACCAGGTAATTTGCTAAATGTTCTAGATTAATCAATCGGCTTTTTCTAAATTAATATTATTCACTAATCAGACTTTTGTGGTTAATATTATGCAGTAATCAGACTTTTGTGGTTAATATAATGCATAATAAGTCAATAATCTACTCTCACTTTTGTGCTTAATATTATGCACTAATCAAACTTTTGTGGTTAATATTATGTTTATGCTTAATTTTATCAACTGTCAGACTTTTGTGGTTAATATTATGTTTATGGTTAATATTATACACTAATCAGTTTGAGTTTGAATTATATCATCCATTGAATATTATGTAGTGAATCATTATTTTGTAGAAAACATGAAAAAAGGAAGAAGATTGCATGAGCTTTCTCTAAGATTCGCCGATCTGAGGCCTGCACAAAGAAAAAACGCCATATCCTTTTCCAATCATTGTTGCAATGAAATCGGATATAAGAAACACACAGTGTTTGACAGACATGGATACGGTGTTGTAAATGATCAGTTTCCTGGTAATGTGATGAGACCTCCTGTTAGAAAAATGAAATCTGGCCATAACACTCGGGAGCCTGCTAATTCACAATTTCAGCCTCCTGTCAATGATCAGTTTCAGTCTCCTGGTAATGTGGTGAGACCTCCTGTTAGAAGAGCCTGCTAATTCACAGTTTTAACCTCCTGTTAATGTCAATGATCAGTTTCAGTCTCCTGGTAATGTCAATGAAAAACGAAAATCTCGTTATTATTGTTAAATAATCTATTTTTCATCTTTATTATTTTCGTAAATCTAGTTCAGATATATCCTCATCCTTAATAATATTTATAATAATATTCAATATGGATATTTTACAAATATTTTCGTAAATCTAGTTCAGATATATTCTTATATCCTTAATAAGTTCTACAATATTCAATATAGATATTTTACAAATATTTTCGTAAATCTAGTTCAAATATATCCTCATCCTTAATAATATTTATAATAATATTCAATATGGATATTTTACAAATATTTTCGTAAATCTAGTTCAGATATATCCTCATCCTTAATAATATTTATAATAATATTCAATATGGATATTTTACAAATATTTTCGTAAATCTAGTTCAGATATATTCTTATATCCTTAATAAGTTCTATAATATTCAATATGAATATTTTACAAATATTTTCGTAAATCTAGTTCATATATATCCTCAATAAATTTGTAGCAATCTTATTATTAATAAATCTTTATCAATTACTTACCTAATATCTATATATAGGTCATAGATCATACATTAATTTGCACTCAATTGAAGATCATACATTAATTTGCACTCAATTGAAGATCGACAGTTGTGTCGAGATCCAATTGTAGGGCGGAATCAAACCATGAAAATGTATGTTGCATGTTGTATTGTATTTTTTTTTTTTCCAAAATCGGAATGATTATAATAGCACTTAATAGTTTTGAAGATCTCATTCAAAAAATGAACAACTATGAAGAGCATGTCCAATTTAATGATTCCTATTTATTTTCTAACCATCTTGCAATTCTTACCCCTTCTCAAAGATTGATATTCTTCCACAACTCCAGAGAAAAGGTGCACATTTTGCCTTCCGGTAATGAGTACTATTATAGAGACGAGTTGAAAATGATGGGAAACAATGAATACTGGATTGAATGTTTTAGCAACAGGTGAGCCGTCTTTTAAAAATGTAATTGCTCATCTAGCCAAGGAGAATGAGAAAATCATGGCACCGCGATATCCAACATTCAACTTTAGTGATGGAAACTACGGTGGTTCAGAAGACTTTCTTCAACATCTGTGCACTCAATATACTGATGTAGGTAGTGCTTTGAGTGTCAACGGATCGTTGATAAGAATGTGCAGAAACTTTGCTATCCATCTTCCGGAAACTTGCGGTAACATTTCGGATATCTGCGATGGAACCGTTGCAGCAATGATCATGCAAGCATTTAGTGATGTAACATTTCGGATATCTGCGATGGAACCGTTGCAGCAATGATCATGCAAGCATTTAGTGATGTAACATTTCGGATATCTGCGATGGAACCGTTGCAGCAATGATCATGCAAGCATTTAGTGATGAACTGATTATTTTTCAGGATTGTCCATCTCCAACAGCAGTATTTTCCTGTTAATCTTACACAATTTTTATGTAATAACTACCTTGCTATCCATCTTCCGCAAACTTGCGGTAACATTTCGGATATCTGCAATGGAACCGTTGCAGCAATGATCATGCAAGCATTTAGTGATGAACTGATTATTTTTCAGGATTGTCCATCTCCAACAGTGTACAGTATTTTCCTGTTAATCTTACACAATTTTTATGTAATAACTGCCAATGATCTCCAACCGTTTACATTATTCTCTGCACCAAAAAAGAATATTCCATAATATTCTTTATTAATTAATTAATTTAACATTTTATTTATTATAAATATTCGTTATTATTGTTAAATAATCTATTTTTCAACTTTATTATTTTCGTAAATCTAGTTCAGATATATCCTCATCCTTAATAATATTTATAATAATATTCAATATGGATATTTTACAAATATTTTCGTAAATCTAGTTCAGATATATTCTTATATCCTTAATAAGTTCTACAATATTCAATATAGATATTTTACAAATATTTTCGTAAATTTAGTTCAGATATATCCTCATCCTTAATAATATTTATAATAATATTCAATATGGATATTTTACAAATATTTTCGTAAATCTAGTTCAGATATATCCTCATCCTTAATAATATTTATAATAATATTCAATATGGATATTTTACAAATATTTTCGTAAATCTAGTTCAGATATATCCTCATCCTTAATAATATTTATAATAATATTCAATATGGATATTTTACAAATATTTTCGTAAATCTAGTTCAGATATATTCTTATATCCTTAATAAGTTCTATAATATTCAATATGAATATTTTACAAATATTTTCGTAAATCTAGTTCATATATATCCTCATCCTCAATAATATCAATAAATTTGTAGCAATCTTATTATTAATAAATCTTTATCAATTACTTACCTAATATCTATATATAGGTCATAGATCATACATTCATTTGCACTCAATTGAAGATCGACATTTGTGTCGTATTTATTTAGATATTACACAAGATCCAATTGTAGGGCGGAATCAAACCATGAAAATGTATGTTGCATGTTGTATTGTATTTTTTTTCTTCCAAAATCGGAATGATTATAATAGCACTTAATGGTTTTGAACTCCAGAGAAAAGGTGCACATTTTGCCTTCCGGTAATGAGTACTATTATAGAGACGCGTTGAAAATGATGGGAAACAATTACTATTATAGAGACGCGTTGAAAATGATGGGAAACGCGTTGAAAATGATGGGAAACAATGAATACTGGATTGAACGTTTTAGCAACAGGTGAGCCAAAGGAGAATGAGAAAATCATGGCACCGCTAATTCACAGTTTTAACCTCCTGTTAATGTCAATGATCAGTTTCAGTCTCCTGGTAATGTCAATGATCAGTTTCAGTCTCCTGGTAATGTCAATGATCAGTTTCAGCCTCTTGGTAATGTGGTGAGATGTCAGAAAAACGAAATCTTAATCTTGGGAGCCTGCTAATTCACAGTTTCAGCCTCCTGTTAATGTGAATGATCAGTTTCAGTCTCCTGTCAGAAAAACGAAATCTTAATCTTGGGAGCCTGCTAAATCTTAATCTTGGGAGCCTGCTAATTCACAGTTTCAGCCTCCTGTTAATGTGAATGATCAGTTTCAGTCTCCTGGTAATGTCAATGATCAGTTTCAGCCTCCTGGTAATGTGGTGAGACCTCCTGTCAGAAAAACGAAATCTGGCCATAAGACTCGGGAGCCTGCTAATTCACAGTTTCAGCCTCCTGTTAATGTGAATGATCCTGTTAATGTGAATGATTAGTTTCAGAATTAGCAGTTTCAGCCTCCTGTTAATGTGAATGATCCTGTTAATGTGAATGATTAGTTTCAGCCTCCTGGTAATGTCAATGATCAGTTTCAGCCTCCTGGTAATGTGGTGAGACCTCCTGTTAGAAAAACAAAATCTGGCCATAAGACTCGGGAGCCTACTACTAATTCACAATTTCAGCCTCTTGTTAATGTCAATGATCAGTTTCAGCCTCCTGGTAATATCAATGATCAGTTTCAGCCTCCTGGTAATGTGGTGAGACCTCCTGTTAGAAAAACGAAAATCTGGCCATAAGACTCGGGAGCCTGCTAATTCACAATTTCAGCCTCCTGTTAATGTCAGTGATCAGTTTCAGCCTCCTGGTAATGTCAATGATCAATTTCAGCCTCCTGGTAATATCAATGATCAGTTTCAGCCCTATATGGAAATCAACGATGGAATTCAGGATTCAAAAAGAAGAATCGACGATGAAATTCAAGACTCAAAAAGAAGAATCGAGATGGACAAACAAACGTAAATTTCTAAAACTCATTTTGAAACTGAGATGGAAAAGAGACGTACATTTTCTAGAATTTAATTTGGCAAAAGAGAATAGAGAAGATGGAGTTTAATGACAGAAAGAGAATAGAGAAGATGAAGATTTCTGAAAAAATTACCAATAGTTTTCTTAAAGGCTTAGGGTTCTCTAATGATATTATTTTAAATATATATAGGCATGAGGTAAAGGAATTTCTTAATCCTTTTAAATTTGTAGTTTTGATATGACATATTTTTTTATAAGGATTTTGTTGATTGGATTGGAAAGTTACGTATAATTTGTTATGAGATAAATCTTAGATAAGTTATATTAATTAATTAAATCATAAACTTATTTTTTATTATGACACTCTGACACCATATAAAGATTATGATGATATTATGATATTTCCTCAAGACAATTATTGAGGATAATAGAACATATATAATTTTCATAGGATATTTCCTCAAGACAATCATTGAGGATAATAGAACAATCTAAAGATATTTACGTCAATTCAAATTAATTTGTTTTGATATGATAGATTTTATGGAGATTTTGTTGAGATTTAGATCTTTTATATATTTTCTTTCATTTATTGTTGGATTATGAATTTTATGTATCAACTTATTAGGAACATAAATCATAGATAAATTCTAAGCATTAATTAAATCATAAATGAATTCTATTAACTAATTAAGATCATAAACTTGTCATGAAGATTAATTGTAATTAAATTCCATTACCTAATTAGAATTATAAACTTGTTGGGGATAGAACTTAAACAATCTTATTATTTAATTAAAATCACTTGAGTGAGATTTTGGGCGTTATGAAGATTCAAAATAAGTTATTAGTATAATACATACAATTAATTGGTAAAGTTATAAGATTATGAAAGTTATTAGATTCTAAGATTAAGAGTATTATGGGTTTAAATAAAACCTATAATATGAAATAATTAAATCAATAAGTCTTGGATATTAATTCAAATGACTCATGAAATTATTAAATTATGAAGATCAAATTATCTTAATATTAAATTATGAAACTTTTGGGTTATTACATCAATATATATACATGTTTATTTGCTTACATGCCTTTAATTATTTAATAAACAAAATGAAAGAGATATTGAGTTTGAGATCGAACATGAGAGAAATAATTTTGACGAGAGAGTAAACAATTTTGATTTGATTGAAATTTAAAGAGTTTCTTCTAGAGAATTCACTGAAAAAGACAAGATCGTATTGGACTTTGGAGAAAATCAAAAGATCAAGTTTAAAAGACAAACTTTTAGAAAAACCTCACATGTTAGTTCACTAGCAATATTTGTTTCTCAAGGAATATAAGATCAAACGATCTTTAATTTTAAATGTGCTTCATAAGTAGTAAAATAATTAGTAACACATAATTAATTTCATAAGATCCCAAGTAATATAAATATAGGTTTTTACTTTTGAAATTTAAATCGCATAAATGATGAATTCTGCATAGTTGTAGAAGAAATTTAATATCTTAAGAATTATTAATATTTTTAGTTAGAAAACTTTCTCGAGAGATGAAGAACTTGTAAAAGTATGACAGTTTAGAAAAAGTCATTTAAAAACCATCAACTAAGTATTAAATTCTTAAATCAGTAGCATCGTAAGTTTGTCAATCTTTCAAAGATGACTAGAAAATTTTAAATGAAAAACACGTCCGACTGAACTGAAATTTATACTGTAGATGAAAATAAATATTTTACACAATCGGATAAAATTTAATAAACTTTGGAGATCTATAAATATCATTTTAAAATTTCTAAATCAGAAACGTTAAAGATGTTACTCTTGAGTTGAAGTGATATAAACATCGTATTACATAATTTATAAATCCGGTTAACATGAAAATTTAACAAAATCTTAAAAACACATAAAGGGACAACATACTAAAATCTTATTAAATTCGGAGATGTGTAATCACGAATTGAATTTTTGAATTGAAAGAACACGAGTATTTATATGTTTCTTTTAAATGGACTTTAACAATTTAATAAACTTATATCTACATTTGAAATATATGTCATCATAAGATTCAATTTAATATATAAGCTCTTTTTTTATAATATTATTTAATTATCTTTCAGATTTCATATCTCAAATTTTGGGATATTACAAAAATCTAGTATCATTTTTCCTCATTTAAACTTATCTATATCTTATCTTTTTACTTTCATCCATGTTGTTAAGTGAGTTGAGATCAAGCTCGGCTTCCTCCGTGAGCAACCCTACAAAAAACCTTTAAAATCTCGAAAGATATATTAGGTCATTAAATCTTTAAAATCATTAGGGATAATGTAATATGTAAATCATAACCTTAAATAATATAAGAGCTCACTTCAAATCATTTTTAATTGAAAGGTAAAAGAAATTTTGTTAAATATGCAATGCAAGTTTTCTTGAAAACGGGTGTTACACTGTCGTTGCTCAATCCTCCCACTGTATCATCAACTGCACTATCGTTGCTCGATCCTCCCACTGTATCATCAACTGTCGATCCTCCCACTGTATCACCAACTGCTGGATTAATAGGCTCCCCAACTACATCATCAACAACAATTCCTGAATTAGCAGGCTCCCGAGTCTTATGGCAGATTTCGTTTTTCTAACAGGAGGTCTCACCACATTACCAGGAGGCTGAAACTGATCATTGACATTAATAGGAGGCTGAAACTGATCATTGACATTAATAGGAGGCTGAAACTGTGAATTAGCAGGCTCCCGAGTCTTATGGCCAGATTTTGTTTTTCTAACAGGAGGTCGCTGAAACTGATCATTGACATTACAGGAGGCTGAAACTGATCATTGACATTAACAGGAGGCTGAAACTGTGAATTAGCAGGCTCCCGAGTCTTATGGCCAGATTTCATTTTTCTAACAGGAGTCTCACCACATTACCAGGAGGCTGAAACTGATCATTGACATTACCAGGAGGCTGAAACTGATCATTTACAACAGCATATCCATGGTCTATCAAACACTATGTGTTTCTTATATCCGATTTCATAGCAACAATGATTGAAAAATGATATAGCTTTTTTTCTTTGTGCAGGCCTCAGATCGGCGAATTTTAGAGAAAGCTCATGCAATCTTCTTCCTTTTTTCTGCAAAATAATGATTCACTACATAATATTCAATGGATGATATGATTCAAACTCACAATCTGATTAGTGCATAATATTAACCATAAACATAATATTAACCACAAAAGTCTGACGGTGCATAAAATTAACCATAAACATAATATTAACCACAAAAGTTTGATTGGTGCATAATATTAAGCACAAAAGTGATAGTAGATTATTGACTTACTATGCATTGTATTAACCACAAAGTCTTATTAGTGCATAATATTAATCTAGAAAAAACCGATTGATTAATCTAGAACATTTAGCAAATTACCTGGTGATTGATTGATTAATTGATTAATCTAGAACATTTAGCAAATTAACTGGTAATCTGATTGAATCTAGAACGTTTAGCTACACCTCATATAATAATGAGGTCTGAGGTCTAGCTACATTAAGTTTTGTTTTGACTACATTGTATATAATAATGAGGTCTGAGGTATGACTACATTGAGTTTTGTTTTGGCTACATTGCATATAATAATGAGGTTTGAGGTCTGGCTACATTGAGTTTTGTTTTGGCTACATTCCATATAATAATGAGGTATGAGGTCTGGCTACATTGAGTTTTGTTTTGGCTACATTGCATATAATAATGAGGTCTGAGGTTTGGCTACATTAAGTTTTGTTTTGGCTACATTGCATATAATAATGAGGTCTGAGGTATGGCTACATTGAGTTTTGTTTTGGCTACATTGCATATAATAATGAGGTCTGAGGTCTGGCTACATTGAGTTTTGTTTTGGCTACATTGCATATAATAATAAGGTGTGAGGTATGGCTACATTGAGTTTTGTTTTGGCTACATTGCACGTAATAATGAGGTCTAAGGTCTGGTTATATTGAGTTTTGTTTTGGCTACATTGCATATAATAATAAGGTGTGAGGTATGGCTACATTGAGTTTTGTTTTGGCTACATTGCATATAATAATGAGGTCTAAGGTCTGGCTATATTGAGTTTTGTTTTGGCTACATTGCATATAATAATGAGGTCTAAGGTCTGGCTATATTGAGTTTTGTTTTGGCTACATTCCATATAATAATGAGGTATGAGGTCTAGCTATATTGAATTTTGTAATTAGTAACTGTTGAGTTGTCTGCTAGACTGAGTAAGAACAATTTGATACACCGGAAGTTTGGCTACACTGACATAAAGAATAAAGATTTGAACTTTACACCTTTTTTTTATTAGATAGTAGTGATACATGTTGGGCCCTCTCTTCTTTGGATTCTATTTTTTTTATTATTCCTTTTTTTTTTTCTATTTCTTCTATATATCCAATATTTTATTTACTCTTAGTGTATTTTAAATTGTTTTTTTTTCAAAATATTATTCTTTTTCTGTAAGATTTTTTTTCTTTCAATGTCGTGATTTGCAAATTGATTTTCATTATTTTATCAGAAAATTTTAAGAAAATTCAAATTTGAAATGTTTTACATTTTAATTTTTTTGTTTAGTTTTGTATAATATATATCTATATCACTTAAATTGTGTTATTATCATATCATGTAATATTAATATGATAATATAAATAATATTATATCCACATAATAAAAGAAATTGAAAATATATCTATAGAAAATATGGAAATAATCTAAACTAACTCCTTCAAATCAGGGTTAATAATCAATTAAGATATTTTTGAGATATCCCTCGACCTACCTTATTTAATCCGGTTGAATACATCATCTCTACTTTGTATTCAATATATATTCTATTCTATTATTGAGTATGATGAGAAAGGATAAAATAGATGAAGAGAAGAAAGAGTATTAATTAACTTACAAAAATGGGCAACCAACAGCTCCCAACGTCAGTAATCTTCCGCCCGCCGCCCCACCGCCCCGTCACCGCCACTTGCCGATGGCCGGCCACAAAGAAGGAAATACAGAGGTTATCATTTGGCCTGTGATGAACAGTACTTTTCTTGTTTATTTAATTTGTCCATAAAAAAGAATAGATATGTTTAGTGTAGGCATCCCAATTAGAGGGACCTAAATAAAAGTGCAAATTAACAGATAAATTAAGTGTTGATTGATAATGATATACATATGGAGATGGGCAGTGGTAGGCGTTGTTATTATGAGAGGAGGTGCAAAAGGAAGATGAGGTCAATATTAATGGATTCTCTTCCTGATCATCTGCTCTTTGATATTCTTGTTTGTCTCCCAGCTCAAGATATTTGTGACAATGCGAGGCTTGTTTGCCGGAGGTGGTACCTTATGATCCATACCCTCGATTTCATACACGCATACCTTGAGCATACCCCTTATGCTCTATATTTTCATCTCAACATTTTTATATTGTTATGCGACATGGTCGAATTGAGATACCTAAGCCTTACAACTTCCATTGCCCAGTTCGCGTTAGTTGTAATGGTTTGGTTCTGGGCTATGAATCACTTGAACCCCTCTCTTTTTATATTGTAAATCCAAACACTTCAGCCTCCCTCCATTTCCTCGTCGCATAAACTTGAGGAACTTGTGTGGTATAGGATATGTTGCTGCTTCCATGGAGTACAAAGTGGTTGTGGTGTTGCCCATCGATAATTCACTTGTATACCAATTTGATATATTAACTGTTGGAGTTGATGAATATTGGAGGACTCTTGGTACTGCATACTTAGGTGAAGCATCACAAAGTCAGCCCTTAATTACTCAAGGGTTTATGCATTGGACTACGAATGGGGCTTACGTTTTGAGTTTGAATCTAGAGAAGGAAGTTATTACAGCGACTCCAGCCCCTGTCTATGGAGGAGATCAAAACAACATGTACTACATGTCAACAGGGAATTGTCTGTCTCTCCTGATTGTGAGTGGAAATTTTTTGTTGCAAGTTTGGGAGATGAAACCAGCTAGTGGGGAATGGAGAAAGCTGCCTAGCATTGACCTGGAAGGTCAAAAGTGCACACTTGAAGGGTTTACTTCGGAATATCCCCATAAGCTTGTGCCAATTGCTTGGTTAAAATACTTAGAGGTGTTGGTTTTTCGTTTTTCAAAATTTGGTCACTCAGATTCTTGAAGACCAATTATACCACACTATGATTATTTATAATCTGAGAGACTTTATTTGTATTTTAATGATGATAGGATTTGTTTTATCAAATTCAATGTATGTATACATGCTGCCATCTTTTGGAGATATGAAGGATGAAGCGTTGGAGTCACCAATAACCATTGTAGATTAGATTTTCATTATTTCTTAATCAATCCCCTAATACTATCTTTTTTTTATTGGATTAATTATTTATGTTATACATGTTTACGGTTATTAATTCTTGATCATGTAGGTTGATTTGATGATAATTGATACAACTTCGATCTATGAATTTCAATTGTTGTAACTTGATTTTCATAAGTAGTAACACTTAGGGTAGGATGAATCTAGAATTATCAAATTGAATTGATGTATTTGAAATCTAGTTTACCATATCATCATGGTAATTTAATGTATGTATTGGATTCAATTCAGAGACTTGTTCTAAATTATTCAATTATATAAGGTTGCTTAACGATCTCATCCTAATTAACCAACCTTAAGATGTTGATCTCATCCTAATTAACCAACCTTAAGAGATGATTATGTTTAATATAACTTGTTGTTAGACTAGAAGTAATTATTCCAAAATGGAATGAAATAGAGATGTTAATTAATTGGTTTAAAGTATTAGGGAATAATTGTAATGTTAAATAATTTTGTACTTTGATTTCTTTGATTATTATTGAATCCGAAACTCCCTTTTGTTATCTTCCTTTCGCTTGACGATTAACTTGTCAGGTATAAAAAATCTAACCTTAACTTGACTTTTTTTCTATTCGTGTATTGTTACTGTTAATGTGGTGAATGCCTACTTAAAAGTACAAAATGCATTCGTTTTTCATATAGTCTGTATACTTTATAGTCCTTATCTTATTCTAGTTCGTTGAAACTTCAAACTTTGTGGTGCTACTATCCTTAAGACAAAATAATTTTTATCTTTGAGGACGTCACATCGCTCTGTGAGCACTAGTCGGGAAGTGTCCATCTTTGAGTGAAAATGTTTCTTGACTCGACTTTTCCTCTATTCGTGTGCTATTACTATTGATGTGGTGAATGTCTATTCGTGGCTAGAAGTTGCTGCGAAATTGAAGGAATATGAAATAGATGACTGCTGGAAAAAAATTTTGTTGTTGTGAACGTCTGCAGTGTACCCATCTTTTGAGGCAACATTTTCTGCAGTTTAATGTTTCTGTATTGTTCCCACCCAACACTAAGGAGATAATGTTCGTTATTGATGAAGATTTCATGTGTGACGTCCCATTTTGAATAATACTTTTTTTTTTTGGTGAGATGTTACTCAATTGGACTAAATCTTAATTTCTCCAAAATATATGTGATATTTTAACATGAATAAAACGTATTTGTAAAAGGAAACATATAACATTCAGAAAATTTTGACTGACGTACAAGGATAAGTGGAATTGGATCCTCTATTCTAAGACCGTGTTCCATCTTATATTTTATTATTTTAATTAGATGACAAGTGTACATTGGTGATGTCATCTTTTACCCGTGTCGTGTGGGGATTATATTGGAACACCAGATGAAACACGGTTTGGAATAGAGGATCTTGATTGAGGATTACCAGATGAAACACGGTTTGGAATAGAGGATCTTGATTGAGGATTAATTCCATTAAGTTATAGTGCTTTGCCTCAATTAAATCTAGCAACCTCTAACAAAATCTATATCTATCTACATAGAAGTGGGCCAAATTTTCTAATTTGTCATTTTCCCTCCAAAACTATTAACCAATAGGGAAAAAAAGAAAAAAAAAATTAAAAAACTTTTTAAGTATCTTATAGAACAAACCTCATATATATATATATATGTATATATATATACGATTATATAATAAGTTATCTTCTATTTTACATATTTATACTATAATAATAGAGGAATAATTGAGAATATTTACATAAATGCCCTTTCACCCCCAAAAAGTGTCACATCAATAATTTTTTTTCTTTTTCTTATTTTGCATTTTTTATTATTTAATTCATTTAATCCATATTTTAAATATTTTTTAATAATACAAATATATTAGTTTAATGTTTTTTCTTTTTTTAATTTTGCATTTTTATTATTTTTATTGTATTTAATATTGTATATAGATTTGATTTTAATATAAATATTGTATTAGTTTATGCTTATTTTTTTATCTTAATTAAATTAATTTTTATTGAATAATTTCTTAAATACCAACAATAAATATTGTCCAAACAATAATTAGAATAATTAGGGATAATTGATATCATAATTAATAAAAATTAATAAATAAATGTAACACCATTAAAGATGTGTGTGCATACATATATGTATATGTATAATATGTATTTAGTGTGAAATTATATGTCATCTTAAGTATTTTTTAAATTAATATTTGTATTTTATATATGTAGTATCATTCAACACTTTATCATTTATCGATATATTTTAATGATGAATTGAAGATATTGTTAAATATACAAATATAAAAGGCTAAGATATTGTTGATATCATTCAATTTATTTTAAAATAAAAGGTTGAAAATATATAATTGTGTTTTCATGCATCAAGTTCTTATGTAAAATTTCTATTTTTATTGTGTATTGTTTCTATATATACATACCCACACACACATATTTAATTTAAGTAATTGAATTTGATTTTTAATTAATAATTTATTTTTATTATTTTTAATATATCTAATTTAAGTGATTGATGATATTAGTTTGTAACACATGTGACAAAAAAAATGTCTCAATTAGAAATGTAGTGCATAAAGAAGTTTTTCAAAACTTATAAACTTTGCAAGTAAAATTTCCAATTTTTATTTGAATATCATGATTGATACTTATCTTTTTAGTATTAATCATGAATTAGTGAACTGAATATGTAAGATATCGATAGGTTGTTGTGAATTGAATTATTTTAAGCTAATTTTAGATTTTTTTAGTTATTAAATATTATTCTATCTTCTATGTACTAAAATTATTTATATTATATTATCAAATAATTAATATTTAACGACATTATATCACAGTCAGCGTATCGCGCGGGGTGAAAACTAGTATGAGTAAAGATAAAATATAATAAGCTATTTTAAATGATATGACTATATCTTATTGATATGGTTCAATTTTGAAAATAATGAAATTTAAGTACATTGTCAGAAATTTAAAAAAAGGTAAAATATTTTGTGCAATTGGTGCATGGATCCTAGATCCATGCACCCAACCCGACCCAGTACCCATACCCGACCCGGCTTCAATAATATATATACTCTTTTTTTTCTATTTTTTTGAAATTGAACCGTCTTTCTCTCTCACACTATCCATCTTCTCTCTCTCTCTCTTCGAAGTCGTGGTCTCGTTGTCGTCGGTTATCTCGTTCCGGTGTTTATCTCCAGAGTTCTTCGTGAGTCGTGTTCTCGGTTCTCTCGGTTACTCTCGTTCTCTCTGTTCTCGACTGTGCATGTAGGTTTTTTTTTTGGTTTGCACTCGTTCTCTTGATTTGCGTTTGTATTTTGTAGTTTTTGACTTTGTGCCTAGTTATTGTGCTTGATTTTTTGTATTACAAACCCTAATTTAATGTGTTTCTGTGTTTGTATATAGTTTTTTTTTTGGTTTGATTTTTGTTAAATATTACATGTATTTTTATAGTTTTTGAGTTCGTTTTTAGTTATTGTGCTTGTATTTTTTTGTATCGAAAAAGTTAGGGTTTGTGTTTCTGTGTATTTTACATAGTTTGATTTTTTGTATCATTGGTTTAATTTTTGTTAAATATTACATGTGTTTTTGTAGTTTCTAAGTTCGTTTTTATTTATTGTGCTTGAATTTTTTGTATTGACAAAGTTAGGGTTTGTGTTTCTGTGTATTTTACATAGTTTCTATCTTTTGGTCTTGATTTTTTTTATATGAAATCCTAGTTTTGTGTTTGTAACTTGGTGCTTTAGTTATTATTTTGTGTTCTTTGTTTACTTTTATGTTTTTGAGACTGAAATCATGTTTTTATGTATTTAGATGGCATCTTCGAAGGATATCTTGGTTGTTCCAGAGGGTCAGACTGTAAGGAAGAGATCTAGGAAAGCTTTTATTAAATACAATTATTTATAAAAGCTGACAATATCAAACATTTTTATTAATATAGACATTTAAAGCAATATAAATTTTATTTCTATATATCATTATACTATATCATCAACAATAAAAATTATTAGATTATATAACAAGCTGCACATCGCGCAGGGCACTACTAGTTTTAATAACTTAATAAGTAAATATTTGAGCTTGAAGACCTTATGACCATAAATTATGTGTATCCACTGCTTCATAGCACGTTAGGAGGCCCTAGACCCTCATACACATATTTTTAGTGTTAATTTTGTACTATTATATCATAAATATCGTAACTAATCTCCAGCAGTGTGAACTATCTTGTGCACCAAATGAGAATATGTCAGGATATTTCCTTCTATTAAATGTAAAATGAAATTAAAAAAAATGAAAAAGGAAATTTATAGTAAAAATGATGGCGCATATGTCGTTTATTTTACTCCTTGAGATGCATGATCGTTTATTCTCTATGTCTTTGAACATAAATATATAAATGATGCTTCTAAACTAATGTGAAAGCTTCAACAAACTAACTTATTATTAAGATCTTAAGATTATAACTAGCTCAAAAGTCAAAAAAAACATAACAAAAAGATACAAAAGCAACAAACCAAATTATTTTTCCTATGTTCTCTGCAACATTTTTCTCTCAAGACTAAACAACCAATTCAAGTAAATGTACACATCTTCTCTTTCAAAACAACCAAATCCAAATCAACCAATAGCATGATTCATATAATAACAGATAAAAAGAAATCCTGTTACATGGTATCTGACTTCGTTCATACCATCTCCAGATTTAGCAGCCAACAAATCCAGAGTAGAAAAGCATTATTCCATTATTTAGCCTTTGATGGTCCAAATAATCACTAGGTTCAGTGCCAGCGCACTAGAGCATATATAACATCATTCCGCTTTTTCATCGGTAGACCCTTCCTTTTCAGCCTTCTGCAAAAATACAAAAGATCCAATTCACAAAGCAGTTTGAGGGATAAGAAAACAGTTTTAAGTAATATAATCAGATCAATAAGGTCCAACTAAAAAGTTCAACCAACTCCATGAAAGATAGGAGCGTTTCTATAAATTCCACTGATGCCTCATCTGTAGACCATTCTTTTGTTTCTCATCTTAAGGAAAAGTAAAATGTGTAAACTTGACTACGTGTTCTGAGTTTTAGAATCAAATGTGTAATGTCGGTTAATTAATAATAAAAATAACGGGAAATGTTAATTATATAAGAATTATGTAATAAAATTGTGTTACAGAACATTATAACCCTGTATCAGTTCACTTTCAATTGAAATTGATAATAATGTTATTATTAATAATAGTTAAAAGTTAAATATTATTATAATAATGAATTAGTAAAATAAATAATTGTTCTTATTAAGATTAATTGTTATTCATATTCATTTGTTGTTGTAGTGACAGACATGAAATCCTTGATAGATATTGAGGAAAATATTTATTAAGAGAATGACATGCAGCGGGAGAGGTTGTTTCTTTATAAATAAATATATATATATATATATATATTGATATTTAATATATAATTTTCCACACGTTGTATTTTAATTAGCAATAAATTTTGACCATCTACAGATGCATAACAACTTAAAAATATAACGTATGAGGACGTGTATTAGGCGTTTGGTGTTCTTTAACAAACTTCCGTGGTCATGGAACTTCAAGCCTAAGTACTACAATAGTATATAACTTTGGGTGTCTATTAACACCGTGCACATACTTACATTAATTAAAATTACACCTTATATAGTCAATGTAACTGTGTCTCTCTGTGTAAACACACTGCTTCATATATTCTCTATCAACTACGTTAGATAAGGGACTGAACCCACTCCGCCAACCCCACCATCTTCTCTTTCCAAGTTCATATGTAGAGAATATAAGATCCAATAAGTCAATAACATAGAGCAAATACAAGCAGGAGTGAAACGGAAGTGGCGTGTCTAATCAATTATAAAAGTATAGGCCATGACTTTAACTGTTCACGCTCTCATGTGAAAGCCTCTCAATCTTTCCTCTTCCCATAAGCATTTAACCAAATTTTACCACCAGTTGGTTACTTGAGCAAAGGAGGCTATTCTATTTCATGTACAAGTTCATGCTAAGTCTCCAACAAAGCCTGGGCTATGATGAAACTACATCAAGTCATCAATGAGCCATACAAGAAGAGGAGACACAGATAGTTATATAAACTTGTCTGCTAGTAGCAAATTCTCACAGGATGTAGCTAAACCGTCTGATTAACATCCTCCTATGTCAAAAAATCTTTCCCCAATATACCAGCAATCATGATACTAATTATGCCTGAGTCCGGATAACAGGTGTTAAATCCAGCACACTCGAAAGAACAAAATGTGCTCAGTTTTGACTACAACTTTCAATTTTCAATACCTATATCCAAAACAAAAGCAGGGAGCTTGACTTGATAAAATAAGAGTGGAAAATTCTGGAGTTCAGCTCCCAATTGTGTAAGCAAACTCACTTATCCAGACAAAGACATCTTATTAACCTTCTTTAAAGTCTTGAATTGACGTTCTTAGTATGTGTAGATAATAAGATAAATATTTTTAACTTATTAATTCAGCAAAAAAGTACAGAGACAACAGAAACAACCATCTCGAGAGTACTGATCAGATCTATGTCAGCGGAGAGTTAAAGAGTTATTTAAGTCAATCAAACATAATAAGACTCTCTATCAAATTATTGCCCATTGACATGCATAGTCATAAACCATTCATCAAAAGTAAAACAAGATCATAAACAAAATAAAAGGAAAAGGTAAGGCAACTCAGATTCCCAGAGAAGTTCATTGTTGCATAAAGTTATCACGTCACTGAGCTTTTTCTCTTTTCAGCCACAAACCCCGGTAAAGCCAGGAAATTTCTGACCTATCATTCTTCGGGTTTTTTTTTTTAAATATAAGCCAGTCCTTTTATCTGCCTCTTTAGTTCTTTTATCACTTTTTATAAACCACACGATTAGCTCTCTTGACTGAGAATATCCACTGTTCTTGTTGCTTCTGGCAACATAAATCATTGGACTAAATTCTTTTAAAACACAAATTATTAAATGATAGTTCTATAAACTGCAACTCCTATATTGATATTACTTGAGCTCCAATTTCCAAGATAACTAGGCGACAAAAGTGTAACAATGACAACAACATTTGTATGGATAGGGTTTGTTGATATTCCACCTGAAGCCATTTGGATGGATACATAGTGGATGTGCACCAAAAAACTTGATGAACCTCAAAATGACTTGTCTTCCTTTTATGGATCCCTAAATATATAGTCTACTTTCTAGTTTCCATATAGAGTATATTATTTGGCCCATTTACTAATATACCTTATTCAATTTAGTCATTTTAGTCTTGAAAATACAAAAGGAATTAAACGTGAAACAATATTAGAGAGTATAGGTACTCATTAAATGAGTACATAGTAGGAGATTGACTGGTTATTTGGTTTTTTTAGTAACTTTCTCAATCCATGTGAAAAGTCCTAGAAAATACTATGGAACAAAACCTAAAACTGCAGATCCAATATAACCCCAAAAGGCATGGAGGAACTACTAGTGAGCTCATCAAAGTAAGTGGACTACCAACAAGCTCAAGAAACCACCATCACATAGCAATCAACACCTCCACATTACTTAGGCGATGTTTGGATTCCTGGTTTGGCAATTTATCCAGCCAAAATGCACAAAAAAAAGGTAGTTTGGATAGAAGGATTGGCCCGGTTTATAATATTTGGCCCGGAGTAAGAAGAGTTGGGCCCGGTGCAATGGTGCTGATGTGGCGGGTTGAAAGCTGGATTATTTGTATGTTTATTAACCCACCTCCAAAGGTGGGTTACTTACTCCAACTTTTATCTCCACAGTAATAATCATGTGTAAAACCAAAACCACCCCTGGTCTCTTCATAATTACACAAATGCCAGGTATAAATATTAATAATAAATTTATAAATATGTCTTCTCCTAATAATAAGATTGATTGGGGAAATTACAAATTTAGCACATTAACTTTAGTCTTTTCATCATCTAGAGACATGATCTTTTCGAATTTTGAAATTGAGACTGTAGCTTTAAAAAATGAATGGAAAAGCCTTTTCATTCAGTAAACTTCAACTAAGGAAATTATATATTTTAATTTAGAAAAACATATACAATTTGTGTTATTTGAATTTAAAATGACACGTCACAAAAAAAAAAAAAATGCACAAGGTACTTCGAAAAAACACACGAGAAATAGGGGTGAACTTTTGTGTAAATTCATGAAGGGCATTTTAGGTATTTCAGGACATGTGATAATAATCATACAATCCAAACATAAAGTTAAAAATTAAACCCACTTCAAAAAAGTCACAATACTTCAATCCAAACAAAAATTCCAACTAATCATACTACATTAAACATACAATCCAAACAAAAAAATATGTCACATCAAAAGTTAAAATAAACCTATATTATCTCATCCAAACAATCCCAACATTCAATCCAAACTAGCCCTTAATGTTTCCACATCACAAAGTCTGCAAATGATTGCTCTAAGCATCCTTTAATTTTCTCCAATTCTTAGCACAATCAGGTACCAACAACCAAAGGGTCAAATCTATCTACTGAGAACATCATAAAATTCATAATTTTAATGCCAGAAATAGTTTACCTCTTCAAAAACTATCAGGAAGCAAACATGACACATATTCAAAAACACAAAATGAGAGAAGGTATGGTATAATAAGCAAATAAGGAAGCATAGGGAAGGAAATTGAATACCGATTGAGCATTGTGCCAGGCGAGACCACGGTAGACATTGGCAGAGAAGGTGGCAGTTAGATATATGGTGGCGACACCCAGGCCCGCCGTGAATGCTTTGAATGCCCAGTCCCCAATTCTACTTGCTACCGCCATTAATCCTTTGCTGAATTTTCCCTTTCCTCTCTAATTTAACCCAACAAATTCAAAATCTGTATAAATTAGGGCAAGAAATGTTTGCTATAAAATTATAGCTTCCAAGGGTTTATGTTAATTGGTACGTGTTCAAACTTGAATTTACTGTTTTCTCCTTCTATGTCTCTTTTGCTTTTCTTATTGAGTTTTTAAGAGATCACCAAATAATCTCCAATCCCTCTAAATTGATTATAAATATCATATATTAAAAAAGTTATCTTCTTAATATATTATAATTTAGTGATCAATTTAATAATTTTATAGAATGTTAATAAATAAATCAAATAAATTGTTTAAATAAACAAAATCTATATCTATATTCTATAAAAAGAAGACCTTCTATAAAAATAGCAATAACTAAAATTTTCCCTCCTATTTTGACATACTATAAATGGAAATAAAGTAGTTACAAGAATTTTAAAATCAAAAGGAATTTTTTTTTTAGAATTGTGGTGCCCTCTAGGTTAGACTAGGGCATATAGGTAGGATTATGTAAGTTTATTTTGTCTTTATTACCTATTCTATATAAATCATAATTATTAAATTAAATAACTTTTCCATTTTAAATTTTGTTTCAATCTATGAAAAACATAAATTTGATATTTAAATTTTGATGTATAGTTATATTTAACAAAGTTACAAATACAAAAACAAATGACTAATTAAACTATACATTAAAAAATTTAAAGAATAATTTTAAAATTATTAGTTTTAGAATTTTTGAGAAATTAATAACAATAAAAAACATTTTGGTATAATTATTTGATCTATTTGTCAATACAAGTGAGTTGAATATTGAATTATCTTCCTTATTTAAATACATATTAAGATATTGTAGTTATTTGAAAGACATATATCTTTTCTTTAACTTGAAATAAAGATATTGTAGTTATTTGAAAGACATATATCTTTTCTTTAACTTGAAATAATTAAGTTGTATGCATTAATTAGACCAAAAATTTCAAAGAAATCTATAATTGTGAACACAAAGGAAATATTTACTAATGTCTTAGTTAGTAAGTATAAATCAAATAATAAAACAATATATTAATTAATTGTTAGTAAAGATAAATCAAAGAATAAAACAATATATTTAATTATAGTAATTATATTTATATTAACTGCAACATGCATAACATATATATATCTTTAGGAGGTAACATTTCAAGTATAAATTTTTGTTTAACATCCATAACACAATAAATGTTTATCAATACCAAATTTAATTTAATTAATTTTAATTTACAGTATTAATGGCGGTATAAAATTGATATTTATTTAACAACCTTATATTTCAAATATATATTTTATAATTCATTGTTTAGCATAAACATACATTTATATATTATAGTTTGCATTTCAAAACTATAATATTATTTAAGCTATAACACATTAAAGATAATATGTCTAGATTCTTATTAATATATAATTTTAGGTTAATATAATATTATCACATTATATTATTAAAAAGGTCAAAACTAATAGATCTTATATTACAAACCGTGCATCGCACGGGTAAATTACTAGTATATATAAAAAGAAGACCTTCTATAAAAATAACAATAACTAATTTTCCCTCCTATTTTGACATACTATAATTGGAAATAAAGTAGTTACAAGAATTTAAAAAAATCAAAAAGAATTATTTTATATTTTTTAGGATTGTGGGGCCCTTTAGGTTGGGTCATGACCTATAGATATGATTATGTAGGTTTATTTTGTCATTATTACCTATTCTATATAAATCATAATTTTTAAATTTAATATGAGAGCCCAGTCGAAATTACACAATTTTTTTTAAGAAATTGACTTTTCTAACATTGAATATAACAAAAGTACTTTTTTACCACAAAATATAAGAAAGTTACCTTTTCTACACTATTTTGACTCGGTCATGGAGAAATCATTGAGTAATGATGGCTTGATGATATATTCAATTTATTTATACTATTATTTAACAATTGTTTTATCCAACAAATCATATAAATTGATAAAAGTAATTAAATTGATAAATGAGGTTCGATTATTAGTGTATTAAACCAAATTTAAATGAATAATCGAACCACTATGATTAATAGTGTGTTAAATCGAACCACTAGTTAATTTATATAATTTACTATGTCACTAATTAATTAATTTAATTTATTAAAACCAGTAATTAAATAAGCGAACGAGTAATAGAAAATTTAATCGTACGACTAATGAACCAATCGAACCACTAATAGAAAATTTAATGAACTAATCGAACCAGTAATTAATTTATTTAATCGAACCACTAATTACTGACTAAATTATATAATTATATATAATTAGTAATTTATATAATTTATAATGGTTCGATTAATTAGTACGAGAACCACTATAATATGTTAATCGAACCACAATAATTTATACTTAATTTAATAGAATTACTGAATATAATTTAGGCGGTTCGATCACTAGTGTAAAAAACCAAATTTTTCCAAAGTGATCGAACCACTATGTCAAATTCATAGTGGTTCGATCACTAGTGTAAAAAACCAAATTTTTCCAAAGTGATCGAACCACTATGCATAGTGGTTCGATCACTAGTGTAAAAAACCAAAATTTTCCAAAGTGATCGAACCACTATGAATTTTAAATTAAATCAAAGTGGTGATCGAACCACTCATCAAAGTGGTGATCGAACCACTCATCAAACACAATTAAAGTGGTGATCGAACCACTCATTTAAAGTGGTGATCGAACCACTCATATACATAACCATACGGTAAAGTTAAGTAACCATAACAAATTAAGTAAAGTTAAGTAACCATTCAATTAATTCATATACATAAAGTAAAGTTAACTATTTGAAATGGTTCGATTACTCAAATGATTAGTTAACCGAACCATTCATATTATATTATTAAATAAATTTTAGTTATATAATCGAACCATTCATATTATATAATCGAACCATTTAGGGTTACTATAATTAATATATTTTAGTGGTTCGATCAATGAGTTCAATTAATCAAGAAATGGTTCGATCAATGGTTTTTCACAAAATTGGTTCAATTTGAATTAAACAATGGTTCAATTAACCACTATTTTGAATGGTTCGATTAACTTTTGTATGGTTTGAATTAATTTGTTTCAATTTGATTAATTTTGAATGGTTCGATTAACCCCTATTTTGTATGGTTTGAATTAATTTGTTTCAATTTGATTAATTTTGAGTGGTTCGATTAACCACTATTTAGTATTTGAATTAATTTGTTTCAATTTGATTAATTTTGACTGGTTCGATTAACCACTATTTTGTATGGTTTGAATAAATTTGTTTCAATTTGATTAATTTTGAATGGTTCGATTAACCACAATTAAATTAATTCAAATTCAAATTAATATATTAATTTAATTATGGTTAATCGAACCATTCAAAATTAATTAAATTGAAACAAATTAATTCAAACCATTCAAAATAGGGGTTAATCGAACCATTCAAAATTAATCAAATTAATTGAAACAAAGTTTAATCGAGCCACTTTGTAAACTAATCAAGCCACTATTTTGTATGTTTTTTACACAAAGTTTAAAAGTAAACTAATGTATATATAATCGAGCCACTACGTTTGTAATACATTTAATAATTGTATATTATTTTGTTTGATTAATAATAGTGGCTCGAGCCATGCATAGTGGTTTTAAATGGTTCGATTATGGGTTAGTATGCAATTAATGAGTGGTTCGATCACCACTTTGATGAGTGGTTCGATCACCACTTTAATTGTGTTTGATGAGTGGTTCGATCACCACTTTGATTTAATTTAAAATTCATAGTGGTTCGATCACTTTGAAAAAATTTGGTTTTTTACACTAGTAATCGAACCACTATGAATTTGACATAGTGGTTTGATCACTTTGGAAAAAAATGGTTTTTTACACTAGTGATCGAATTTCATAGTGGTTCGATCACTTTGGAAAAATTTGGTTTTTTACACTAGTGATCGAACTACTATGAATTTGACATAGTGGTTCGATCACTTTGAAAAAAATTTGGTTTTTTACACTAGTGATCGAACCACCTAAATTATATTCAGTAATTCTATTAAAATAAGTATAACTTATTGTGGTTCGATTAACATATTATAGTGGTTCTCGTACTAATTAATCGAACCATTATAAATTATATAAATTACTAATTATATATAATTATATAATTTAGTCAGTAATTAGTGGTTCGATTAAATAAATTAATTACTGGTTCGATTAGTTCATTAAATTTTCTATTAGTGGTTCGATTGGTTCATTAGTAGTTCGATTAAATTTTCTATTACTCGTTCGCTTATTTAATTACTGGTTTTAATAAATTAAATTAATTAATTAGTGACATAGTAAATTATATAAATTAACTAGTGGTTCGATTTAACACACTATTAATCATAGTGGTTCGATTATTCATTTAATTTGGTTTAATACACTAATAATCGAACCTCATTTATCAATTTAATTACTTTTATCAATTTATATGATTTGTTGGATAAAACAATTGTTAAATAATAGTATAAATAAATTGAATATATCATCAAGCCATCATTACTCAATGATTTCTCCATGACCGAGTCAAAATAGTGTAGAAAAGGTAACTTCTTATATTTTATGGTAAAAAAGTACTTTTGTTATATTCAATGTTAGAAAAGTCAATTCCTTAAATTTTTTCGTTTAGTTTGGCACATTTCCTCAATTGAATAACTTTTCCATTTTAAATTTTGTTTCAATCTATGAAAAATATAAATTTGATATTTAAATTGTGGTGTATAATTATATTTAACAAAGTTACAAATACAAAAACAAATGACCAATTAAACTATACATTAGAGAATTTAAAGAATAATTTTAAAATTATTAGTTTTAGAATTTTGAGAAATTAATAACAATGAAAAACATTTTGGTATAATTATTTGATCTATTTGTCAATACAAGTGAGTTGAATATTCAATTACCTTCTTTATCTTTATATATATAAAACAATAACCAAAAGTGCCACATGTCACTTTTATAGAGCTTGACAATTAATTCTAACATTAAATGTTTGTTTTTCCTTTTTGTATTTAAATAAATTGTCTTATAAATATAATTGTTTTTTACATATATATGAACATATAATTACTACATATATAAGTAAAAAATTAAAGTACCAAAACAGATTATTGATAATTTTCTCAAACTATAAAAAATAATTCATAATATAATAAATTAACCAATTTTCTAAATGTGACAATTTATCATTTTATATATGTATAAAATCTTTATATATAAAACTACCTAAACCAAGAGTAATTATAAAACTACATTATATATAAAATCTTTATACATAAAACTACATAATATTTAAATAGTAAATAATATATTAACTAAAACTACATTATATTACATATACTAAAAAAAAGGACCAAAAGTGCCACATGACACTCATACAAAGCTTGGACAATTAATTCTCACATCAAATGTTTTTTTTCCTATTTAAACAAAATTATTTTATAAATGTAGATATCTTTTGGATTTATATAAAGATTAATATATATATATATAATTAAAAATTTTAAAATATTGAAAAAGATTATTGATAATTTTTTCAATACAAACTTAAAAAAAAAAAAAAACTTTTTTCCTGTAAATTTTTTTTTGCTATAATAATTAACCAAAATTTTCAAATGAGACAATCTATCATTTTATACATGTAAGATTTTTTTCTTCACTAGAAAAAAGTAATATTTAAGTATTATTAAATATTGTTAATAAGTAGACAATATATATAATTTATTTACACACATCTATATATATAAAAGAAGGACAAAAAAATGTCACATGATACTCATACAAAGCTCGAACCATTAATTCTCACATTAAATGTTTTTTCTATTTTAAATAAAGTATCTTATAAATATAGACATCTTTTAAATATATATATAAAGATTAATATATGTGTATATATTTATATATATAATTAAAAAATTAAAATATCGAAAAAGATTATTGATAATTTTTTCAATACAAACTAAATAAAACTTATGCTATAATGAACCAATTTTTTCAAATGTTACAATCTATCAATGTATACATGTACTATTTTTTCTTCATTAGAAATATATAATATTGAAATCATACATTTAAAAATTATTTTATAATTTGAATATGTTATTCACACACATCTATATATAAAAGAAGGACCAAAGCGTCACATGACACTAATACGAAGCTCGAACAATTATTTCTCACATGAACTTTTTTTTTCTATATAAATAAATTATCTTATAAATATAGATATTTTTTTAGATATATATAAATATTAATATATATATATATATAATTAAAAATTTTAAAATATTGAATAAAATTATTGATAATTTTTTCAATACAAACTATATATATATATATATATATATATATATAACTTATGTCATAATGAACATTTTTTTTAAATGTGACAATCTATCCTTTTATACATGTAAGATTCTTTCTTCACTATAAATATATAATTGTGAAATAATATATTTAAAAATTATTTAATATTTTTAATATGTATACAATATAATTTATCTACACACATTATGAAATATTTATTTCAACAATTAAATAATATATTAATTAAAATTACATTATATTTCATATTAACTTAGATGGATACAAAATCATAAATTTTTTTAATATATTATTTTTTTTACTTCATTTATTAAATTAAATTATTTGAACCCGTGTATTACACGGGCCTTATACTAGTTTAAATACATATCAAGATATTTTAGTTATTTGAAAGACATATATCTTTTCTTTAACTTGAAATAATTAAGTTGTATGCATTAATTAGACCAAAAATTTCAAATAAATCTATAATTGTGAACACAAAGGAAATATTTACTAACACCTTAGTTAGTAAGTATAAATCAAATAATAAAACAATATATTAATTAATTGTTAGTAAAGATAAATCAAAGAATAAAATAATATATTTAATTATAGTAATTATATTTATATTAACTACAACATGCATAACATATATATCTTTAGGAGGTAACATATCTTTTAAGTATAAATTTTCATTTAACATCCATAACACAATAAATGGTTATTAATACCAAATTTAATTTAATTAATTTTAATTTATAGTATTAATGGTTGTATAAAATTGATGTTTATTTAACAACCTCATATTTCAAATATATATTTGATAATTCATTGTTTAACATAAACATACATTTATATATTATAGTTTGCATTTCAAAATTATAATATTATTTAAGATATAATAAATTAAAGATAATATGTCTAAATTCTTATTAATATATAATTTTAGGTTAATATAATATTATCACATTATATTATTATAAAGTTTAAAACTAATAGATCATATATGACAAACCGTGCATCGCACGGACGAATTACTAGTTGTTATAAAAGGTTGATGGGTTACTACATCCACCACCCAACACCACACTAACTCATAAATTCAGGCCAGACGTTAGGTAAGTTTGATGAATCGAGGGAGTCAGGCTAGAAAAGATAAGGATTTTTTTACCATCCTTAAAATTTTCATCATTTTTATCAAAAACTGAAATCATAGTTATATACTCGAATCTCTTAGTATGAGACATTTTCTTTTCCAAGTGAAATCCCCTTATATATGAAAGAGTGAAAAAGTGTTTTTATTATCGTGGAATAAGAATCATTTGTATCTTCATGAACATATTTAATTTAGGTCGCCGCTATCCACACCCCACACAATACTAAACACACTCATTAAAATAAATACAAATGAAATGATATATCAAAAGACAATTATACCCTTACTAATAAAATTATAATAAATATTAAATAAAACATAATTTAATTCTCAAAACACCCCACCTTTAAATATTACTATACACACCACATTCCATACACAAAACACATATATACATCATCTTCTTCTTCTCTCCTTCCTACACATCATCTTCTTCTCTCCATATACACATCTCCATTACTGTAAGAAAAAGCTTCAAAAAAAGTTGAAATCTTGGAAAGAAGACATTATGGAGTATGATAGAGCACAAGAGGTTGGCAATGTAAGTTTCTATACTTAGTTTTACGGTTTCGTTTCTCAGTTTTGTGAAGAAAAAAAAATTCGTTTTCAAAAATTGCGAAAACACGATCGTAAAGTACAGGCCGAATATTTTGTTAAATTTCGACCACTAGTGGTCAAAACTTAAGTGTATTTTCAACTAGTAGTGGTCGAAACTTAAGTGTATTTTCAACCAGTAGTGGTCGAAAGTTTAGTGAATTTTCGAAAAACCAGGTTCGATCGCATTCGATGAACCTAGTTCCGTTTCCATCCATTTGAAGCCTATTTCAACACAAATCAAGCCTCATTCAACCCCCAAACACTTCTTAACTTATATAATACAAAAATTTCAAGTTTTAAACCTAATATAGGAACAATGTTATGCATTATTCAATAAAAAATTTAGCAACTTACCAAACAATATTTGTCTCAATGGAGTACCATGTTAATCTTCACCGTCCATAGTTCTCGATAACAAGTGGTTGAATTTTTGTTCAATTTGAGTGGTCGAATTTTTAGCCAAAACACGATCGATCGATCGGTGAAGAAGAAGGTGAAGGAGGTTGAGAGGGAGAGTTAGAAATTCAATTTGGAGAAGATGAGGGTTTGGGTGGGGTGTGATATGTTTTTAGGGTGTATTTAGTATGTATAGTTTTTATATATGCACTAATATATTTTTGATAAATAAAGGGTAAGATTGTCAATTTAAGGGGTGTGTTTAGAAATTTCAATGTATTAAATCTTTAATATGGGGTGTGTTTAGAATTTGGGGTGTGTTTAGTATTGTGTGGGGTGCGGATAGCCGCGACCATTAATTTATTCGGAGCTATTAGAGCGGGATCCATTTTTTGGAGAATATGAGTCAAAGCACTAACAAGAATATTTCTACTAAAACATATTTCAAAGAGATGATTCACTAGTCTACCGAGGGATAAGTAATTCGACTCATTCACATCCAGATCATGAATGTTTGGAATCCATATTATGCATTGTTTTACATGAATATTAGAGCTATAAAAAAATTTCCATTTATCGGACCAATCCTTAGAACATCTTCAAATGTCAATCTATAAACACTATTAGTAACAACTTCTTTGACGACATATGAATCATTCCACTTTAAGCTATAAAATAATTGACACAATATTGAAATAATGACTTTTAACTAAGGCAAATGCTGCTGTGCACCAGGTGCACGGATCTGGATTGGTGTAACTGGGGCAACCCGACCCGGATCCACGCACCTGGATTTTCCTTTTTTTTTTTTCTTTTTTTTTCTTTTTTTTTCGCTTCAGATTGTTACCTTTATGTTGTAAGGATGTGACATTTACGTTGTATAAGTGTAACCTTTATATATAAATGTTATGACCTTTATGTTTAGTAACTTAGGAAAAAATGAAGATTTTCAGGTTTTTTCGCTTCAAATTAAGACCTTTATGTTGTATTGTTGTAACATTTATGTACAATTCGTGTGATCTTTATGTACAAATATTATGACCTTTATAACCCATAACTTTGAAAAAAAATGAAAATTTCAAAATTCAGTGCATTTTAAGGATGAATATATGTGCAGCTATTATTACGTAAACGTAAAGGTAACAACCTGAAGCGAAAAAATAAAATTAAAAAAAAATAAAATAAATAAAAGTGCGTGGATCCGGGTCGACCCGGACCCGACACGAATTGTATGTGCACCAGTTGCACAGGACTAACTCTTTAACTAATATCTAAAAAATTCAATATTTGGAGAACTTTCAATGAAAGTTCGTTTGGTGTGGCTAAAAAGTTGCAATATTATTTTGAGACGTAAGAAATGAAAAAATATAATAATTCAGATAGTATATTATCAACGTAAATTCATGACGTGAAATTCATGTGCATGATGTGCATGATATGAAGTGTTTTCATAAAATTATAAATAAGAAATTATTTATAGTCAATAGTTATAATGACATATTATAAGTAGGTTATTGAAAATTATACCTTACAAAGGTAATAAGTTAGTTCCACAATTTTCAAATGCAATTCGTCTTTTTTTTTTTTTCTTCAACCGAAGTGGTTCTAAAATTGAACTAATAGTTAGATAAATATATTAGTGGCTTTATTTCCGTGACTTTTATTGGTTACGAGTATAAAGCAAGTGCGTTTTACTTGAAAGATGAATTTTTTAAATCGAAAATATTAAGTTTCTATTAGGATCTTAAAATAATCTTTTATAATTTATATTAAATTAGAGTTCTAATATTTTGGAGTTTTACTTATAATAGAATTCTATATGAATTTGGTTTAGAATTCTAATATAAAATTATTTAAATATGAAAATTTTAAATTAATATTACAAACTTAAATATAATCTTTAATTATTTAAACAATCCATTTTTTTCAAAGAAACATCCATACTTGTATATAGGTGTATGTATATGTATATATATTTTTATATAAATTGATATGATACAAAATGATCGTGAGGTATTTATTGTCCAAGTAAAAATTATTTAATAAGAAATAATACAATTACACACACATATATACATATAAAAGTGATTTTTATTTCCTGAAAAAAGTTATTTTTTATTGAATTCGAGTCCTATTTGTAATACCCCCTTCTCGTGGGGTCATTATCTCTACTACAACATGAATAATTTTTACGGCATAAAACTTCTTTTCAAAATTTTGTAAAATTCTTTTGAAGAAACAGCGGAAACAAATTTCTTAAGAACCATGCCAGATATTTTAGTTCTATCAAAAGCATTTGAAAATCAAAAGTTAGCATTTAATATAGCGTCAAACTAAGCATTAAACTCACTACCAATCACACTTCAGCGCTGCTACCTCATAACATAACATTTGACTTGATCTGTAGTATGAGGTAAATACTATAAACGAAACGTTTAGTGAACACATCATCTAATCTCACAAAACATTTTACTTAGCAACATATATTGAAACATGAAACATCAACTAATAAAAATCAATATACTTGTATTCTTGAAGATAATATACTATTATATTTGAAAATGATATACTTTTATACTTGAAAAATAATATACTGTGGGCCCATACATGGTACCAATATGCTCAACTCCAAAGAATTCGGGGAAGCTAGTCACCGAATCCAAACGGAGCAACTAATAACTGTAGGGCGGTCTGGGAGCCCTTAACTTCTTCACGTGAGCCATCTGAGAGCCCGGTACCAGTCTCTAAAATATATAAAATAATACTATATACATATACATATTTTCTCAAAATATACTTTCTCAATTCATATATAACATGTTTTAATAGCATCCTATACATGATCAAAAATATACGAAAGCACAACACTTATTAAATCATTAAAGTACATTCATAGAAACCAACACAGTACATACATAATTTTCATGGCATCAATAATAAACAAATAATTTGGAACTGCAAGTGAGAGATGTACTTACCTGAATTTCTTCAAAACTTACTATACTCAAAGCGCATTCTGAGCTTCTCAAGCAAATCTAGAACTTGAAACAATTAATTGAAACAAATTAAGGACAAAACTTATATACCCCTGGGGCACATAGGGGCACAAATCTAGGTGTTATACACATGTTCTTTAGGTGTTATATATATATACTCTATAGGTATTATGTTTCTTGGTGTTATACATATATTCTACAGGTATTATATGTATATAAGAGCAAACGTATGATACCTAAAGAGTATATATATGATACCTGTAGAGTATATATATAACACCATATAATAGGTTAAGTTGGGGGCACCGTGCCCCCGGGGCACACAAGTGTCACTCAACAATTAAAATACAGATCATTCCTTATATTAAATTACGTTCCTAACTCATCTCTGCTACCTAAACTAAATCGTTGAATTAAATGCAATATTCTGAGCATTACATCTATTAGCTTAATTAATAAAACCAATTTAACTAATATTAACTTAATATGTTTTGTAATAACTATAAGAATGTCTAAATCTATTCTTGAACCCACAACAAGCTTATTAATTAACTATATTAAAACTGCAAATCAAAAGATTAATTATATTTATTCCGATATATACTAACTAACCTCTAATTTCACAAATAAAAAAAGGATAATTTCAAGCTAAACAAGTTTAAAAGGATTCTCTCCACCCCATAACTAACTATTCAAATTCTTCAATTAAGCAATTAATATAACTAAGGACCAAATTGACATATTATTGGAGACACTCAATAAAATGGATTTAAGAAGTTCTTCGGTACTGAACCTGTTGGATATATTTGTAGAATATTTTGATGAGACAAATCTTTAATGTAACTCTATAGCATAACCAATTTAAGGATAAGGTTACTGCAATAGAGTTACTACAGAAGATTAAAAGAAAAAGATAAAGTGTCAAAGGAAGGATACTGAAGAGTATGGGTGAAAAGAATCTGGAATTAATAAGGATACTATTGACTTCAAGAAGCTACTAGAAGAGACCTCGCCAAAGCAGAAAACAGCGAGACAGGAAGCTGCCTGGGAAGACCATGCCAAAAGCATACTGCAGGGAGCAGCATGCTACAAAAGCCTCGAAGCCACCTGAAGGAGCAAGCCAGAAGAAGGAAGCTCCAGAGTGAAGCTAGAGGAGGAAGCTACAAAGCAGGCATGGGCAGAAAGTCAAAGTTACCGGTAGACACAAGAAGTTACCGGTAGAGAGAAAAGAGAAGAGGAGCCAATCGGAAGAAGACACGTGGAAAGCAAAAAGCTGCCGTGTGTCAGGAGTGCAGCACGTCAATGTTAGAAATCTGTCTACCTTCAACGGGCAGATTTCACAACCTATAAAGAGGAGGACTGAAGACTAAAGAGTGTGTGAGAGAAGCACCGAGTGTGCAAGAGAGAAAAGAAGTGAGCACATCAGAATATCCAAGCTCAGAGAGAGAAGGGCAAAAGAAGAGAGAAGAGTTTAAAAGAGAGAAGCGCAGAAAAAGGGGGAAGCCTTAGAAAAAAGAGTGTTCAAGAAGAGCTGATGAAAAGAAGAACTCGAACACTCCACACCCCAAGAAGACGCACACCCAGTCTACCAGTCAGCAGCAAGCTTCAGCAGAATCAGTCTGTATACGAAGGCCAAGCTTGCTGCACCCAGTTGAAGAAGAATGAGATAAACCTCTCTAAAAGGTTGTCTCGGAGTATTCAGTGCGAGGAGTAATGTCCTGCTGAGTTTACCACTTTCTAAGAGATAAAGTGAGGACCCTGGGTGGGTAGAGTAGGATCCTGTGTGGGTCAAGGAAAAGTAGGCAAACATCTGTGTGAAGGCTTGCTACTTATTCGTTAAGGGTGGGTTGTAATAGATAGGTCTATGTAAATCAACCAGCTTAACCAATGTTCCCTCCTGTGTGGAGGAAGAGAGAATGTAGAAGGATTACTCCACCTTCGAACCTCTATACATGCTTGCGTCTTTATCTGCTTATTGCTTTACATATACTCTCTCTGATAACTGCACATCTTTTACCAGACATAGTAAAAGGCTTCTGCATTCACTCTGATCAGTAACCTCTCAAAAGGTTATTGATATAAGAAAAGGCCGATAGATGTAGAAGAAAAATATGTGATGGTTTAGTAGATTTATTCACCCCCCCTCTAAGCCTACTACCAGTTGCTTTTCGGGACCAACAAGTGGTATCAGAGCAGGTTGGATCATCCATCAGCTAATCCATCTGCTACCAACAAGTGGTATCAGAACGGGTGGATTATTCATATTTGCTCAATGGTCAATCTGATACCAACAAGTGGTATCAGAGCAGATGGATGAACAAAAGATCTAATCGATCTATCCAGATCCCATCTGTGAAAAAGCCTCTTTAAAAAATCTATCTTTCTCTCTCTCACCCTCACATCAAAGATCATTTCAATGCCTTTTTCTCCAAAAGGATATGATTGATGTGAAGACAACAAACAACTAAAAGATATAGAAAATCAAGCTGTGTTGTGAAGGAAAGCAGTTTTTAAAGGGGAACAGCATGCTGCGAAGAAGAAAGCCATGCACAAAGGAGCAACCTCCTTATCTATCATGGAGGAGACCAACATGGAGCTGATTAACAAAGAAGACTTGCTCCTGAGCAAACAAAGGAAGCTGACATCAACAAGCGAAAAGAAGATGCTGAGGATGTCAAACAAAGGAGTAAGAAGAAGAAGCTCACTCCAGTCTCCAGACAGAAACAAGAATGAAAGAGGACCTACTCTTTCAAAAGAACAATGACCAGGTACCTCGTTCTAATTTTATACTCTTTACTTCTGCTCATAATCATATCTTTTTTGTCAAAGAACTCAAGTGACTATACTCTAAGATAATGGACTTTAAATTGTTGTCACTTGATTCTTTGAATGAGAAAGGAAGCCTGCACGTTTATTTTCATATTCTATGCTTCACTTTCTCATTCAAAGCCTCAAAGTAACCTGAAATAGTATTGTTAATGACCCCACATCTTAAAAAGAAGACCAAGGAAGGGGGAAACGGCGCGGACGAAGCGAGGAAGCGGGAGGGCAAAAAGGGGAAAAGCCGGGGAGGAACCCAAGGGGGGGATGCGAGAAAGGCGGCAACAAACGGACAGGCCAGAAGAAGCAAGCAGAGAGCAACGCCAGAAAAAGAAAAAGAAAAAAGGGAAAAAAAAAAAGAAAAGAAAGAAAAAAGAAGAAGAAGAAGAAGAAGAAGAAGAAGAAGAAGAAGAAGAAGAAGACGAATAAGAAGAAGAAGAAGAAGAAATAGAAGAAGAAGAAGAAGAAGAAGAAGAAGAAGAAGAAAAGAAGAATAAGACGAGAGAGAAGAAGAAGAAGAAGAAGAAGAAGAAGAGAAGAGAAGAGAAGAAGACGAAGAAGAAGAAGAAGAAGAAGAAGAAGAGAAGAAATAAGAAGAATAAGAAGAAGAATAAGAAGAAGATAAGACGAAGAAGAAGAAGACGAAGAAGAAGAAGAAGAAGAAGAAGAGAAGAAGAAGAAGAAGAAGAAGAATAAGAAGAAGAAGAAGAAGAAGAAGAAGAATAAGAAAAGAAGAAGAAAGAAGAAGAAGAAGAGAAGAGAGAAGAATAAGAAGAGAAGAAGAAGAAGAAGAATAAGAATAAAGAAGAAGAAGAAGAAGAAGAATAGAAGAAAATAAGAAGGAAGAAGAATAATAAGAATAATAAGAAGAATAAGAAGAAGATAGAAGAAGAGAAGAAGAATAAGAATAAGAATAATAATAATAAGAAGAATATAATAAGAATAATAATAATAGAGAAGAATAATAAGAAGATAATAATAAGAATATAATAATAAGAATAATAATAATAATAATAATAATACTAATAATAAATAATTAATAATAATAATAATAAAAAAGAATAATAATAAATAATAATAATAATATAATAATATAATAATAATCTAATAATAAGAAATAATATAATAATAATAATAATAATAATAATAATAATAAAATAATATAATAATATAATAATAATAATAATAATAATAATAATAATAATAATACTAATAATATATAATAATAATAATATAATAATAATAATAATAATAATAATAATAATATAATAATAATAATAATAATAATATAATAATAATAATAATAATATAATAATAATATAATAATAATATAATAATATAATAATATAATAATAATAATAATAATAATATAATAATAATAATAATAATAATAATAATAATAATAATAATAATAATAATATTTCTTACTATATCTTTGTCTATCTTTATTTGATTATATATACCTGCACGCACTATCACTCCTTGATCTTCAAAAGTCTTGAAGAAGCCAAAACTCTCTCTACAGTATGGGCTGTAAAGATAGTCTAAGCTCTGAAAGAAAACAAGAAGGACTCATACTTGTATGAGTACCTATACATGATTATCGTTATGCAGGTACATCTCACAAAGAACTAGTAAATTTAGGGGGAACCATTGACAAGATGACAAACTCTAACTATAGGATGCTGAACATCCGGGTACTGGATACTAGGTCATGGGATAACAGGACGCTGTACACCCAGACACTAGATACCAAGCTAACTGGATGCTAAGTTACTAGAAATCAGAGCACTTGTCATTAAGTCAATAGAAAAGGTAGAAGGGCCTAATTGAAAAAGATAAAGTTCTGACTAAAAGAAACGCTAGACACCAAATTATTAAAAACTAGGTCACTGATAGCAGGATGCTGGATATCAGGATGCTAGAGACCAGGCTGACTGGAAATTAGGTCGCTGGGTGACAGGGCGCTAGATATCAGGATGCTAGATATCAGGGGCTGGAAATTAGATCGCTGAACACTAGGTCGCTGGGCAACAGGATGCTAAATACTGAGTAGCTGGATACTGCATCGCTGAACACCATGTTGCTGTGTATCAGGACGCTAGATTTCAATATTCTGGATACTAGGTTACTTGAAGTCAAAACTTATTATCAAAACTGCATAAAGAGATCTTTTGGATGTTACACATTAAAGAAGTTACTGAGAAAATATTTCTTGGTAACATGCATACACTTTAAAGAGATCGTCTTTTCCAGAAAAAGACTACCTTATCTAAAACCCTAAAAGAACTCCAGCCGCACGATCAGAAAAATTCAAGGGTGGAGATTCAGCCGCTGACCACAGATGCAATCAAATCAGGAGATAAGATTTAAAGCTGTGGAAACTGTCAACATCAGCCTTGGAAACCGGTGGAGCAGTTAATGAGATCTTTAAAGATACAAACTGCAACAGAGAGTATTTCTATCCCTATATATACATGCACTCCTTATTCTTCATAATGCATATACATATATTGATATCCTCTTCCTCTCATCCTTAGCCTAAAAATGGAACCAGATTGTTGGAAACTCTACTCTTCATTTCTTCCAAAAGACACATTCTCTGCAAATAACCAACCAAGCACAAGCCAAATCTCATATTTTCACCATTCACGTTTGATATTCGCTAAGCATACCATTCTCAGAAGAGTTGATCTTCTAGCTATCAACTCCCATCTCACCAGCAAGGACTTGCACTCAAGTTCTTCTCGTCAAGATAGGAGGATAGAGCTAAGGACCCCTCTCCAGTGGCCCAAGTGTGTCATCTCTATTGATGATGCCAAAAAGGGGGAATAAACTGCGAAGGGTCTGGAAGATCAAAAGATTTCCAGGAGGTGGGGGAAAAAGGAATTCATCTCCTCCATGAGGTGAATTCTCTTTTGAGATGTAAGAGAACCGGAAGGAAAAATAGTTGGAGAGATGAGTGGAGATTGAAGGAGAAGGAAAGACGGCAGCAAGCTACTGGCATCTGGACTTCTCTACTTCTTTACACAGTTTCCTCCAAACGAATTCCCTCTCTCTCTTGCATCACCTCTCACACCTCCCAACAGCTCTCCTCTCTAGCCGACAAGAAGAAACCACTGAGTGCAGGTGACTGCATCAAGTGAGGAGGAAGGAAAGCTGAGAGAAGAAAGAAGCTAGCAACAAACAAGTAGGGAAAAAAAAGATAGGAAAGAGCAAGAATAATAGAAGAATGAATTTAGATAGGATGTTTATTGTAACTTTGCTTACTGCATTGTAATATAAATATGTTATCTTAATAAAATGTCTCATGTTCTTCATAAACTGCTCAATCCTTATACACTTTCTTTTAGACTAATATGTAATTTGTGTATGAAAGTAGTATGCCCATATGTGTCATGCCTTAAATAAGCTTTCTGTGCTTGAGAGGTTATAATCTTTTGATCTTCTGTAAATGTTTTGTCATCATCAAAAAGGGGGAAATTGTTGGATATATTTGTAAAATATTTTGATGAGACAAATCTTTAATGTAACTCTATAGCATAAGCAATCTAAGGATAAAGTTACTGCAATAGAGTTACTACAGAAGATTAAAAGAAAAGGAGAAGGTGTCAAAGGAAGGATACTGAAGAGTATGGGTGAAAAGAATCTGGAATTAATAAGGATACTATTGACTTCAGGAAGCTACTGGAAAAAAGACCTCGTCAAAGCAGAAAACAGCGAGACAGGAAGCTGCGTGGGAAGACCATGCCGAAAGCATACTGCAAGGAGCAGCATGCCACAGAAGCCTCGAAGCCACCTGAAGGAGCAAGCCAGAAGAAGGAAGCTCTAGAGTGAAGCTAGAGGAGGAAGCTACAAAGCAGACATGGGCAGAGAGTCAAAGTCACCGGTAGACATAAGAAGTTACCGGTAGAGAAAAAAGAGAAGAGGAGCCAATCGGAAGAAGACATGTGGAAAGCGAAAAGCTACCGTGTGTCAGGAGTGCGGCGCGTCAATGTCAGAAATCTGTCTACCTTCAACGGGCAGATTTCACAACCTATAAAGAGGAGGACTGAAGACTGAAGAGTGTGTGAGAGAAGCATCGAGTGTGCAAGAGAGAAAAAAAGTGAGCACATCAGAATATCCAAGCTCAGAGAGAGAAGCGCAAAAGAAGAGAGAAGAGTTTAAAAGAGAGAAGCGCAGAAAAAGAGGGAAGCCTTAGAAAAGAGAGTGTTCAAGAAGTGCTGATGAAAAGAAAAAGAGCTCGAACACTCCACACCCCAAGAAGACGCACACCCAGTCTACCAGTCAGCAGCAAGCTTCAGCAGAATCAGTCTGCATCCGAAGGCCAAACTTGCTGCACCCAGTTGAAGAAGAAGGAGATAAACCTCTCTAAAAGGTTGTCTCGGAGTACTCAATGCGAGGAGTAATGTCCTACTGAGTTTACCACTTTCTAGGAGAGAAAGTGAGGACCCTGGGTGGGTAGAGTAGGATCCTGTGTGGGTCAAGGGAAAGTAGGCAAACATCTGTGTGAAGGCTTACTACTTATTCGTTAAGGGTGGGTTGTAATAGATAGGTCTATGTAAATCAACCAGCTTAACCAATGTTCCCTCCTGTGTGGAGGAAGAGAGGATGTAGAAGGATTACTCCACCTTCGAACCTCTATACATGCTTGCGTCTTTATCTGCTTACTGCCTTACATATACACTCTCTGATAAACTGCACATCTTCTACCAGGCATAGTAAAAGGCTTCCGCATTCACTCTGATCAGTAACCTCTCAAAAGGTTACTGACATAAGAAAAGACCGATAGATGTAGAAGAAAAATGTGTGATAGTTTAGTAGGCTTATTCACCCCCCACCATCTCTAAGCCTACTACCAGTTGCTTTTCGGGACCAACACATTTAATTAACAAAATAATTTAAATCTCAAACTTCTTTACAAACTGTACAGGTACTGTTGGTCACAAGTGACAGTAGGCTTAGAGGGGGTGAATAAGCCTACTTAATTTTCAAACTTTTCTGTTAAAACGAAATGATAAGTCACTCAGGCAGGTAGCTATAGAGCTTACTGTCCTGGAGGTTACTGCTTGAGTAGTTACCTTTAGTAAACTTAGTGAAAATGAATTTTATGCACAGCGAAAATTCTTTTAAGCAAAACTTGTTTTTTGAAAATAGTTGGTATGCTTATGAGAGATATGCAGCAGGCAAAGCAAATAAGCAAGATATAAGATGTGAACAGCAGTAAGCTAAACAGAAAGATAAACACAACGGTTTATAGAGGTTCAAGGGTAGAGTAATCCCTCTACGTCTTCTCTACTCCTTCACAAGGAGGAACTTTGTTAAGTAAGATGGTTGATTTACACAAGTCTCGCTTATACAACCTAAACCTAACAAAAACTGTCAGTCAATCCCACACAGGGTTACTTCACAGTGACCAAACTCAACTAGCCCACACAAAGCTCTTGTTCTTCTACTAAGAACACAAGTACTTGATCAGGAACAACCTCCGATCAAGCAACTCCTAACAGTCTAAGAAAAATAAAGGGTTTTTCTTTTCAACAACACAGGCAACAAGCTTAAGATAAAAGGCTCTCTAAGTTGAAAGTAGCTTGCTGCTGGACTAGACTTGAAACTTTCTAGATATTGAATAACTTTGAATGCTTGAACGTTTGATTCGCAAGAGTTTCAGGTTTCAAGTTTCTTGAGTTGGTGTGCTTCAAGTCCCAGTCTTCTTCTATTAATAGGTGATGAGAAATCTGTCCGTTGGAGAGAGCATCCTTCTTCGCAGCATGCATGGGACGACGTGGCCTCTTCTGATTAGTCCGTACGAAGTTGTTGAGATCGTACGCCTTTGGCTGCAATCGTCATACTCAGTCTGACAGTTGGTTTGTCCTCCTTTTTGCTTTATTACGTGACATCTTTTGATTGGATGAATTTGCTGTTGTGCCTAACGTAAACCTCGTACGCTCATTCCGAGGTAACTGCTTCTGAAAAGGTTGCTGGTGCTTCATAGTTCTTCAGTTGTCTTAGCATACTTGCCTTTCATTCAGCTAGCTTACTTAGCATCCTTTTGCAGTGAGCATCCAGTATCCTTCCTAGAATCCTGCTGCAGTGACTGTGTACTTAGTCATTTTAAGCTTTCTTTATGCAGCAAGGTCTTTATTCTTTCTTCAAGCTTTAAGTCTTGATCTTCAAGCCTCCTGATCCTATACTTAGAATTTTACAACAGAATCAAGATACATTATACATAGGATTCTAGGCCCTAATCTATTACATATTTTGTCTTCATCAAAATCTATACAATGTTCCTTACAATTTCCCCTTTTTTGATGATAACAAAACTCCTTTAAGTGGATCAAAGACTTAGCCAAATTTTATTTAAGGACAATGAACTTGTAGTAACCAACAGAAGACAGAGAAGCAATAAAGTATCAGAGCAAAAGCTAAGCATAAGTTCACAAGTAGTGAGCTTTTCAAAACAGAATCCTAGTTCTATTGAGATGATAAATCAAGAAGGTATTAGAGCATGACAAAATAAAATTAAGCAAAGAGATACAAGGAGAGATAATAGTAAGTAGGAAGTAGGAAGCATAGAGTTCAGGTTCTTCTCAACCAGGTGGCTCTTGGTCTTCTTTCGATCTTCGAGCCCGTCCACTAGTTCAGGATAGACTCCTGATAACTTGGTTCCATCATCCTTTTCATCTCTAGGGTCTCATCATACCTCAACCAGAAATCTTCACAAAAAAGAATAAGTTCCCCTTTGTTCATTCGGCCTTTCATCTTCATCCGGATTGGAAGTACACCCCTGCTAACAAGGCTCCTGAAGCATTGGAGTCCCTCACGATAAGTTTTTCCTTTGATGATAATGGACTCTGTTGGAAACATTTAAGTATGTTTTGATGTGTCATGCCCCATTTTCGAATATGGAAATAGAACTTATATAGCGGAAGCATAACATATAAACAGGGCGTCCAGCCAAAAGAATAGATCATCAGAAAGCCATTAATAAACGAAATCTCGAAAATGATGATCCTTATATTTGAAGAGATTAACATATACCGCAAAAAGTATGGTATAGTTCAAGCGTAACAAGGATTCTTAATTACAGAGTACCAAAATAGGGTTCTGGAAAAGCCGACAATGAAATATACATAATTATACATGCAAAAAGTGTCAGACAATTCCGCTCGTCCCGTCTAGCATCCAAAGTTCTCTGTAAAATAATTTCATAGAAGGGGTGAGTGTCAAAGGAACACTCAGTGGGTCGACCTGTACTGTGATAGGGACACATAATACTATAAACATATACTATACATGTACATAAACATATTACACATTGTGGACTCCCGAGTAGTCCCCTGTACACCATGCTGGATAGATATCACACAGAAAATCTATCCGGGCCCCAAGCCGACCCTTTGGGATTTTACACCCTTCATGTTGGGATTCCGAAGAATACCCTCTGTGCTGGGTTTCCGAAGAATACCCTACTTGGCGTGCAAGCGCATGCGCAATTAAGTATTTCACATAATGTTTCTCACATAACACATAATACACATTGTTCACGTTCAAGTAAGTTCATATAATTCATGCCAAATAACGAGATGCAAATAAATCTTTGACTTGTATTGGTTTCTAAAGAAACTCTTCCTGTACGGGTATTATTCCGACTTTTCATCATATGACATCATTCACAATTGTATCCCTTGAAATCAATAATCCTTGAAAATATATGTAATTTACTCGAAAATCAAACATAATACGACAACAAATAACTTGAAATCGACTTCACTTGTTTACTGAAAATAATGCCACATATAACAATAAATGTCATGTAATAAATTGTACAATATATATATACGAAAACATTTACTTGATAAGATTTTACCTCCACCTCGATAATCAAAAGTTGATTTGCGATAAGCTGTCCCCTTCCTTAATCCTGCCTTCCGTCTGGAAATCCTACATAACGTAGAAGTCCGTCTTAGTGTCTAATTTAACTGTATATGATCGGAAACTAGGAGAATACATCCCTAAACAGAATAAGAATTTGTGATCCTATGCTTAGAGTTTAATTAAATCCAGAATTTATATGATCGTAGTCTCGTACTAGGGTTTTCTTAACCTAACGATGGTTCGTCGTATTTTTCATATCATTTTAAACGTCACTCTAGTCTCTTTTATACATAAATTATAAGGTTTGTGATCATAATATTAATTTCATAAATCTGAGGTCTAATCTATAATTGAAACTATATTTAGGGCTCTAACAACAATTAAATAAAGTTGCAGGGACTAAACTATAAATAAGCATAAGGTAAAGGGTTAACTAATTAATATACAAAGAATATATCTTTTGCAATCAAGTCCTTGCAGTGTATCTAATTCACAAAATCAGGCCCCTGTCCTTCTTCTCCCCAAACCCGTCGCTGCTTCACCCTCTTGATCGGCCGCCGCCGCTGCTGCCCTCCGCCGGCAGCAGCGGCCCTTCCCACACACTTGCTCGGCTCCACCGCACACCGCGGCGCCACCACCCACAAACAGCAGCCCCTCCCCTTTTTTTTACTCCAAGCTGCCGTCGCCCCCAAGTTCAGCCGTCGCCGCTGCTGCCCTCCGCCGGCAGCAGCGGCCTCTCCCTCGTCATCGCCCGGCACCGCCCGTCGCGGCGGCGCCACCCTCGTTTTCCCCCTCCGATTACCAACAGCCATTCACAAACCACACCCACTCCAAGACACTCACACCCACCACACTCCCTCGTCTTCACTCAGCACGGCGGCGCCGCTCCTGGCGCCGCCCACCTCCACACACCTCGATCACACGGCGGCGCCTCTGCCAGCGCCGCCTCCCCCTCTTCCCCCTTAACACTCTCTCAATAACTCCAACCCAAAACCCAGCATACTCCAACAATACATACATACTATAGGTTGTTAAATTAGAATGGAAGCAGTAAGTGTTGTTACCCTTTGATAACTCTTAATCCTTCACAGTTGCAACTCGTTTCCACCAGATAAAGAAACGTAAGAAAAAAAATAGAGAACAAGGTATGCAAATGCAAAAGAGAAGAAAGGGGAAAAGATGAGTGTGTCAAATCCTAGATTCTTAAGTCACTGCATGCTATAACACGTGTACATTAGCTTTGTTGACTCACCTTTTCCTTAGTCTTAAGCAAGGCTATCAATATAAAACTATATATACATATATCCCATCATATGTTTATATACATATATATAATTTAAGAAACTTAACATACGTATACATATATATACATATACATATATATATATATATATTTAATATATAAGTTTTGGGGTGTTATATCCTCCCCTCCTAATAAGAAATTTCGTCCTCGAAATTTAGAAACGTATCAAGATACGGTAGGTTTGGGTATCTCGTGAGGATCTCTTCTTCTTTCTCCCAAGTTGCTTCATTGGCGTTGTGTTGACTCCACTGCACTTTTAATAGAACCACATCTCTGTTTCTAAGTTTATGAACTCTCCTATCTAGTATTGCTACAGGAGTCTCTTCATACGTTAAATCCTTTTCGAGTCCAATGCTTTCTTGGTGAATAACGTGACTCGGATCAAATATGTATTTTCGTAGCATAGATATGTGAAATACGTTGTGGATGCCTGCAAAGTCAAGTGGCAGAGCCAATCGGTATGCTACTTCGTCGATTCGTTCCAAAATCTCGTATGGTCCAATATATCTTGGCCTTAGTTTACCTCTCTTTCCAAATCGGTAAACTCCTTTAGTGGGTGATATCTTCAGAAAAACTTTATCGCCCACTTCAAACTTCAATTCTCTTCTTCTCTTATCTGCATAGGATTTCTGTCGGTCTTGAGCCACCTTGATCCTTTCTCGGATTCGCTTTATCACCTCTATTGTTTGATCTACCAACTCTGTTCCCAACACTTTCTTCTCACCCACATCATCCCAACAAATGGGTGATCGGCACTTTCTTCCGTACAACGCCTCATACGGTGCCATTCCTATGGTGGCCTGATAACTGTTGTTGTAGGCAAATTCCATCAAAAATAGATGTTCTTCCCAATTCCCATGGAAATCCAGTTGCACCCAGCAGTTTAACCTGCAAAAGAAGTCTAAGCTTGTTGTACCCAGTTGAAGAAGAAGAAGAAGAAAAAGAAGAAGAAGAAGACAAACCCCTTTTAAGGACTGTCTAGGAGTGCTCAGTGCGAGGAATAAGGTCCTGCTGAGCTGTCCACTTTCTGAAGAAGAAAGTGAGGACCCTGGGCGGGTTGGGTAGGATTCTGTGTGGGTCAGTTAGGAAAGTGGGCAAGCAGCTGTGAACAGCTATGTGTAAGCTTGCTACTAACTTGTTAAGTGAGGGTTGTAATAGATTGGGCTATGTAAATCAACTAGCTTAACAAATGTTCCCTCTTGAGAAGAGGCAGAGAGGATGTAGAATGATTACTCCACCTTCGAACCTCTGTATATCTATGCGTTTCTATATGCTTACTATCCTATATGCATATCCTATACTAGATGCATGTCTTGCATATTCGGTCTTCACAGGAGGAGAAGCTTCCGCAACATATCTCTGATCAATAATCTCCTGAAAGGTTACTGACTCCTGACCAAAGCCTCCTTGAAAGAAGAAAAATTTGAAAATTGAGTAGGCTTATTCACCCCCCCCTCTAAGCCTACTACCACTTGGGACCAACAAGTGGTATCAGAGCAGGTTGGACTAATCATCCATCAAATGATATCTGATACCAACAAGTGGTATCAAAACATGATGGATGAAATATAAGATCTAATCGATCTATCCAGATTTCATCCGAGATAAAAATCTCTCTCTCTTTTTCTCTCTCTCACATCATAGATCAGAAAAATCCCTTGCCTTCGCTGAAAGATATGATTGATGTAAAGACAACTAGCAGCTAAAGGATATAGAAAATCAAGCTGAGTTGTGAAGAAAAACTGTTTAGAAGAGGGAAACTGGTGAACAGGAAGCTACTCAAGGAACAGACTACGAATAAGGAAGTTGTGCATGAGAAGCAAGCTTTTACTTATCACGAAGTAAACCGATACGGAGCAGATCAACAAGAAAGATACATGTTGCTGAACAGAAAGAGGAAGCTGCTACAACGCCAAGCTGAAAGTATGGATCATACCAGAGACTCCAATCAATAGCTATAAATGAGTAAGAAGAGAAGCTCACTCCATCAACCAGACCATCCTCCAGAAATGAAGCAAGGAATGAAAGAGGGTCTACTCTTTAAACCAACTCTCAAGAAAGGAATAACGATGACCAGGTACCTCATTCTAATTTACTCTTATGATTTCAGTCTCGCTTATTTTTATCCTGTTAAGAAACTCAAGTGATCACATGAGAACCAACGATCAAGAAAACCAAATATAAGAATCTTCAGAGGACTGAAGATAACAAGCTTGAAAGACATTGATCACTTGACTTGAGAATGAGAAGGGAAGCATGTACGTTGACATTCACAAAGAAGATGTTTCACCCACTCATACAAACCGCAAAATTACCTAAGATTGTACTGAAAGTGACCCCTACATCTTAAAAGAGATAACCATAAAGTAAGGGGGAACTTCTAGTATCAATCAAGATAACTCAGCAGACAAAGAAGTTAAGTCCTTGGAGAAACCCAAAGGATATGGGTATGTTGTAAAAAGTCTGCAAACAACCTAACATTCCCTGAGGAAACCAAGCAGAATAGCGACAACAAAAGGAAAGAAAACAGTCAACCTTACTGGTATCTTACTTTGTCTTTTCTATACCTAAAGGAGTTCATACTCTAAAGAGATACAGTAAGTAAACACCTGCACACACCTTCTTTTGCTTACTAACAAAAGTCTTACAAGAATCAAACTATCTCTACATCAACCATGAGCTGTAAGGAAAGTCTAAGTTCCTGAAAGAAACTTAACCCAAAAGGACTCATACTCGTATGAGTACCTAGAAAAGAATGTCCTTTCTGTAGATACTTTCAACAGGAAGTAAAACATCAAGAAGCAACCCATACAACCAAAGCAAGATGTGATTGCCATAGGAATCTGAAAACTCAAGAAAAAGGTCAACTCACCCTCAGACAATAGGCTACTGAATTAAGGGGGAACCTTTGACGATATGACAAAGCTCTAACTACAGGACGCTAGACACCAGGTTGCTGGATACTAGGTCACTGGATAACAGGACGTTGAAAATCAGGACGCTAGACACCAGATGGATAGATACTAGGTCGCTGAACATCAGGTCGATGTACACCAGGATGCTAAACACTGAGCTACTAGATACTAGGTTATTGGACATCGGAATACTTGTCTACAAGTCACTGGAAAGGAGGTCACTGGTGGGTTACATCTCACCAAACAACAAGCGGTTACCTAAAAGCAATCGGTAACGTGTGCGCATGAAAAGCGGACCACCTTTTTCAGAACCCTTGGATATCAGCCATGCAATCAAGAAAATCTAAAGTCTGAGAATCAAGTGTTGACCAGACACTCATGCAATCACCTCATGCAGAGGAGAAAAGAAATAAAGCTGTGGAAACTGTCAACAACTTTATTGGAAATCGGCAGAGCAGTTAATAAGATCTTTAAAAAGACAAACTTAACCGTAGGATCTCATGGAACACTCAAAACAGGGAGTATCTCAAACTCTATAAATACATGCACTTCTTATTCTTCATATCCATTCATATATCCTCTCTCTCTCTCATCCTTAAAACATCATGGCACCCGATTGTTGGAAACCATTCTCTCAATCCTTTCTTAGAAGCACATTCTCTGCAAATAATCAACCAAGCACACCTCAAATCACGAGGAGTCACTCTTTATGCTCAATACTTGCTAAACAAAGCTTTCTCAGAAGATTTGATCTTCTAGCGTGTCTTCCTTACCTCAAATCCGAGGGTGCTTGAGGACTTGTCCCCAAGGTCTCCTCTTAGAGTCCGGAGGTAGAATTGGAGGATCCCTCTCCAGTTCCCCCAGAGCTTCAGCTCATTTTTTATTATGATAAAAAGGGGGAAGAACTGCAAAGGATCTTGGAAGATCAAAAATCTTCCAAAGGTAAAGAAGAGAAGATTCAAGTCCGTCTATAGGGTGAATTCTCTTCTGTTTCCAAGAGAATGAGGAAGAGGGGACAAACACAGGAGTTAGTGAAGATAGTGCAGGAAGAAAGGTTGCAGCAAGCTATTGAGCCTAGACTTCTATGCTTCTTCACTTTCTTTTTTGTATAAACCTTTCTTCATTCTTCTTGCGACCTCCTCACCTTTTTCAGCTCTCCACGATCAAAGAGGAAAATCAACTGGGATCAAGAACCTGCACAGAAGAGGAAGAAGCTAGGAAGAAGCTAGAAAGAAACTAGCAATAAGCTAAATGGAAAAGAAAGAAATGAAAGAGCAAGAGAAAGAAGAATTGAGCTAGATAGGATATTTACATTGAACTTTGCTTACTGCGTTGTATTGTAAATGTTTCATTTATACAAAATGTCTTCTATTCTCTAAAGCTCTCTCCTTATGACCTTTCTTTTAGACTTATATGTGATTTGATGAAAGCAGTATGATCTCCTGAATTGTTCATATAATCTGCTTTCTGTGCTAAAATGATTATGATATTTTGATCTTCTGTAAAGGTTTTGTCATCATCAAAAAGGGGGAAATTGTTGGAAACATTTAAGTATGTTTTGATGAGACAAAACCTTAAAGAAAGTAACCCTAACTCTATACGCATTACCTAGCTCGAAAGGTTACTGCAACGAGGTTACTACAGAAGAAAGATAGATTAGAGAAAGTGTCAAATGAAGGATACTGAAGAGAATGGTGAAAGGAATCAGGTTAACTAAATGGATACTGATGACTGCAGGAAGCTACTGGAAGAGACCTTGCCGAAGCACATTGCAAAGCAACAAGCTACCAGACAGAAAGTTACTTGAGAGACCATGTCGAAGCATACTACAGAGCAGCATACTACGGAAGCCTCAAGCCACCTGACGGAGCAAGCCAGAGTAGGAAGCACCAGAGTGAGTGCGAGGAGGAAGCTACAAAGCAGGCATGGGAAGAAGTCAAAAGTTACCGGTAGAGAGAAGAGAAGAAGAGCCAATCAGAAGAAGACACGTGGATAGTGAAAAGCTGGCGTGTAACAGAAGAAGTGTGACGTATTCAATGATGGAAATCTACCTACCTTCAACGGGTAGATTTCCTAATCTATAAATAGAAGAAGACTGAAGACTGAGAAAAGAGGCGAGCAAGAGAAAGCGCGCAAACAGAAGAGAGCTCAGAAAAGAGGAGGAAGACCACATAGAAGAAAAAGAGAGTAAAAGTGGGAGAAAAGAATAAGAGAGAAAAGAGAAGCGCAAACACCCCACACCCCAGAAACGCATACTCAGTCACACAGTCCAGGCAGCAAGCTACAGCAGTTCAACCTACAAAAGAAGTCTACGCTTGTTGCACCCAGTTGAAGAAGAAGAAGAAGAAGAAGAAGAAGAAGAAGACAAACCCCTTTTAAGGACTGTCTAGGAGTGTTCAGTGCGAGGAATAAGGTCCTGCTGAGCTGTCCACTTTCTGAAGAAGAAAGTGAGGACCCTGGGCTGGTTGGGTAGGATTCTGTGTGGGTCAGTTAAGAAAGTAGGCAAGCAGCTGTGAGCAGCTATGTGTAAGCTTGCTACTTGTTAAGTGAGGGTTGTAATAGATAGGGTTATGTAAATTAACTAGCTTAACAAATGTTCCCTCTTGAGAAGAGGCAGAGAGGATGTAGAAGGATTAGTCCACCTTCGAACCTCTGTATATCTATGCGTTTCTATATGCTTACAGTCCTATATGCATATCCTATACTAGATGCATGTCTTGCATATTTGGTCTTCACAGGAGAAGAAGCATCCGCAACATAACTCTGATTAGTAACCTTCCGAAAGGTTACTGACTCCCGACCAAAGCCTCCTGGAAAGAAAAAAGTTTGAAAATTGAGTAGGCTTATTTACCCCCCCTCTAAGCCTACTACCACTTGGGACCAACAGACTCCTTGCATAGCTTGATGTAGTACTTTAGATACTTAGCTCGCTTATAATTTTCAATCTGATAGTAGCTTGGATTGGTATCAGTAGGCAGATCGATCTCAGGAAGCTGTCATTCCTGAAATCTTGAGCTTTTGACATCCGGGCTCCCATCAAGAAAGATGACTAAGGATTCTGGTGCCTCTCTTTCTCGATCTGTCAATCCTTCAACATCAGGTTGCTTCTGAGAAGGGTAAAGTCGTGCAAGACTTTCCTGAGTTGATCTTGCAATGTTGGCATCAGATGCCTTAAACAATTCTTCAATCTTTTTCCTCTTATTTTCTCTTTCATCTTGTCCTCTGCAAAGACCAGGGTGAACTCCTAAGATAGCTTCTGATTTGTGTTTGGTTGACCTGCTATCTGAGTGTCCTATGGATCCTCCTCTTTCACCTCCTCCATCTTCTCTAGTATCCTTCTTCGGCACAATAGCGAGTTGTCTGTATGAGGAAGGATCCTGCTGTCTCCTTTGCTCGATCCTCCTTGCTGCATCTTCCCCCTTTTTGTCATCATCATATCCCGAGCCTACTCCAAACCTTATCATATAATGCATACTGGTCAAGATGTCAGTATGATCCTTTAAGGTTTGCTTCTACTGGAACTGAGAGTCGTCGATTTGCTTTAGGGTGGAAGACACAGACTTTTGCTCCAGCTCGATCTCCAGTAGCTTCCTCTCCTGGGCATTGATCTTGTCGTTCAGGGATTTGAAGGAATCAATAAGTTCAGTGGGTGGAGCTAAGGTACTGAGTGACTGTTGCAGCTTGGCCAGAGTTGTGTTGATAGATTCGGCAAAGACCTTGGTTTTAAATCGATCCTTCTTTACTTCAACCCTCATCTTTCCGCTTGTTTTAGTCAGTGTCCTACCCACTTTTTCAACTACCCTAAAGACCTCAGAAATGGACTTAGCCTCAGCATCCTACAAAGAAGAAGAAGGAGTTAGAGTTTTGGATTTTTCGACTCCGGTAGCACCCTGTTCACTGGGTGTACCATCATCGCTGTTGGAGGATAATATGAGTTTGCACTCGTCATTCTCCGAAACAAGATCAGCCTCTATCTCATCAGCAGGCTCTTCTTCATCATCCCCCATAACAGTATCCTAAGAGACTTCTCCCTTCCAGGCCTGCATCCTTCTAATCTTCTCTTCAGAAGGCCCTTCCTTCTCCAAAGTCGCCTCCTCCACTTATTTCTGTTTCATCGAAGTCTCTAAGTTGGCATACTCCTCAACAGTAGACTCTTTAGAAGCAGCCTCTTCAACAGTAAGCTCTGTTTGAGCAGCCTGTCCCACTGTAATTTTTTCAACAACAGGCTCTATGTTAGCAGCCTGTTCTGTTGCGGCCTCCTTTGCAATCATCTCGCCACGATTCGTAGGATCTTCAGAAATTACTCCCTCTATCTCCATTGGAGTAATTTCCTTAGCCGTCTTATTTTCTTCCACGGGTGCCTGTTCTTCTGAAGTTACTGGCACAGAGGTTTCTTCAACAGTTGTTGCTTGAAGTGTTTCTTCTAAAACGGCAGCTACTGCAAGAACTTCCAACTTTTCAGCCTCCGGAGTAGTTGGCGGCTCCATCATCGGTGATTCAGCCTTCTCTTCGGTGGCAGGAACATCCTGATAGACTAGGATGGTTCCTGCGACATCTACTTCTTCCACTTCCTCATCATGAAGGGTCTCGATGTCCACCAGCTGGCTGAAGGCTCCACTTGATTCATCTTTTGAAGCAGGCAACGAGGGCATCCTCTGGTTGATCGGTTGAATGTTCAAGGGTTGCTCAGAGGATCCTCTACCGCAAAAGGAACCTTCTCCTGGTTGAGTTGGCAAGGGTTTGTGCTGCATCCTGGTCTCTGCAACACTTACATCCAGAGCCTGCTTTAGCATCCTCTCTTCTGCCTCATCCACTCCAAAGGCTTCTGCCTGCTTCGCTGCAAAGCCCACATCATCGCCAGCCTTAACTTGTTTTCCAGCAGCTTCTAGGATTACTTCATCCCTATAGAAGTCAGGCTGCTCAATGGGCTTCTTCCCCTTCATCGTTCTTGGGGACGGAGGGGGCAATGTAGAAGGCAAAGCTTGCTTCCTCCTCCCTGAAGCAGCAGCCAGCCTCATCTCTACTTCGTAGTTTTCCTGGAAGCCCCTCCATCTCCTCCTCTGCAGTCCCCTCAAGAACCCAGTCTCCAGCACATTTTCCCCCTTAATATTAGACACTTCCACCCAGTTCAGTGTCCAATCCTTTTCAGAAACCAAATCAGACCACTGAATGAGATCCTAACAGGGAAGGTGCCTGTAGTTCCACCACTCCATAAACCTATCCCACTATTTTTTGAACTCCACCTTCATCTTGGCTAAGTCCAAGATTATCTCATAGGCAGAGTCCTCATCTCTTCCTCTTCCTCCAGCCCCAACTGCTCCTTCAGCTGAGCAGTGACCTTCTGCACAGCAACCTCTGCCTGTACAGTTGTCAGAATCTCGGATTCAACATCCTTTTCTTTGCTTTGGGGAGCAGGAAGCATCAACACAGGTGTGGGTGTTGGGGATGCCTCATCATTCAAAATTCTAAGCTTCCTCTTCACAGCTTGTTTCACCCTCACCCTTACACTCCTCGTCTTCTTCTCCTGCTTAGGCGGGGAAGCAGTAGCCGCCAAGGCCTCTCCCTCCGACTTGCTTTCTTGTACTGCTTCCTTCTGGGTCTCCTTCTCCTGCACCTCAGTAAACTTCCTGGTTACTGGAGAGACCTATATTCCCTTCTTGGCAAAGATTATGTCGTAGCCTATGAACTTGCCCTTTTGAATGGGTTTACCTTTTGATGATAAGTCCATAGGTTGGCTTGCCAACCTTCTTCTCTACCTCCTCATTTAATCTGTTAAAGACATATTCAGCCCAGTTGATTTCTTCGGCTTCCATCAGTGCCATCATCATTCGGTACCTGAAGTTGGTAAATTTATCGAAGGAACCTGATCTGTTCTCGATGATGTGGCAGCTGATGTCGTGGAGCATTTAGTACTCCAGCTGGAAGAGCATCTTGTTGCAGCTCTTGTTAAGGGTTAACAGGTCATCAGAGCCTGTAAACCTCTTCCAATATTCCTCCACCATGTCCTCTCCGTAGTGGCTAACTCACTGCCATTCATTCCTTCAGTGGGAAGCTGAAAGATCTTCCTGATCGTACGACTGATATCCAGGGATTCTGAAAAGGTGGTCTACTTCTGAAAAGGTGGTCAGCTTTTAATGCTCACACGTTACCGAGAGTTTTTCGGTAACTGCTAGGTTTGATGAGGTGTAACCCACCTGTGACCTCTTTTCCAATGACTTGATGATAAGTGCCCTGATGTCCAGTAACTTAGTATCCAGTAGTTTGGTGTCTAGCGTCCTGGTATGCAGTGACCTGGTGTTCAGCGACCTAGTATCTCGCAACCTCGTATCTAGTGTCCTGATATCCAACGTCCTGTTATCCAGCGACCTAGTATCCAATAGTATTGTGTCTAGCATCCTGTTGTCAGAACTTCATTTGTCATTCCTTAACTTCATCAAAGTTTTCCCCCTGGATTCAGTAGCCTATTGTCTAGGGTGAAGTGACCTTCTTTTATAATTTTCAGCTTCCTGTGGCAATCACGTCTTGCTTCTGTTGTTTGGGTTGCGCTTGGTATCTGCTTCCTGTTGATTTTGCAGATATGTTTCTTGAAGCTTGCTTTAGTTCATGTAGGACATTTTTTAGCCTGGAGATGTTCTTCTTGGTTGCTCAAAGGTCTGAAAGTTGTTTCTTATAGCCTTTTGTCAAAGGTACCTGTAGAACGAATATCCTTACATAGGTACCCATACGAGTATGGGTCCTTTTGGGTTAGTTTTCTTTTAGGAATCCAAACTTTCCTTACAACCGATTGTTGTTATAGTAATTGTTTGTTCCTTTAAGACTTTTGCCAGTAAGCATAGGATAAAATCGAGGTTGGGTGTGTGCAGGTGTTTACCTACTGTATCTCTTTGGAGTATGAACTCATTTAGATATAGATAAGACAAATTTTGATACAAGTAAGGTAGACGATTTTCTTCCCTTTCAGAGTTGTTGTTGTCTGCTTGGTTTCTACAGTGAGTGTTAGGTTGCTGCAGACATCTTACAACACACTTATATCTATTAGGTTCCATCAAGGTTTTATCTCTCTTGCCTACTGAGTTACCTTGGTTTGTATTATAAGTTCCCCCTTACTTTATGATTATCTCTTTATGTAGGGTCACTTTCAATACGAATTTAGGTACTCCTGGGGTTTTTGCATGAGTAGGTGAAGCATCCTTTTTGGAAATCAATGTACAGGCTTCCCTTCTCATTTTCAAGACAAGTAACCAGAATTTTTCAAGTCTGTTATCTTCAGTCCTCAGATCACTGTATGTCTTATTTGGCATATTCTCTTTTGAGCTGAAGATTTTTTCCTTTGGCTTTCTTGAATTTTAACCCGCTCAGGGTCACTTGAGTTTCTTAACCAGATATAGATAATCGGAGCTATCTTGACATAGGATATATTAGAGCAAAATTTAGAAAGATGTATCTTGTCATTGTCGTTCTCTTCTTAAGAGTTGGCTTATCGAGTAGACCCTTACTTCATTTTGAAGTACGGACTGTTTGACGGAGTGTGCTTCTCATCTCACTCCTTCGCTTGACTTCTTCAGCACTTTCTTTCAAGGTTGTTGTCTGCTCATTGCTACTGTCCAGAGGCTCCAGTATGTTCCAAATGCCCGACTTTGCTCTGTAACAGCTTTCTTATGTCCAAGCTTCATGTTCAGCAGCTTGCTTCACTTGTTGGTCTGCTCTGCACCTTTTCTAAGTAGAAGCTTGCTCTTTATGCAAAGCTTTCTGCTTAACAGCCTGTTTTTCAAGCGTAGCCTGCTGTTCACCAACTTCCTGCTCCTGAGCAGCTTTGCTCTACAATTTCAGTCTGCTCTTCTATTTTCTTCTTAGCCGCTGTTGTCTTCACATCAGTCATACTTTTTAAAGAAAGCAATTGATTCTTCTGGTCATATGTGTCTATGATGTGAGAGAGAGATAGAGGTGTTTTCAATGACGAGGTTTGGATAAATGACTAAAACTGATTGGTTCTTAATCCAATCGGCTCTGATACCAATTGTTGGTCCCCAAGTGGCAGTAAGCTTAGGGGGTGGGGGTGAATAAGCCTACTCAATTTTCAAACTTTTTTGTTCAAACGAAATGATAAGTCACTCAGGCAGGTAGCTATAGAGCTTACTGTCCTGCAGGTTATTGCTTGAGCAGTTACATTTAGTGAACTTAGTGAAAATGAGTTTTATGCACAACGGAAATTCTTTTAAGCAAAGCTTCTTTTTTGAAAACAGTTGGTATGCTTATGAGAGATATGCAGCAGGCAAAGCAAATAAGCAAGATATAAGATGTGAACAGCAGTAAGCTAAACAGAAAGATAAACACAACGGTTTATAGATGTTCAAGGGTAGAGTAATCCCTCTACGTCCTCTCTACTCCTTCACAAGGAGGAACATTGTTAAGTAAAATGGTTGATTTACACAAGCCTCGCTTATACAACGTAAACCTAACAAGAACTGTCAGTCAATCCCACACAGGGTTACTGCACAGTGACAAAACTTAACTAGTCCACACATAGCTCTTGTTCTTCTACTAAGAACACAAGTATTTGATCAGGAACAACCTCCGAACAAGCAACTCCTAACAGTCTAAGAAAAATAAAGGGTTTTTCTTTTCAACAACACAGGCAGCAAGCTTAAGATAAAAGGCTCTCTAAGCTGAAGGTAGCTTGCTGCTGGACTGGACTTGAAACTTTCTAGATATTGAATAACTTTGAAAGCTTGAACGTTTGATTCGCGAGAGTTTCAGGTTTCAAGTTTCTCGAGTTGGTGTGCTTCAAATTCCAGTCTTCTTCTATTTATAGGCGATGAGAAATCTTTCCGTTGGAGAGAGCATCCTTCTTCGCAGCATGCATGGGGCGACGTGGCCTTTTCTGATTAGTCCGTACGAAGTTATTGAGATCGTACGCCTTTGGCTGCAATCGTCATACTCAGTCTGACAGTTGGTATGTCCTCCTTTTTGCTTTATTACGTGGCACCTTTTGATTGGATGAATTTGCGGTTGTGCCTAACGTAAATCTCGTACGCTTATTCCGAGGTAACTGCTTCTGAAAAGGTTGCCGGTGCTTCCTAGTTCGTCAGTCGGCTTAGCTTACTTGTCTTTCATTCAGCAAGCTTAATCAACATCCTTTTGTAGTGAACGTCCAGTATCTTTCCTAGCATCCTGCTGCAGTGACTTTGTACTTAGTCATTTTAAGTTTTCTTTATGCAACAAGGTCTTTATTCTTTCTTCAAGCTTTAAGTCTTGATTTTCAAGACTCCTGATCCTATACTTAGAATTTTACAACAGAATCTAGATACGTAGGATCCTAGGCCCAAATTTATTACATGTTTTGTCTTCATCAAAATCTATACAATGTTCCTTACAGGTACCTTATCTAATTTCTCTGTAATATAGGGATACAAAACTCTCTTATATAACTTTTATTTGATGAACCAAAAGCATCAATCAAAATAAAAAGAACTTATCTTTGTATCACTGATCTCATTGTTTAATGTTTTTCATATATTCCTTTCATTTAATTTAACTTATATCCTCCCATAACATCACTATCCCTCAATTAAAAATACATCTGTAACACCCCGAATAAAATTAAGATCTACTTAGAACTTATGAGAAATGTAATAAGTTAATTCATGAAATTGAATTTACATCATCTTTTTGTAATTTAAATATAAGTCGTAAAATTCATCTGACAATAGAGCTATGTATAAAAATATTATGATAACTGAAAGTTAATTATAAATTACGAATATCTTAAGTTGACGAAGGAGATAAAATAAATCATTAATAATAATTGATTACTATCACAAGTAAATTATATACAATGTAAATTATTTGATCCAATTTTAATTAATGAGGTTGGACTCGATAGATATTTTTATACGAGGACCTAAATAATTTAATTCAATGTATTCCGACTCAATTCGTAGTTCGAAACTCGATCCATTTTAATAGTGTGGAGAGGATGAGTTAATGTGTGTGCCACCTCACCTACTCCAACAGGTGACACGTTCCCCCCTCATCTCACACATCACCGTCTCTCTCTCCCCATCTATCTTTTTCCCATCATCTCTCCCGTACAATTTAATGAAGAAGAAGGATCACCCCTCTCGATCTCTCCCGCTCTCTCCCTCTCGGATTTTTCCCACCGGCCGCCCTTACACCATCGCCTCCTCCGCGTGTGTATGGTGGAGGGAAGTGGCGAGCCACCGCCCTTCCCCCTTCCTCTTTCCCTCCTTTTCTCTTCATCCCTCCTCTCCCCCTGTTTGTTGCGCTGCTGCTTTTTTGAGTGTCGCCGGGCGTTGCCGCCGCTGCAGTGAGTGCACGGCTGTGGTTGCGCCGCCGTGAGCGATGGAGTTATTTTCGATCGGGTTTGGGCACCGCCGAGATGGTTTAGGAGAGTGTGTGTAGGACCGGTTTGTGAAGTAGTTTTCTACATGAAGAGTGTAGGTAGTGGGCAGCGTCGGGGTTGGGCCGCCGGCGAGGGTGGTCACGGTCCGGGGAGTCGACGGCGCACGCGAAGACAACGGCCCTGCTTTCTCTCTCTCGTCTCTGCTCTCTTTCTCTATTGTCTCTAGGGGTGGGACTTTTTGTTCGGGTATCGGGTACCCGACCCGATCGGGTAATAACTGTCAATGATCGGGTATCGGGCACACAAAATTTTATTGTTAATCTTACATAATTTTTATATAATAACTGTCAATGATCTGCAGCAGTTTACATTATTTTCTGCATCAAAAAAAAATTCCATAATATTCTTTATTAATTTATTTATTTAACATTTTATTTATTATCAATATTTGTTATTATAGTTAAATAACCTATTTTTCATCTTTATTATTTTAAAAGTTTAAAAAAATTATATATATATATATATATATTTAAATCTTATTTAATATAATATTTTAACAATATTTTAATTTTTTTCACATTAATTAAGTTTTAAATTATAGTTTAAACTAAATAAAAATAATTTAAAATAAAAATGTGAGTTACTAATCAATAATATTGCAATATTAAAGTACAACTAGTAGTATACCCGTGTATTGCACCGTGTGTTATATATATATATAATTATTAAAAAATATAATAACATATAAAATATAATAATTATTATTTTAACAAAAATATATTGATACTTTTTTTAATTTGTATTAGTATAAAGCTAGATATTTTAACTTTAAATTTATGTCATTATAAATAATTATATTCGAAAATATTAGAAATTTGAAATATATAAAGTAATATAGTAATCTATGGATTAAACAAACAAATAAAACAAATCTGTGTTAGAATATTACAGGGGTATTGAAATTTTAAAAAATAAATTTAATATCTAAAAATAAGTTATATGTATTGAAACGTTATGATTTAAGTATTGAGATAAATAAATTTATATTTTATTGGCATTTATAACTATAAATACACACGTATTTTAATATAATTTTTTGGTTCAAAGCCACATATAACTCATTTATTTTAAATCAAATAAAAAATTATATCAACTTATCAAATACATGAAAATTTTTCTTGCTATCTATTTAAATGAAACAATTCAAAATTGAACTTAATCTACACATTTTGAATAAAAAAATTATGAATAATAATTATAAGATTGATAAGTCAATATATCAGAGACTAAGAATGATGAAATTTTAATTTGTGAAAAAACAGAAAAATTACATTTGTTCAATCCCTTATGCCACCTTAATTAATTAGAATATAATATAAATAAAATTTGACAACAAATAAATATAAAATAAGAATGATAACATAAAATATTTGCATATTTCAAATGAATAAGTTGGTTAACTTGCAATAATAATTTTAATCTAATTTTTTCTATTTGATATGTTTTATATGTGTAATCTATTAGGTATACCGTACAGGCGTACACCTATAATATTTTTTTATTTCTACATTTTAATATCAATTTACAATAAATTAATACTATATATCATAAAAACATTTAATAATGAAAAATCATTGAAGCTCACACACATACATTTCCATATTTCAGTTTGATAAATTTTATATGAATATTAAATTTAAGATCATTAAATTATGATTAATTTTATATATTATATATTTAAAATTGATTTAAAATAGGGTAAATTACAAAAAACAACCCCAGCTATCGACTTTTTTAAAATTACAACCTAATTTGTTTTTTTCTTTTTAAGATTGCCACCCCGTCTTTCTGTAGTTTTGCCGATTGCAAAATTTCCAGTCATTTTTCCGGCAAATGAATTAATTTTTTTCACTTTGCAACCCAAACTTTAATTTTTTTTGTCCATTTGCAAATCATGATTTTTTTTTCGCTTCACACTGATATCTTTATGTTATATATATGAATGTGACATTTATGTTATATAATTGTGGTCGATATTCATAAAATAAATATCAAGGAAATATTGGTCAAAATTGGTGAAATATATTTAACAACGGTAAAAAATCGATGGAATATCAATAAATATCGGAATATATTGGTAAATATAGGAAAAATAACAATAAATATATGTACCCATATTTCCATCGATATCGATATTTTCACGATATTTCCATGAATTTAAGTTACCTATATTTCCACCGGAATTGAAATTTTCATTATTGGTTGCAATATGATAAAAACACAAAGTTCAGGTTGCAATTAAATAAAAAAAAAAAGTTTAGGTTGCAAAGTGAACAAATTAATCTCCATTTCGCAGGAAAATTTGCAATCGACAAAACCACAAAATGACTGGGTGGCAATCTGAAAAAAAAAAGGATTAGGTTGCAATTTGAAAAAAGTTGATAGGTGGAGTTGTTTTTTGTAATTTACCCTTTAAAATAAGTACTTAAAAATAAGATGAGAGATAATAAATATATAATCTCTTATTTCATCTTATTTATCTATTTATTTTTTTATTTGAAATTTCTATACAATAAATACTATATTGAGTATCATAACTGATTTCTTAAATTAAATATTTATTTATTTTTATTGAATTTCTTAAAATACAATAAATATGTTTGTTTATTTTTATTTTTATTGAGTTTCTTAAAATACAATAAATATGTTTATTTCTATTTATTTATTTGTATTGAGTTTCTTACAATAAATACAATATGAAAACAATTAATAGGTTTCTTAAAATAGCAATTATTTAATAGGTAGATAATTTATTACAGTTATTTTTGACAAAATATCCTGCTTTTATATATATATATAGGGCAAAAACTTGTGTGCACCGGGGGCACGGATCTAAGATCCGTGCCCCCGACCTGACCCGGCGCATGGGCTGCCTCCACGCGCGCCCACGCGTGCCCCTAATTAAGCTGGTGTGCGTCCACACACACCTGATTACCTAGTTGATGATTCAGTGATGGGTATTACATGTATACCTTATAGGTATTACACATATACCCTATAGGTATTACACTTATATTTCTTGAGATTTAATGATAGGTATTATATATTTACTCTATAGGTATTACATGTATACTCTATAGGTATTACAAACTTACTCAATTAAGATATTGATTTTTTGTTCTATTTTTTGTTCTATAGGTATTACATGTATACTCTTAAGGTATTACATGTATACTCTTAAGGTATCATGTGTTCATTCAATAAATGTATGAATTATTTGTTTTTACTTTTATGTGGGTATCACATGTTTACTCTATAGGTATCACATGTATACTCTATAGGTATTACAAACTAACTCAATTAAGGTATGAATTATTTGTTCGAATTTTTTTTCTATAGGTATCACATGTGTACTCTATAGGTATTGCATATTTACTCTATAGGTATTATATTACTGTATGGTGAGTTTAATACTTCTAAACAACAAAACAGCGATTTTATCATATTCTTCCTCTCTTTTTTTCTGCAAATTGTAGAATTCATATGAATTATTATCACATAAACATTGTGCAAAGAAACCCTAGAGCAAACTCATACAATTATCCTTTGCAAAATCAGAGGAGGAGGAGGAGGAGGAGGAGGAGGAAGAAGAAGAAGAAGAAGAAGAAGAAGAAGAGGATCAGAGAAGAAGAAGAAGAAGAAGATCGGAGAAGAAGAAGAAGAAGAAGAAGATCGGAGAAGAAGAAGAAGAAGAAGAAGAAGAAGAAGAGGAGGAGGAGGAGGAGGAGGAGGAAGAAGAAGAAAAAGAAGAGGAGGAGGAGGAGGAAGAGGATCGGAGAAGAAGAAGAAGAAGAAGAAGATCGAAGAAGAAGAAGAAGAAGAGGAGGAGGAGGGGGAAGAAGAAGAAGAAGAAGAAGAAGAAGAAGAAGATGATGATGATGATGATGATGATGATGATGATGATGATGGAAAAAATAGAGAAAAAAAAAAGAAAAAATATATATATATATATAATTCGGGTCGGGTTGGGGGTACGGATCCAGGTTGGGGGTACGGATCCTGGATCCGTACCCCGAGGGCACCCAAGTCCTACTCTATATATAGATATAGATGTGGGATTAATTTTCTAAATTACAAATGATCAATCTTGAGTTAGGTTCAACCTCAACAGCTCCAAGAGTCATTCATTTCAATCTTGAATTAGATTCAACTTCAACAACTTCAAGTGCAGCTCCAGCAGCTAATGATGGTGGTGACAACTCTTTATCCAACTGATCAGATGGGGTAAAAAAGTCTAAACTAAAGACAAAGCAAATGGAGGATGATTTGTCTCGACTCCGATCCTTCACTTTTCCGATGCCGTTCGAAATTCTCCGACGCCAAACTGGAATTCTCCGACGATGATTGGAATTCTCCGATTAAGAAAACCTGCAAAACAAAGAACACCGGGGGTTTTTCCCGGTGAAGGGACTCCGACGCTCAAGTCAGTAATCTCACAAAAGTGTTGCTCTCGATTTTGAATGCTTAGTATATAAATTAGGATTGTGATTGTGTGTGCAAATTAGAAAAACAAAAGATATATATATACTCCCTGAGAGAAACGTGATTTCCTAGGAGTGGGATGTGGCAGTTGAGATTTTCTCCTAAAAACTTGGGAAGTGGCGAGATTCTCGCAATCGTGGGAGTTATCTCAAATTTGAATTAGTTCGCTCGTATCAGCTCGGCGTCCCACATCTCAGTTCGACATTACGGGTTACGAGTTGGATCAGTTCGATTGACATGCCAGATATATTTGTTCGCTTGAACGAACTCATTATTTCCTAATTTGTTCGCGTCGATCGTCCTTCAACTCCGGGTCGGGTTTTCGAGGTAGTTTGAATGTGGTCAGTTCGACCACATCAGTACTCCCCCCTTTCAGAGTGCGAACTGTAATCGCACAGTTCGAGCTGTTGTCAATCTATGAAGCTTCTTCAAGAAGCATCACGTCCCATCCATCATTCGTCTGCGACGTTTCCTCCATCCCGAGGCGCCCTTTCGTCGTCGCCGTTCGATCGTACTATATCTGACGGCTAAGATCGTATTTGTCAGTACGTTAATCCCTAGGCGCCGATTGATTTTCACCGTCAGATCGAACTGAATCCTACGGATAAGATCAAAGCTGTTATCTCCGTTGGATCGAACTGCATCCAACGGGCGAGATTATCTCCGTCCTTTTAAACGCGTCTTTTCGTATCCACCGTTGGATCGAACTGTATCCAACGGTCGGATACGCGACGTTTCGCCTTCACCGTTGGATCGAACTGCTCCAGACGGCTGAGATCTTGTGACTTTTCAGTTTTCCCCCCAAAATCAAGGATTTTCGCCTATATATACCCCTTTCTCATTTTTGCAAAACCTCTTCTGCAAAAACTCACTTCTCAGCAAGAATACTCCTCTTTGAGATTTTCCAAGTTTCAAACACAAAAAACCCAGGTACTCTTCCTTCTCTTCTTCTTTCGTATTCTTCTTCAAAATGACTTCTTCTTCTCATTTCTTGATCCATCTGAGGGATGAGAGTGAATCTGAGGAAGGTTTTGAGGAATTTCCCTTGCGAACTGCCTCAGATTCGCCCATCCCGACGGCTTCCTCTTCTGGTCGTCAAATCCTTTCCTCCTC